>CM053034.1:141263907-141661407 GCA_028564925.1 Lithobates sylvaticus
AAGCTCTATGAGCAGGGCCCTCCTGTACCCTTTTTATTGTACTGTAATTGTGTTGTCCCCCATACATTGTAAAGCTCTGCGTAAACTGTTGGCGCTATAAACCGTTGGCGCTATAAACCGTGTATAATAATAAAGATATATATATATACACACACACACACAGTGTATATAAAATGTCATGTTTCTGTGATGTAAAAAAAAAATGAGACAAAGATAAATAATTTCAGAACTTTTTCCACCTTTTTAATGTGACCTATAAACTGTACAACTAAGTTTAACAAACTGGGGGCGTGTCTGGATGTGAGCAGTGGCGGACGTGTTAGTGAGGAGCCCAGGGAATCGTGCTTTCATCCTAAGCCATCCGTGCACCAATCCATATAAAAACTGTCAGATTACCTGCTGGCCTGTTTCTGTACATACCCTGCCAAGTTCTGGGTCTGTATTTCGGAGGATTATCATATAAGAGCCACCGATCCTGCACGTTCGTGGCCGCCACCCTCTTCTTGGCCTGTCCAGTGCTGGAGGGAGCTGTTTTTGGCCTAACTGCGATGTAAGAGTAGACCCGAGGGGACAATATCTAAGGGACACCCTATTGCCATCCTGCCTGCCCATCCCCCTGCCTGGCGTGGTCGGTAGCCTGCCGGACCGCTGAAACCGCCTGTTGTGGCCTAGTGTGGCCCAGTGAAGCCTGCCGAGCACCACTGTTTCCTACACTGCTACCCCACGGAGGTGCGCCGCGGATGTCCAGTCTTGGGATCCAGAGTGCGGACACTTCTGCTTCCATCTGCCTCACCATCCATCTGCCCAGTATAGACTGCCTGTGTGGGCTGATTGAATTATCCTGGGGCCCAGCTTTGTCATCACCATTCTGCCTCTGTCCAAGAGCTCTGGGCCTTCTCTACCTGGTACACCCAGCCAGCCATCCCCACTACCTGAGGGGTTTACTGACAGGTGGAGGACTGCTGATGACCACGACCTGCCTATCCAGGCTGTGACCTCCTGGTGCTCATTACCTGCTGCAGATCTGGACTACCCCTAGCAGCCTCCTGATTGCTGACCTGGGAGAGGATTGCCCTCTGTAGGGATCCCCCTGGAGACTTATCAGATGTCCCCCTCCTCCAAAAAGGGGGAAAAAATTCCAGAACCGCTATGGTTAACTCACTGCTCCGGCCACCACTGCCCCCTTCCCCGCTGCCGGTTCCCACACTGATGAATTCGGGTTTTGTTGGCAGAAATGGAGATGGGTCCTGGGGGGGCCCCGGTGGTAGAGGTGTCAGCCCCACTACCTCATGACAGTATGGCCATGATCCTTGCTGCAATCGAGTAGAGTAGGACCTCACTTCTGATGGGCATCGACCATATTGCTGAGGAGTGTAATTTTATAAAGAATGACCTCGACAAAATAAGGGGGAGAATGTCCGAAACTGAGTCTAGAATATCAGCCACCAAAGATCTTACAACCACCCATGCTACCTCCATTCCGAATTGCAGCGCACAGTACAGTCCCTTGTAGCAAAGTCTGATGACGCTGAAAACTGCCTCAGGCTCAACAATGTCAGAGTCCTGGGGCTGCCTGAGAAAGGGGAAGGATCGCCCGGCTGAAATTGCGGAGGAGTTCTTTAATAACCTTCTGGGTCTTATGGACGCCCCACCCACCTACGTAGTTGAAAGGGCCCACCAGGTGCCCATGGCCCGTGCCATTCCGGGGAACCCTCCCATGCCTTTTCTGGTCCACTTGTTCAACTACCGGGACAGGGACAGGATTCTCTCTGAAGCCTGCAACCATCCCACACTCAAATATGGAAACGCCTCTGTTCTCCTCCTCCCTGACTTGCAGGGGAAGAGAAAAACCTTCAATGATGTTCGTAAACGGCTCAGAGATAAGAACATAAAATACAGCATGCTCTACCCTAGCCGTCTGCGGGTTCAGTTTGACGGAGCAGTCCGGTTCTTTGACAACCCAGCGGATACTGACGACTGGCTGATCAAATTACATTGAGGAATTTTCCCCACAAAAGTTATCTGATGCACGGATTTATCAGATCCTTGCCCACACTATCCTACCAAATTTCCTGCAAGCACTGAAGCCACCCCAAGGATACATCGATAAGAGATTCACACTCGTTCCCCATGGTTTGTTTTTTCTCTAAGAAGCGGGAGACCGGGTGCTCTCCATCTACCTGGAGGAATTGCCGCCCATTCCCTCTTACCGAGATGGGACGCATACCAATGGGAGTGGCTACCCTACAAATTTAAGCCACAAACTCGCAGAGTTATGGAGATGGAAAAATCCCACCACCAAAAGTTACTCACACTTATCCAAAACACACAAGTCCTCATCCAGGATTTATCTAGCGTTTGCTAATGCCTCCATGTTGCAGCTGGTGAGGGGAGCTAATTACATTGCCGGGGGCCTGTCAGACCATACCCCCCTACGGGTTCCGATTGGTATACCTTCGCAGGGTTTCTGTTTTTTTTTTGCTGTTTTAAAAAAAACTGTGAAAGAATTTTCCAAAAAAAAAGTTTAACAAACTGAAATCTTTTAGGTGGAGAGAAGTAAAAATAAAAAAATTAAATTATATGGTTGCACAAGTGTGCACACCCTTAAACTAATACTTTGTTTAAGCACCTTTTTTAATTTTATTACAGCACTCAGTCTTTTTGGATATGAGTCTATCAGCATGGCACATCTTGACTTGGCAACATTTGCCCACTCTTCTTTGCAAAAACACTCCAAATCTGCCAGATTGCGAGGGCATCTCCTGTGCAGAGTCCTCTTCAGATCACCCCACAGATTTGCAATCAAATTCAGGTATGGGCTCTGACTGGGCCATACAAATACTTTACCCTGCTTCTGGTGAAACCATTCCTTTGTAGATTTGGATGTATGCTTTGCGTCGTCGTTATGCTGAACGATGAAGTTCCTCTTCATGTTCAATTTTCTAGCAAAAGCCGGAAGGTTTTGTGCCAATATTGAGTGGTATTTGAAACCGTTCATAATTCCCTCTACCGACTAAGGCCCCTGTTCCAGCTGAAGAAAAACAGCCATAAAGCATGATGCTACCATGGGTGTACACAGTGGGTATGGTGTTCTTTTGGTGATGTGCAGTGTTGTTTTTGCACCAAACATATCTTTTGGAATTTATGGCCTAAAAATTCAACCTTGGTTTCATCAGACCATAACACATTTTCTCACATGCTTTTGGGAGAATTCAGATGCGTTTTTAGAAAATTTAGCCGGGCTTGGATATTTTTCTTAGTAAGGAAAGGCTTTCGTCTTGCCACTCTATCCCATATCCCAGACATATGAAGAATATGGGAGATTGTTGTCACATGTACCACACAGCCACTACTTACCAGATATTACTGCAGCGCCTTTAATGTTTCTGTAGGCCTCTTGGCAGCCTCCCTGGCCACTTTTCTTTTAACAAAAAAAAGACAAGGAGAACCAACTAGATGGACTATACCGGTACCTGAACAAGATGTGCAAACAAATAATAATAAATGTATAATAGTTTTATTGATACAAAATACAGTCTTGTATACATTAGAATTAAAAATGGTAACACATGTATACAAATATTGAAATATTCAGGATCATATTGTATGTCATAAATACTGGTTGACGCGTTTTGCCAAAAGCTTCCTCAGAACCAAGTATGATCATGAAACCTAAAAAGTCAAAAAACATGGGAGATATGAGGCATGGAAGTCAAATCGTTGAAATGCACAATATCCATAATTCATTTGTGCAAATATCACTAATATATTTTATTAAGAATTTATAGATTGAAACAGCCTACCTTACATGTGTCTAGCCCTAAATAGGCCAACGCAAAGGGGCCCCATCAAGATGGGGGCGGTGTATTGCCCATAGATGAAAATATGGGAAAACAAGAATGGACAATGTTCGTGTACATACGGGACCTAGGTTAGCATTAAAGTGAATCTGTTCATTAAAAAGAAAAAAGAACAAATATATATGATATAATAATGCATTGATATCTAATCCTTGTAATAATGCTAAAACAATCATCATTGTAAATTGAACCTAAACGTACTTACAACTGCCAAGCCCAGATGATTACTCGGATATAGCTATGGATGCTTTTTTTTCCAAAACGACAACAGTCAGCAAACCAAAAAAGGTTCCAGAAAGGTATCCAGTTAATAACTTCCTTGTAAGCAATAACAAATGCATCAATAAGGGAGCCAATCAAATACTCCCTAATCTAGCTATAAAACATCTAGATATAGTTAGAATAATAAATACCTGGGGCTGGCCACTAGGGGGCCTATCCTATCCCCGAGCCACTGTTCTTGATAGGCGATACCTTTCTGGAACTTTTTTGGTTTGCTGACTGTTGCCGTTTTTGTACATATAAGCGTCCCTAGCTATATCTGAGTAGTCATCTGGGCTCCAATAGTTTACTTGTTTCCAAGGTTAATTTAGGCATTTGGGACTCAGCTAAGCAATCTTCTATTTGAGTCAGAGAAGGAAATTCTTTCTGGAGATTATATAAAGTAATATCTTTGAAACTCCCTCGCAATATCCTTAGGAAGGGAACATTTATAAGTTGACCCCTAGCAAATTCAGTCAATAAGTCTAACGTTTGAGTGATAAAAGTCTCTTGATGGGAATTGGGTACGTATACACTTGCTAGGGTGACTTCGACTCCACCTATAGCACCCTTTAAGAAAAGATATTGTCCCCTCGGGTCTACTCTTACATCCATACAAGTCCAAGATACTTTAGCTGAAATAAGTATTGACACGCCACATGTTTTAGTAAGCTCATTAGTAGAATGATATACAACTGGAAAAAATCTACTTTTTAGAACTGGCAACTTACCATCTTTAAATTGCGTCTCCTGAATAAGGCCCCTTTCACACTGGGGCATTTTTCAGGCGGTACAGCGCTAAAAATAGCGCCCGTACAGCGCCTGAAAAAATCTGGCCCCATTTCACTCCAGTGTGAAAGCCAGTGGGCTTTCACACTGGAGCGGTGCTCTAGCAGGACGGTCAAAAAAGTCCTGCTAGCAGCATCTTTGGAGCGGTATAGGAGCGGTGTATTCACCACTCCTATACCACTCCTACCCATTGATTTCAATGGGACACCGCGGTAATACCGCAGCAATAATTTAATTTAACCCTTTTTCGGTCGCATACCGCGGCTAAAACAATGGTAAAGCAGCGCTAAATATAGCGCTGCTTTACCGTCGCCGCGGCTCCCGCCCCAGTGTGAAAGGGGCCTAAAAGCGATATCCGACTTCCTACGATACAGATCTTCCATAAGCATGCATCTTTTTTCGGGAATGTTAAGTCCCTTTGCATTCAATGAGAGCACGTTCACCACCTCCATATTCCCCCCCCCAAAAAAAATTTAAACCCCAAGTCCCCCTCTCTCCTTAGAGGCCGAGGGTTCTAATAGAACAGTGACACTTCACTACTGCGCTCCCCAGTTCCAAACTGGCTTAAAGCGCTAACCTATGTAGGGGTATAGTCAGAGAGTGCTGGGAGGGGGCTCCTCCACTCCCCCAGTCTACCACTGCCCTTTTAAATTATAATTCTTTTATGTGAGATCACGGCAATAATCTTGGGATAATGTGCATTTATACTAGGATATAAAATTATGGTCCAGATTCCCCCATGCCAATGCACCCTATTTAAGGCCCGCCACCCCACGGGGTCGTTTCTTCAACTATTTACTTGCTCCCCCCCACCCCCAAGCCATCCCCCACTATTCCATCAACTCCCCTCTCCTTTTATATACTTCTTCAGGATACGGGCCTATCTATTATCCAAGCTCCAAATATAACCATACCTTTTTAAGGTTCATATTAAATATCAATCCCACATCTATATAGTAATATTATAACATAAATTATAACATAAATCTTACTTTAAATATCAGACATTTTAGATGTCGTTAATAAAATCGGTATACACAATACATTTGCTATTAATACCCTCCTTTCCCATTCTTACATTCTCGTATATCTCACCTACTGTGTTTTAAACTAAAAAAAAAAAAAAAAAAATACCACCTTGTGTTTGT
Organism: Lithobates sylvaticus; assembly: GCA_028564925.1. Lineage (NCBI taxonomy): Eukaryota > Metazoa > Chordata > Amphibia > Anura > Ranidae > Lithobates > Lithobates sylvaticus. The sequence continues at coordinate 141,269,966 of CM053034.1, forward strand.
GAAAGAGAAAAAAAAAAAAAGGGGGAGAAATTCCTTCCCCTTTCCTTCTCTTTTCCCTTACATTCCCCTTCTCTTCGTTACGAATCGAAAAAAAAGTTACGAATGTACGAATTTTTTTGTTCGTTTTAGTTTTTCGGATTTTCTTCATTAGTACATTCGTTGTTTCTAATTAGTTTTTTTCTGATTTTCGTTGTTTTTCGGATTCGTTCGATTCGAATGATTCGTTAATCGGATTCGTTACGATTCGTTATTCGGATTCGTACGATTCGTTCATTCGTACGAAAACGAACGAACGAAAATAACGAAAAAAAAAAGAAACTAATTGCACATGTCTAATAATTTTATTGAATATAAAGTGGAATTTGTAGTGTATATAAAAGGTACCTCTAGGGGTCAGCCTGCTGATAACATCAAAGGCCTTTAGGTTGTATATTATAAAGAGACTCTAGAGGGAATTAAATTAAATACACACTATTCTAGTATGTTCTATAAAGGCGTTTGAAAATAATCAAGACCTAGCCAATATAGTAATACAAAGGTGTATTTTATAAAAAATATTTGACGAAATTTATTTATGTCAAAATTGATGGAATATTATAATGCATATATTGAAGAATGCATATATTCAATGGAGACTCACAAAGGGTATTAAGGTATATCATTAGGGTATAATTGGCAGCAGTGCTTGACAGCTGCCAAGAACATAAATGACAGCCACTATAGAGCTACAGGGATAAAAATATTTAGATGTGATCTTTTTTAACCTGAATGTATTAAATCAGGATTGCGAGGCATAGATAGTGTGCTCAGTATAAATACAGTGCACATCAGATGTGTTCCGTCTATGGCCAGTATCAATTATAGTACATACAAAGTCCTATAAGTTGCCTCAAACCACATACTATGAACTGTCCACATAAGAGGTCCAAACAAGGACACACATCAGATGTGAACAGCAGCAGCAGTAACGTTAAACTAAGCAAGTAGGAAAGAGAGGTATATCTACCTTGCAGCAGGGAGATCAGGTGTAGCCACTTGTCTGACCGTCAACCCAGGATCTGGGGAAGGTACAGAGACCGAGTCTAACACCTATTTATATTTCCCTCCCCCAATCAGCTGTTGAGAGAACAGCTGTTACTTGTTGGAATGAGAGCTCTCGGGTCGCCCCCCCGAGTGGCGCGCGGCCAGGTCCCTTCGCGACCAATAGAAGGACGTGCATCGTGGCCCAACCCCCGCTCACACCTCCCGCCGGCACGTCAGGCCTCACTGGCAGACTGTGCATGTCCGCCGGGTGAAGCAAGATGCAGTCGCAGCGTCATGAATGACGCTGTGTCTCCTAATGAGCCGCTCCATCCACAGGAGTGGGCAGGCGGCTCCGTGTGTCGGGCGGCCCGATGGCGTCACCCCTAGGTGACAGCAGACACATCAAACAAACCCTATAGGAGGACAGAGAAACCAGGCGTGTAGTATTGTAGAAATTAAGGGGGTTTGAAAACAACAGCTCATCATGAGGATTACCCTGCAGAAGCACCTGAAAATTAAATAGATAACAGCAAGAATGCATTAATACAAAACAGCCAAAATTGACATTGCATAGAGTTATACAGTTGTAAATATACAGGGCAAACATCATATGTATAGGCATTATGCATAAGATTAACATAACCGAGAATACATTCATAGATCTTATACCCAAAAGAGGGAAAAATATAATATAACATGCCCAACTTGAATACACATATACTTTACAAGAAATATAATAAATTGCCAATAGAGTATTCACATGCAAATTATTATAGAGAATAAATAAGACTGCAGATGTTCTGAATAAACCAACTATAGAGGAGATCAATAGAGCTGCAATTGCTTTAGATAAACCAGCTATAGTCAAACATGAGCCCAAAAAGCACCCATATATAACCAAAGGGCATAAATAAAGCAGATCATATAATTCAATATTCGAAAAATACTTAATATTGAAAATGGATAAAGACAGGAGATGGTTAAAGTAGAACTCTTCTGACAATGATGAATGAATGTAAATGAATGAATGTAAATATTTACTTCTCCATCCCCCCGGAGGAGAAGCCTTCCAGAAAGGGTTTAAACCATATGGCTTCATTGAGGCCTGGTGCCTGAGTGGCTTGTAACCTATATATCCACCGCGCTTCCAACTGCAGGAGGGACTTATTCTAGACCCCTCCTCTTGGATTTGGGTGAACCCGGTCCAAAATAAGAAATTTAACCTTAGGGAATTTCCCAGCATGCACTATAGATACGTGTTGGCCAAGCGGGGGGTCTGGATCCCATACTTGCATACTGAGTATGTGCCTGTATGCTCTCCTCCAGAACTCCAGCTTGGTCTTCCCTACATAAAAGCAGGAGTAGTCACATCTTGGTAGATAAATGACACCTACTATTTTACAGTTGGCAAAATGCTTTGCCCAAAAAATTTGGCTGTTGGGTAGTACTGGATTTTTCTCTACCGCCATGTATCTACAGTAGTGGCAGGATCCACACATGTAGGTTCCTTTTGTATTTGCAGTGTTCGTTTTTGTTACTACTGAATTCACTGCTAATTTGCTCTTTTACAGATGTGGCTCTCCTAAAGGTGAATAAAGGTCTATCAGTGACAAATGGTCCTAATGTAGGGTTATGGGTCAACAGTAAGGATGGGCCCGGTGCTCGATGCGAACCCACGTTCGCATCGAGCACCGGGCGTTCGCTCGCTCGGCGAGCCCAGAACTATTTTGGCCGCTCGCATCACGTTCGTGTGATGCGAGCGGCCCCGCAATGCATTGCGGCCGGCGCGGCCGACGCAGTGCATTGCTGGCTGATGATTGGCCAAGCATGCACTGTGACCCCGCATGCTTGGCCAATCACAGCCCCGGAAACTCGAAGAGCCATAATTGGCTACAGGCAGGACGCCTGTAGCCAATTACAGCTCAGGGGCTGTAGTACACGCCCCCCCCTATAAAACGCCGCCACGCCGTCTGCGCCGGTCACATGCTGTTCCGGCGCAGATTGAGCAGGCAGATTCTGTGACACTCTGCTGCATTTAGATAGTTAGAGAGATTCACTTACAGAGATTGAGTTAGATAGATTCAGTTACAAAGATTGATTGAGAAAGAGGGGCTTGTAGTGTGCTCGTGGCAGGCAGGCAGAGCTCCTATATTTTGTTACCAGAAGCACCTATAGGACTTGTAGTGTGTTCGTGGCAGGCAGGCAGAGCTCCTAAATTTTGTTACCATAAGCACCTATAGGACTTGTAGTGTGTTCGTGGCAGGCAGGCAGAGCTCCTATATTTTGTTACCAGAAGCACCTATAGGACTTGTAGTGTGTTCGTGGCAGGCAGGCAGAGCTCCTATATTTTGTTACCAGAAGCACCTATAGGACTTGTAGTGTGTTCGTGGCAGGCAGGCAGAGCTCCTATATTTTGTTACCAGAAGCACCTATAGGACTTGTAGTGTGTTCGTGGCAGGCAGGCAGAGCTCCTTCATTTTGTTCCCAGAGGCACCTATAGGACTTGAAGTGTGTTAGTCCCATTACACACACAGAGCTATATTTTCTTCCCAGAAGCACCTATAGGACTTGAAGTGTGTTAGTCCCATTACACACACAGAGCTATATTTTCTTCCCAGAAGCACCTATAGGACTTGAAGTGTGTTAGTCCCATTACACACACAGAGCTATATTTTGTTCCCAGAAGCACCTATAGGACTTGAAGTGTGTTAGTCCCATCACACACACAGAGCTATATTTTGTTCCCAGAAGCACCTATAGGACTTGAAGTGTGTTAGTCCCATCACACACACAGAGCTATATTTTCTTCCCAGAAGCACCTATAGGACTTGAAGTGTGTTAGTCCCATTACACACACAGAGCTATATTTTCTTCCCAGAAGCACCTATAGGACTTGAAGTGTGTTAGTCCCATTACACACACAGAGCTATATTTTGTTCCCAGAAGCACCTATAGGACTTGAAGTGTGTTAGTCCCATCACACACACAGAGCTATATTTTGTTCCCAGAAGAACCTATAGGACTTGAAGTGTGTTAGTCCCATCACACACACAGAGCTATATTTTGTTCCCAGAAGCACCTATAGGACTTGAAGTGTGTTAGTCCCATTACACACACAGAGCTATATTTTCTTCCCAGAAGCACCTATAGGACTTGAAGTGTGTTAGTCCCATTACACACACAGAGCTATATTTTGTTCCCAGAAGCACCTATAGGACTTGAAGTGTGTTAGTCCCATCACACACACAGAGCTATATTTTGTTCCCAGAAGCACCTATAGGACTTGAAGTGTGTTAGTCCCATCACACACACAGAGCTATATTTTGTTCCCAGAAGCACCTATAGGACTTGAAGTGTGTTAGTCCCATCACACACACAGAGCTATATTTTGTTCCCAGAAGCACCTATAGGACTTGAAGTGTGTTAGTCCCATCACACACACAGAGCTATATTTTGTTCCCAGAAGCACCTATAGGACTTGAAGTGTGTTAGTCCCATCACACACACAGAGCTATATTTTGTTCCCAGAAGCACCTATAGGACTTGAAGTGTGTTAGTCCCATCACACACACAGAGCTATATTTTCTTCCCAGAAGCACCTATAGGACTTGAAGTGTGTTAGTCCCATTACACACACAGAGCTATATTTTCTTCCCAGAAGCACCTATAGGACTTGAAGTGTGTTAGTCCCATTACACACACAGAGCTATATTTTGTTCCCAGAAGCACCTATAGGACTTGAAGTGTGTTAGTCCCATCACACACACAGAGCTATATTTTGTTCCCAGAAGAACCTATAGGACTTGAAGTGTGTTAGTCCCATCACACACACAGAGCTATATTTTGTTCCCAGAAGCACCTATAGGACTTGAAGTGTGTTAGTCCCATTACACACACAGAGCTATATTTTCTTCCCAGAAGCACCTATAGGACTTGAAGTGTGTTAGTCCCATTACACACACAGAGCTATATTTTGTTCCCAGAAGCACCTATAGGACTTGAAGTGTGTTAGTCCCATCACACACACAGAGCTATATTTTGTTCCCAGAAGCACCTATAGGACTTGAAGTGTGTTAGTCCCATCACACACACAGAGCTATATTTTGTTCCCAGAAGCACCTATAGGACTTAAAGTGTGTTAGTCCCATCACACACACAGAGCTATATTTTGTTCCCAGAAGCACCTATAGGACTTGAAGTGTGTTAGTCCCATTACACACACAGAGCTATATTTTCTTCCCAGAAGCACCTATAGGACTTGAAGTGTGTTATTCCCATTACACACACAGAGCTATATTTTCTTCCCAGAAGCACCTATAGGACTTGAAGTGTGTTAGTCCCATTACACACACAGAGCTATATTTTGTTCCCAGAAGCACCTATAGGACTTGAAGTGTGTTAGTCCCATCACACACACAGAGCTATATTTTCTTCCCAGAAGCACCTATAGGACTTGAAGTGTGTTAGTCCCATTACACACACAGAGCTATATTTTCTTCCCAGAAGCACCTATAGGACTTGAAGTGTGTTAGTCCCATTACACACACAGAGCTATATTTTGTTCCCAGAAGCACCTATAGGACTTGAAGTGTGTTAGTCCCATCACACACACAGAGCTATATTTTGTTCCCAGAAGAACCTATAGGACTTGAAGTGTGTTAGTCCCATCACACACACAGAGCTATATTTTGTTCCCAGAAGCACCTATAGGACTTGAAGTGTGTTAGTCCCATTACACACACAGAGCTATATTTTCTTCCCAGAAGCACCTATAGGACTTGAAGTGTGTTAGTCCCATTACACACACAGAGCTATATTTTGTTCCCAGAAGCACCTATAGGACTTGAAGTGTGTTAGTCCCATCACACACACAGAGCTATATTTTGTTCCCAGAAGCACCTATAGGACTTGAAGTGTGTTAGTCCCATTACACACACAGAGCTATATTTTGTTCCCAGAAGCACCTATAGGACTTGAAGTGTGTTAGTCCCATCACACACACAGAGCTATATTTTGTTCCCAGAAGCACCTATAGGACTTGAAGTGTGTTAGTCCCATCACACACACAGAGCTATATTTTGTTCCCAGAAGCACCTATAGGACTTGAAGTGTGTTAGTCCCATCACACACACAGAGCTATATTTTGTTCCCAGAAGCACCTATAGGACTTGAAGTGTGTTAGTCCCATCACACAGAGCTCCTCTATTTTCTTTGCAGAAGCACCCACAGGACTTCTAGTGTGTTAGTGGCATCACACAGAGCTCCTATATATTCTTCTCAGCAGCACCCACAGGACTTCTAGTGTGTTAGTGGCATCACACAGAGCTCCTCTATTTTCTTTGCATAAGCACCCACAGGACTTCTAGTGTGTTAGTGGCATCACACAGAGCTCCTCTATTTTCTTTGCATAAGCACCCACAGGACTTCTAGTGTGTTAGTGGCATCACACAGAGCTCCTCTATTTTCTTTGCATAAGCACCCACAGGACTTCTAGTGTGTTAGTGGCATCACACAGAGCTCCTCTATTTTCTTTGCAGAAGCACCCATAGGACTTCTAGTGTGTTAGTGGCATCACACAGAGCTCCTCTATTTTCTTTGCATAAGCACCCACAGGACTTCTAGTGTGTTAGTGGCATCACACAGAGCTCCTCTATTTTCTTTGCAGAAGCACCCATAGGACTTCTAGTGTGTTAGTGGCATCACACAGAGCTCCTCTATTTTCTTTGCAGAAGCACCCATAGGACTTCTAGTGTGTTAGTGGCATCACACAGAGCTCCTATATATTCTTCTCAGCAGCACCCACAGGACAATTTTTTAAAAAAAATGCTTCGCAACACGTGTGACTGCTGTGCTCCAAGTACAGTATCTGTGAGGGCCGGGTTGCAGTGTTGTGGCACCAGCACCAGTGCCTAAGGCACAATTTTTCAGCCCCTGTTTAACAGGGGCGTGTACTTACAATTTTTTAAAAAAATGCTTCGCAACACGTGTGACTGCTGTGCTCCAAGTACAGTATCTGTGAGGGCCGGGTTGCAGTGTTGTGGCACCAGCACCAGTGCCTAAGGCACAATTTTTCAGCCCCTGTTTAACAGGGGCGGGTAATTACAAATCTTGATCTAATAGTTCACAGCAGGGCCCATTCCTGCGCCCACCAAGAGTAACTATGAGGGCCTGCAGTCTTGTGGCAACACCGTCCACCACCACCGCCAAAGGCCCAATTTTTCTGCCCTGTTCATCAGGTGCTTGCAATTACAAATCTTGATCTAATAACTCACAGCAGGGCCCATTCCTGCGCCCACCAAGAGTAACTATGAGGGCCTACAGTCTTGTGGCAACACCGTCCACCACCACCGCCAAAGGCCCAATTTTTCTGCCCTGTTCATCAGGTGCTTGCAATTACAAATCTTGATCTAATAACTCACAGCAGGGCCCATTCCTGCGCCCACCAAGAGTAACTGTGAGAGCTTACAGTCTTGTGGCAAAACCGTCCACCACCACCACCACCACCCCCAATTTTTCTGCCCTGTTCAAGAGGTGCATGCAATTACAAATCTTGATCTATTAACTCACAGCAGGGCCCATTCCTGTGCCCACCAGTCTTGTGGCTACACCAACATCTAATAGGGCAAATTTCTGCAGAGTATATACGCCAGGCCCCTACTTTCAAACATCCAACTTACAAACGACTCCTACTTGCAAATGGAAAGAGAAAACAGGAAGTGAGAGGAAATCTACCCCTAGGAAGGGAAATTCTATCCTGTTAGATTTAATTTGGGAAAAAGGTATCTCCTCTCTACTGATACTTTATCACCAATCCTTGTTTCAATTAAAACCCCACTTTTCCAAAAACATTTGTCATTGGGACGGAAAGTGAGGTGACATGTTCTGAACACATGTGCAAAGACAGCAAATGTTACAGGGGTGATAACCCCTCCCTATGTTCTCCAAAAAGCTTAAAAATAGATTTTTTTGGGATGGAGCTACACTTCATAATGTACCTGTTCAGATTCTACTTAAGATCAAACCTAAAGCCGCAAGTGGTTTTAAATGGCTTCTTTTTTTCCTTTACAAATGTCATTTTGTGCAAGGACAGTTCTAAACACGGGAAACACATGCCACTTCACAGGCATACTTTAGACACCCCCCAGGTACCATATTTAAAGGAAAATTTCACTTTTTTTTTTCACTTTATGCATCATTAAAATGACTGCTCCCGAAAAAACGTTAGTTTTTAAAAGTTCTTTTTGCATTGATATATGTCCCCTGGGGCAGGACCCGGGTCCCCAAACCTGTTTTATGACATTAACATGCATATTGGCCGTTGTAATTAGCACTTTTGATTTCGAACGTTCGCGTCCATTATAACGTATAGGGTTCGAAAATTCGCGCGAACTTTCGGTCCGTTCGAAGGTTCTGGTTCGAACCGAACCCGGGGGTGTTCGGCTCATCCCTAGTCAACAGATGCCAATACTTCTCTACAATACTTTTCATTTGATGTTGTTGGTTATTAAACTTCGATATAATCCTGAGGGGGATTTATATCTTCTTTCGTTTTTTTACAGTAGAGTAGTTGATTCCTTGTTTGTAGACAAGCCTGTTGGTATGACCTCTTTAGAGAGGCATGCGAATACCCCCTCTGGAGAAGTCGATCCCTTAACTTATCCGCTTCATATTTGAAGACAACATCATTGGCGCAATTGCGCCTAATTCTTAAAAATTGTTCGTAGGGTATCGAGTTAAGGAGGGGTTCTGGATGAAAGCTAGTGGCATGCAAAATAGCATTGCCTGCTGTAGGTTTCCTGTAAAGTTTGGTTAATAGCCGTCCCTTCTCGCCTCCTATATACCTCTACGTCAAGAAACACAACGCATGTGGTATCGTGAGACATGGTGAAACTGAGGTTGAAGTTGTTCTTATTCATCCTCAGCAGACATTGTTCTAACATGAGATGGAAGCTGTCCCAGACGATGAAGATATCGTCGATGTACCGGTACCACCCTATAATGTGGTCCGTGTACATCGACAAGTCTTCATCATCCAGGAACATCTGCCCCACTCCCCCAGGTACAGGTTGGCGTAGGACGGGGCACAACAAGTCCCCATCGCCACCCCCTGTACCTGGAGGTAGTGGGAGCCATTGAAAGTAAAATTATTATGTTCCAAGATGAATTCTAATAAAGCATTTGTAGCATGGATATTTGGCAGGGAGTTTAAAAAGTGAATTAAAAAATAGGTGGAGGTGGTTGAAGGGGTTGTTCAGCACATCGATGTTCCCACCACAACAGGCGTGATAGCGTACTTAGTGTTTCCCAGACTATTCTTAAGTAGTCTCCTTCTCAAGTTGATGAAATTGCAAGTTGTTTCACCGCACTATCGCTAAATTTAACCCTTAATATACACACAGTGCTCATACACACAATAGACAAACAGGCAACCCCTCTGCATATATCATCATCTACTCTGTAAGAAAGGTCATTTTATAACCAGTTGGATATACTCTAGATATATATTAGATCTCTCTCTCACTATATATATTATATAATATAATATATATATATATATATATATATATATATATATATATATATATATATATATATATATATATATAATATAAATAATCTCTATCTATCTATCGCTCTCTCTACACGTATAGTATCTAATAATGGCTACAGATTACATAGTTAAAAACCAGAGGAAAAGGAGAAAACAAAGAAAGAAATTCAATGATTGGATCAGTAGTGAATTTTTCTTGATGGTAAATTATATTAATCTGAATGTGTATATATTATCACTGTTCCAGGAACAGTGATAAATTACTTACATTATTTAACCCAAATGGGTGCATACTATTTAACCGCTTCAGCCCCGGGCTATTTTACCCCCTTCCTTACCAGAGCACTTTTTGCGATTCGGCACTGCGTCGATTTAACTGACAATTGCGCGGTCGTGCGCCGTTGCACCCAAACAAAATTGACGTCCTTTTTCCCCACAAATAGAGCTTTCTTTTGGTGGTATTTGATCACCTCTGCGGTTTTTATTTTTTGCGCCATAAACAAAAGAAGAGCGACAATTTTGAAAAAAACACAATTTTTTACTTTTGCTATAATAAATATCCCATTTTTTAAAAAAAAATATTTTTTTTACTCAGTTTAGGCCGATATGTATTCTTCTACATATTTTTGGTAAAAAAAAAATCGCAATAAGCGTTTATTGATTGGTTTGGGCAAAAGTTATAGCGTTTACAAAATAGGGGATAGATTTATTGCACTTTTTTTTTTTACTAGTAATGGCGGCGATCTGCGATTTTTTTTTTTTTTTTTTTTTATATTTTATTCGTGACTGCGACTTTGCGGCGGACACTTCGGACACTTTTGACACATTTTTGGGACCATTCACATTTACACAGCGATTGTTGCTATAAAATTGCACTGATTACTGTGTAAATGTGACTGGCAGGGAAGGGGTTAACACTAGGGGGCGCTGCAGGGGTTAAAATGTTCCCTATGTGAGTGATTCTAACTGTGGGGGGAGGGGACTCAGAAGGGAAGGAGACCGATCGGTGTTCCTCGGTACTGGGAACACACTATCGGTCTCCTCTCCAGTGACAGGACGTGGAGCTGTGTGTTTACACACATAGCTCCACGGTCCCGCTGTTTTCCCAGGCAACCGCTGGCGCCCCCTAGACGGCTGGGAATAGGAGGATGTCATATGATGTCCACCCAGGATGGGAGATCCACCTTGTGGACGTCATATGAAGGTGGGCGGTATTGAAGTGGTTAAATTAAAAATCCACATTTTTTTTCTTTTTGGTCTAAAATCCTGTCAGTCACCTCTACGGGGGGGGGGGGGTAGTTTCAACCTATATATCCCTTTACATTTTAGGCCCTTTGGATTGCCATCATGAGTGTTCAAAAAATGCAGAGAGAGGGGGCGCTCATCCTTTTTTAAAATACTTTGAACATGCTCGCCAACCCTGATCTTTAACCACTTCAATACCCGCCCATAGTCATATGACGCCCACAAGGTGGATCTACCATCCTGGGTGGGCGTCATATGACGTCCTCGGGTTCCCGGCCGCCTGGGGGGCGCGCGCGCGCCGGCGGCGGCGCGCGCGCGCGCCCGCGGCATCGCTCGGGACCCGGTGCGAGTGCCCGGCGGCCGCGATGTCCGCCGGGCACCCGCGATTGCCCGTTAAAACAACGGGACCGGGCGGGACCGTGGAGCTGTGTGTGTAAACACACAGCTCCACGTCCTGTCAGCGGGGAGGAGACCGATCATGTGATCCCAGTACAGAGGATCACATGATCGGTCTCCTCCCCTTAAGTCCCCTCCCCCTACAGTTAGAATCACTCCTATTAGGGACACACATTAACCCCTCCAGCGCCCTCTAGTGTTAACCCCTTCCCTGACAGTCACATTTACACAGTAATCATTGCAATTTTATAGCAACGATCGCTGTGTAAATGTGAATGGTTCCAAAAATGTGTCAAAAGTGTCCGAAGTGTCCGCCGCAATGTCGCAGTCACGAAAAAAAAATCGCAAATCGCCGCCATTACTAGTAAAAAAAAAAAAAATAAATAAATTCAATAAATCTATCCCCTATTTTGTAGACGCTATAACTTTTGCGCAAACCGATCAATATACGCTTATTGCGATTTTTTTTACCAAAAATATGTAGAAGAATACGTATCGGCCTAAACTGAGGAAAAAAAATTGTTTTTTTTAAAAAAAATGGGATATTTATTATAGCAAAAAGTAAAAAATATTGTGTTTTTTTTTCAAAATTGTCGCTCTTCTTTTGTTTATAGCACAAAAAATAAAAACCGCAGGGGCGATCAAATACCACCAAAAGAAAGCTCTATTTGTGGGAAAAAAAGGACGTCAATTTTGTTTGGGTGTAACGTCGCACGACCGCGCAATTGTTAGTTAAAGCGACGCAGTGCCGAATCGCAAAAAGTGCTCTGGTAAGGAAGGGTGTTTAAAAGCCCTGTATTGAAGCGGTTAATGGTCTCTTAGTTTTGCCCACGTAGTTCAACCCGCATGGGCAGGTTAGCATGTAAATCACACGTTCAGTTGAACCATTAATGAAACTATAGATTTTGTACTGTTTCTTACCATCTGAGTTGGTGAAGGAGTTAGTTTTTTCCACATATTTACAAATACGGCACCTCCCACATAAAAGCATGCCTTTTAAAGGAGGAAGGTCAGTAAGCCATCCTGGTTGCTTAGGTCTCTGATACTCAGTGGACCAAACTGTCCTTCAAATTCATGGCCCTTCTTGCTGTCAGCAGCGGCCGATCACCCACAATGTGGCCAAGGATTGGGGCTTCCGCCAGATAATGGCAGTGGTGACTAAGTATGCTCTTAATTTGTTCCCACTGTGCCCCATATTTGGTAATAATCCTAATTGGGGTATCCTCTGGGATTTTTTGATCCCGACCACTGTTTCCAGATAGAAGTTTCCTCCTATTTGCTTGGCAGGCTCTTCTCTTGGCTTTACGAATACAGGCATGCGAATAGCTCCTGTCACAAAATCGCCCATACATCTCATGGGCCTCTTTATGGAAATCTTCAATTTCTGAACAATTCCTCCGCATACGGAGGAATTGGCCAACTGGGATCCCCTGTATGAGCGATTTTTGGATAGTGACTTGAAGCCAAGAGAAGAGTATTCGCTGCAGTCTTTTTCCTAAAGGTTTCGGTAGATGGTTTACCGTCTTTGACAGAAATGGCCAGGTTAAGGAAGGGTAAAGCCTCAGTGTCAAATGAGAAAGTTAGCCATATGTTTTTATCATTCTCATTTAGTTCCTCAATGAATAGTTTTTAAGTTCCTGAGTGGTCCCCTCCCAGACCATAAACAAGTCGTCGATGTACCTCAGCCACAGAAGACAGTGGCCGAGGTACATCAAAGAGGTGAACACCAGGTCCTCCTCCCAAAGTCCCAAATGCAGGCATGCATAGGATGGTGCCCAAGGGTTATGTTGAAGCATAAACTCCAGCATCTCCGTGATAAACTCATTCTGTAATGCCCGAAAGGGAAATTTTTCCTCAAGAAAATGATACGCATCCTTAAGTCCCCACTCATGCGGAATCGATGTATATAAATATTCTACATATATTCCGACCAGAAGTGAACCCTTGGGTGGAATGATGTTTTAAATTTTGGACAGAACATCCCATGTATTGCAAACGAAAGATGGGAGTTTACACACTAAGTCCTTAATCAAAGTGTCTACATACTTTTCAATTCTCTCCAGGGGTCCCTTAATGGCCGAAAAGATCAGCCTTCCCGGTGGGTTTTGAAGGGATTTATGTAATTTCGGGATTGTGTAGAACGTAGGTATATTAAATTCCTGAACCAACAGATATATGTGAATTCTTTACGCGTAAGCAGTTATTCATCAAAGGCTAGATTAAGTTTGAAATTAAGTTCAGCAACAATCTGAATAAAGGGGTTAGAGGCAACAATCTTAATAAAGGGGGCTTTCTTTGCACACATTTGCAAATATATGCATAAGCTGCAGCCAAGGTTTCTCTGTCAACTGTGGTCCTAACTCTATCATTTTCTAGTCTTCAAGGTTAGAGCACATATACAGCAGTGGATAGATTAAGGGAAGGTTTGCCTGAAGGGAGCCCGCCCCTCTTTAAAGATACAGGATGCCCAGTAAGAGCAAAATGGCAGCTGAAGGCACCCAGTGCGTCATTGCATCAAATTCAACCAAAAGTGACAACCACCCCAACCTATAACTATCCTTTTGAAGTACAGTGCACATAGAAGAGCAACAAACATCATAAACAACGATTTCCCAGAACACTTACCAGCTAGCCTGCAAAAACAAATTTAACCCCTTCCAATTCATGTAAAAAATGGAGGGTTTATTTGCACACATTTGCAAATGTATGCATAAGCCGCAGTTGCCTACGCCAAGGCCTAACTCTATAATTTTCAGAGTCTCCCAAGTTGGAACACATAGTGGTGGATAGTTTATGTACAGGTCTGGCTGGAGGCAAATTCAACCAACTGTAGAGCATTGTACTGTGCCTTTAACTGCTTCCTACCCAGCCAATGTACATAAACGGCAGGGTGGGAGCGCAGTGGCGCAATCCTGTGATCTTCTGACATAGCCAAACACAGCTCGGGATATGGGCATTGTGATTGGCCATCCCGATCACATTATGGCTGTGTCCAATCGCAGCCTTCACAGTGTAAACCGAGACAAGTGCCTTTGTCTCGGCAATCCCCACTGAGCTCAGTGAGAGCTCAGTTAGAGGGGGGAGCGGGGGATGCTGCAGCTTGTGCTGACAGCTCTATGTGTAAATGAGGATTTTACACAGGGAGCTGTCGCAGATCACACAGACTGCAGAAATCCCCACCCCCGGATGGTACACCAAGCACCACTATCCCTGTCCCCATGAACATCTGTACCAGTGCACAAAAACATCTGCAATAGTGTTCCATTTCAACATCTGTCTGTGTCCGCCAGTGGATGATCAACATCTGTCATAGTGTACAAGTGCACAAAAACATCTGTCAGTGTACCAGTTCCACCAATACATAAATAAAAAAACATGAAAGTGCCCCGTCAACCCCATGCTTGCGTGCAAAGGTGAATGCACACGGTACCGTATGCATAAATGGTGATCACTCCACACATGAAAGATATCCCCGCGAACGTCAGAGCGAGAGCAATCATTCTAGCACCAGACCTCCTGTGTAACTTTAAACTGGTAAACACTGAAGGCTTATAAAGCGTCACCTATGGAGATTTTTTAAATACTGAAGTTTGGCGCCATTTTACAAGCACGCACAATTTTAAAGCATGACCTGTTTGGTAGCTATTTACCTGGCGCAACACCATATTTTATATTTTACCAAAAACTTGGGTATTCTATTGTCTTTGTGTGCATTGAAATTTGTTAAAATCTATTCATGCTTTTGTGTGTAAAATTGCATTTCAAATTTCTAGGGCCTTTGCTACAAAAAAAATATAATGTTTGAGGGTATCTAATTAAGTTTTACAAAAAGCTTCAGAAGAAGGCCTGGTCTTGAAGTAGATAATGGCTGACGGTGTTCCTTGGATGTTGCACCACTCTATGTGGCCAGGCTGTGAAAAAGTCTCACATGTGGTATCTCCATACACAGGAGGAGTAGCAGAATGTGTTTTGGGGTGTAGTTGCAAGTATGTATATGTCATATAACTTGTTAATATGACATTAATGTGTGAAAAAAAAAAAACAACAACTTCATTTTCCAAGGAGATGTGGGGTAAAAGAATACAGACGGCGCTGTGATTGGCCAAGCATGCGGGTCATAGTCATTTTCATTCAAAGCATGACAGCAGTGGACTGTAAGCTAAAATTGGACTGGGCAGGAAGTGGGGTAAAAGTGCCCAGTATATAAGGGTGGGGCTATTTTTTTAGCTTGCACATGATTGGATGATTGAAATCAGCACAACTTCACCTCATTCACTAAGCTTAATGGATTTTGTCTTTTCAAAGTAAGTTTTTATTTAGCTTTGTCAATAAGGCAAAGCTGTGTTGACTTGATCATTCAATCAAATCTAATTATTCAATAAAGCAAAAAGTTTTTTATTTTTTATTTATTTATTCCCGCATTTTGTCATGTTACCTATTCTTCTCTTCTCAACCCCCCAATCAAAATGTGCTTAAAAACATGATACATAAATTGGGTTGAAATTGTATGTATGCTGATAAAGATGAAACCTACAATATTGCTGGAAGTGTCCAAATGTTAAAATATTGCACACTGTGTATTCTAGGAGATAAGAATAGTAAGAGACATCCATGAAGAGTTTACAAAAACAAGGGTAATTGTGATTTATTATTTCACAGTATGTTTAACTGCCTGTCATTTTGGAACTTTGATTATTTTTTAATAGTAGTAGTGGAAAGTGGAGGGAGCTTAGAGGAACAATGACACATTCAGAAATAAATAGGTGTGCTTTAGTCAGGTTAGCTAAAAGGAACCAGAAAGTAGCCACATCTATTTGAACGTATTACATATCTGGAAAAGGTAAAGCTATGTGGACCAGTTTATGCTGGGTTTCTAGGCAAGCCCAGAGCTTCCAGACAAATTTGATTTTACTGTAAAGGGTTTATTTTATAATGTATGAGTAAAATCTGTCTATTAGTTAAATCTAATTTTGCTTTATTTATAACCCACAATTTTTAACTTGTATTTGTGGTCTTTTTTTAATTTACTTTTAAGGCTGGAATGGTATTACATTATCGGGCACCGCTACTGCCTCGGCAGAAATCTTTTATCCCACCTCAAATTCCAAATCCATTTGTCCATGAAATCAATCTGACATTCACTGATAAGATACGGGTAAGAACAGAATGTGTATTAATGTCTTTGCCACTTTTTAAACTTTGGGACATACCAATAAGCTCAGTATTTATGTTCTGTATATCAAGCCCAGAGAACATCAGTTCCTTTGAATATAAGCAGATTGCATATTACTTTTTCTTCTTTTCTCCCTTTTTATAATGGTCATTTTGATATTAGAGATGTGGTTATGTATATTCAGGATCATATCCTGATAGTATGAATTTTTTTTTTTATCATGGACTGTTCTTATCTGCTTGAACATTCAGGCTCCATGCACTTTAGCATTTTTTTTAAGCTCCTAGAAGCTATTCTGAGCATTTTTTTTCTGCTCCTTGAAGCTAAAAGTTTTATCCTATGTGTCCATGCACACTACTTAATGTTGAAGCTTGAAAAACACTTCTAGCATAAAGACTCTGTTCACATCTAGGCATTTATGGGTGTTTTTCTGCTCTAAGCCACAGCTCTAAAAATGCCCAACACAAATCCCATTCATTTCAATGGCCCCTGTTCACACCTGAGCATTCTGTCGCCTAAAGTAAAATGCTCGTCCCTTAAAAAAAGTACATGAGCTTCTTTTTTTGGGAGATTACTGGCATTTTACTGCCTTCTACATTGGTGACCTTTTGAACTTCAAAACGCCTGTACAAAAACACTGCAAAAATACCCCAAAAAATGCATGTAAAATAGCAACGCCTAGATATGAATGGAGCTTTAGGTGCAGAAATAAATAGTTTGTGTCCATGGAACCTTAATATTTGTTAATATATGTAATTACTTATTTTGGTTTTAATTATTTCCTTAATAAAACGTAATGCTATTATGGCTGTTGCCGGGTGCGGGTGATAACAAAGGAGATTATGTATTTAGATATGGATATACACAGCTACTGTATGCAAAGAGATTGGTTTAAAACCTAATGATTTTAATTGTATTGGGACTACTTGTTTGTTGTGTGCCTTGGTGTGTTTTTTTTCAGGGACATATAAAGTGTTCCTTTTTATCTGTATTATGGTTTGATTTGTATTAATTGGTGTACAAAATGGTTATATTGTAGCAATGTTATATGGTTAGCTATATGCATGGGGGGGGGGATACAGACAGCAATAAATAGCAGACATTTTATAGTTACATAGGTAGTCAGGTTAAAAAAGGACACAAGTCCATCTAGTTCAACCAACAAAAGGGGGTGAAAAAACCCACACCTTCTTAAAATCCCATACACACAATCCTATACCCACGGTTGATCAAGAAGGAAGGCAAAAAAAAACAACAAAGCATGATCCAAATTGCTCCAACAGGGCAGGGAAAAATTCCTTCCCGATCCCTGATGAGAGGAAATTGTATATTCCCTGGATCAACCTTTTTTTACCTATACATGTTAGTATCCAGTTATATTATGTACATTTAGGAAAGAATCCAGGTCTTTTTTTAAAGCAAGCTACTGAGCTAGCCAGAACCAGCTCTTGGTGGAGTCTATTCCACATTTCACAGCTCTTACTGTGAAGAAACCTTTCTGTATTTGAAGATTAAATCTCTTTTCCTCCACATGTAAAGAGTGCCCCCTTGTGCTTTTTGATGATCTTAGTGAATAACTCGACACCAAGTTCACTATATGGACCACTTATGTATTTATACATGTTGATCATATCCCCCTTAATCTCCTCTTCTCAAGAGAGAATAAATAAAGTTCCTGTAATCTATCATCATGGCTGAGCTCATCCATGCCTTTTATCAGTTTGGTTGCCCTTCCTCCAGTTCTCCAATATAATTTTTGTTAACCTTGGGGTACACCACTGATAACCTTGGACCATTCAGTGTAAGAATCCTTAACCACTACTCTATGAATTTGGTCTTTTTTAGCCTGCTTTTCATTCATTTATAAACTGATCTTTCCAAGCTTTTTAGACTTTACCTTACACATTAGCCATGTGTGGGGAACTGTGTCAAATGCTTTTACAAAATCCAAGTATACCATGTCCACAGCCACCTCTCTGTCCAATGTTTTACTTACCTCCTCATAAAAATAAATCAGATTTGTCTGACAACTTCGGTCTTTCATGAATCCATGCTGTCTGTTGCTTAAAATGCTTTTTTCTAGCAAGAACTCCTCCTATGTGGTCTTTTTTAAACTCTCCAGTCTCTTTCCAACTATAGAAGTTAAACAGGTCTATAGTTACTTGGTAAAAATACTTTAATCCCTTTTTAAATATAGGCACCACATTGGCCTTACGCCAATCCAGTGGTACCATTCCAGTCATTAAACAGTGCCTACAAATTAGAAACAATGGTTTTGAAATGACAGAGCTCAAATCTTTTAGGATCTGTGGGTGTATGCCATCTGGTCCTGGTGCTTTATCCACCTTTATTCTGTCTATATATGTTTGGACCATATCACTTTTGAGTCATTGTGGATCATTTGGAGCTGTGTCAATGCCACCCCCATTATGGACATGAGCTTCACCATGCTCCTTTGTATACACGGAGCTAAGAAAGTAGTTCATACATTTGCTTTTCCTTTGTCCCCAGTCACCCTCTCTAGTTCATTTTGTAAAGGGCCTACATGCTCAGACCTGACCGTTTTACTATTAATATATTTGAAGATATTGTTTTTGTGAGTTTGTCCTATCTTTTGCAATCTGTCATTCATTTTGAGTTTGTGCATCCTTGATTTTCTTTTTACATAACCAGTTTTCTTTCCTCCAACAAAATGCTGCTATTCTATATTGCATTTTAGAGAGGTGTCATTTATTGTGGAATTTTATTTTAAGATTCTAAAACTTGGTATTGTTTTTAACCTTGTTAAACTATACCAATTAGGGTCAAGGGGTTGAGATTTCTATGTTCTTCTAGTTGTTAATAGAGACCAAGATCAACCTGATTTATGAAGCTTTGTGGTAGTTATGTGCAAATTAATTAACAGTTAATTTACTGGAGCATAGCTACCTTCAGTTTTTACCATTTATAGTATTATTTTTTGTATTTATTAGGCCTTAAAATGCTCATTTATTGCTTGTCTGTCAATGGCACATTTTAAATAACTGCACAAAATTTATTGAAAAAATAATTTTCAATGACTTGATATCTGTTATTGCTGGCAACTGCAATTCACATTGCAGCTTCCCAAACATCATGAAAACTGAACTTTGATTTATTTTTATAAATATAAATTTATTTAAAGCTATAGACTAAAATCCAGAAGCATGAAGTTTTCATATACTTTAACAAATAGTAAATCCACAGATTCTCATACCCTTATGTATTACACATCAAAATCTTTTGACCTCAATAACAATAATACATATCCAATAGAAAAGTTTTTGCATTTACCTACTACATCTTTTTTTTTTTTTATTTATTCTTTATTAAATTTTTCCACATACAAAAATATAAACAGTTTGAGATACATACTTCAATACGTGACAAACTTTAGCTTTATACAATCACTACCCTTTTCCTCTACCTTTATCAGTGGCATGCATTAATACCTGGATATCCATTTGCCCTTCGAGAGGGTTGAGCATTCTCCTTAATCATAGTATCTTAGTTATCTCAACCCCTCCCTTTTGTATAGACAATCTCATATATATATATATATATATATATATATATATATATATATATATATATATATATACCCTCTTCTTTATATAGGGCCTTCCGCTATTCCCTTTCCTCTCCTCAATCCTCTGCCCCCAATGAGTTCAATTTGGTCATCCACGGGCTCCACATTTTGTTAAATTCCTTGACATTCCCTCTCTTTATGTATACCACCTTTTCTCTACACAGGTTTTCATTCATTATCCCAACCCAATTATCCACCGTAGGTGCTTCCTTTGCTTGCCATTTACTTGCAATCAATTTTCTGGCCTGGAACAAGCATCTTGTAATCGCTATAGATTTACTTTTACTCTCTTCCCCTTCTTCTCTGTATCCCATGTGACGATCCGGGGTGATTAGCTTCAAGTGGTGCATGCGATTTTTCAGAAACGTGCCACTCCAGACTTGTGTTTTAGGGCATGGCAGCCCACTTTTATTTAAAGGAAACTAAAAAGTTCAAACCAACAGAAATCTTCCCTCGCAGGGGGTTCCACCATCATTGTATTCCAAAACAATAGCCTACTGGCTTACTTATTGTCAGCTTCGTGCTGCTTTAGTCGCAGGCTACACCTGCCTGCTTCAGACTGCCACCTACAGTCTTAGGCTCCTGTCTCTTCCTCCTGGAACTCTTCCAACCTCCTGGCCAGACTTCCTGTCTGCTGGGCGGAGCAGTCTCCAGGTCTGAGCACTGACTGCATTTCCTGGGATGTTTATGAACCAAGCCCACAGGTGTGCAATTAGCATCCCTGCCAAAATCAGGCATGTGCTGCTTATATGCACCTGTGAGATGGGGCGCATCTCCACATATCCTCCCCCCCTGTTTCGCACCGGAGGGAGAAATACAAAACCCTTCTTCCTAAAGGGGCACTCCACCCACCTCTTTTTCCGGGTATGCTTCCATGCAGACTTCTTCCTAATTTTTGGGAGCTTACATTTCTTCTCACCTCCCCCAGATCTACTCTGCCAAAACTGTAGGGGTCCTACTTTGACATCTGTCTTAACTTTACCCAGCACTTTTTGATTTTCAGGTTCGCTGATATCTGCGTAGTTACCCCTGGCAACCGCTTGCTCAAAGTTATCCAATACAAAACTACCAGGAACTCTGGTCCCACCGCTTGCTAGGACAGTGTCTGAGGAGGGACCACACACAGGGGAGCAGTTACTCTCTATGGGACCTTCCCACAGTTTCACATCGCCCCCTGTTGTCCAACACTCCATCAGTGACTGTTATTGCACAACACTTTTTTCCACACCAGTTTTCACCATTTCTGTTACCGCTGGTATTTCCGATACCTCTGCCTTGTCTAACAGCGCTCCAGAGTGCTTGTCATACACAAGCTTTGTATGACGCAATCCAGCACACTGCGAGACAACTTTCCACATCAATACAAAACATTGCATTAAACGATTCAAACGTTTGCGATTTCTGCACAGTACAACCTGCAATATCCAGCTCCAATCATCCATACCCCTTGGTACCAGTTCTCTAAACACAGGAGAGGGCGGCAGGATATATACTGGCTGTACACTCCATGATGCTAACATTTCATTAAGCATGTCTGTCACAAAATACACATTTTCTCTTTTTATCATTGTGGACACAATTTTCGCTGTGCGTTTACACTCGCTGGGACCTTCAGTCATGAGAGGATTAGTCTCTGCAACAACCCGTGCATCTTGGCCTATAGGCTGTTCTGCAGACACCTCTCCTGGCACAGCAGCCATAGCATCCACTACTCTTTTAGCAGTGAAAGCTTCTTCCAGCATTGCTATTAGTCTCTTGGCCAAATCATCCCAGTAGGTATTGCTCTGTTGGGCTACATCATCCCAATGAGACCTGGACAGACCAAGAGGCTCAACAGCATCTGAAACAATGCTCTTGTCAGTTTTACACTTCTCAGCATTAAACACATCACTTGGTTTTACCCTGCATTGTGGCAACACATTCTCAATCACACCATGTTGCTGTTCCCCACCCTCATCAGCATGAGCAGATGGAGTTTCAATGCAGACCTCAAGCTTTTTCACTTTAACACTTGCCTCCCCACTGAACAGGGCACTGCAGCAAGGCAAGTCCTTTTTAGCACAAACAACAGGGGATCTCCCATTTGGGGTCACTTCCACTCCCGTGTGCACAGTCACATAGTCAGTCTTTCTCACCCAGTCTGCAGACTTGGAATCACAGGCGTTGCTACGGGCAACCGCTCTCCTCTTGAATGTCCAGTCAGCCTGTTGCTTTTTCCTGCTGCATTTCCACATGCGGTTACCGGGTGAAATGAAAGACTCTCGGGCTTACCAGCCCTCTTTGTGGGAACAGTGAGCCACCTCTTCATAGGAGCCCCACCATCCAGACGACACTTCACTGGTTGCTATGGGAGACTGCCTTCTCCCTGCAGAGCTTCTCCAGTAACTGTAACAATCCTCTTGAGCCCACCAGCCAGGACTCTCATCAGGATCATTCCACCATTGGCCATAGGTCTCACGCCTGACCTTGCCTTTGTTGCTACGGGCAACAACATGCATCTTTGCAGCAACAGATGCAGAGTTCCTTCAAAAAAAATGTTTTGGCGTACTGTCTCCTTACAGCTGAGACACAGCACCTATCACTTTGCTTCACGGTTTCCGGCATGCGAGGATCTGGACCAACGCCATCCGTGCCCAACGCCAATTTCTCCACCAATTGCGACGATCCGGGGTGATTTAGCTTCAAGTGGTGCATGCGATTTTTCAGAAACGTGCCACTCCAGACTTGTGTTTTAGGGCATGGCAGCCCACTTTTATTTAAAGGAAACGAAAAAGTTCAAACCAACAGAAATCTTCCCTCGCAGGGGGTTCCACCATCATTGTATTCCAAAACAATAGCCTACTGGCTTACTTATTGTCAGCTTCGTGCTGCTTTAGTCGCAGGCTACACCTGCCTGCTTCAGACTGCCACCTACAGTCTTATGCTCCTGTCTCTTCCTCCTGGAACTCTCCCAACCTCCTGGCCAGACTTCCTGTCTGCTGGGCGGAGCAGTCTCCAGGTCTGAGCACTGACTGCATTTCCTGGGATGTTTATGAACCCAGCCCACAGGTGTGCAATTAGCATCCCTGCCAAAATCAGGCATGTGCTGCTTATATGCACCTGTGAGATGGGGCGCATCTCCACACCCAATATACACCCTTTGGCCTCCAACTCAAGTTTAATTCCAAATGTCCTACTTATGACATTGGTCACTCCCTCCCAGTAACGAACCAGTTTGGGACATTTCCACAGCATGTGGATAAGATCTCCAGTTTTTTGGCACCTAGGGCAGTTATCATCTGTCCTTCTACCGAAACTAAACAGGCGTTTGGGAGTGTAATATGCTCTGTTAATCAGCATTAAATGCGATATTCTCTGCGGGGGGGATATCGATACCTTCGAGCCCTTCTCTAAGATCCTCCTCCGTTGTGCATCTGTTATTAAGCCGACATCCTTTTCCCACTTTACTTTTACTTTCTCAAGTTTCCCCTTTGTGTCCTTTTCCTGTCCCATATATTCATACAGCCCTGAGATCAACCCCTTAGTTGATCCAGTCTGCAAGATTTTCGGGAAGAGTGGCATTTTTTGCCAAACTAATGGTTGTTCCTGGAATTGTGCCTCAAGAGCATGTATCACTTGGAGATATGAAAAAAGGAAGTGGTGCGATATATTAAACTCTTGTTCCAGGTCAGCGAATTTTTTCACTACGTTACCTCTATATAGCTGACTCAGTTTCTTGATCCCATTCTTCTCCCAATCCCTAATTCTACCTATATGATAGAGCTCTTTGAGATTTTTATTGTTCCACAGGGGGGTTTGTTCAGACATCCCTTTGTAGTGCATTTGTTTTTTAATTGTTAACCAAATTTTTCTTATCATTTTTATAGTGGGGTATTCGTGGCCAAATGAGTCCGCCTCTAGTGTCTCCACCAGTGTGTCATGGCCCGCCTCCACCAACATTAGTTCTATATTCGGGGTGCCTCCTCCCGGGGTCCCACACCCCGACAGCTGCTGCAATTGAGCCGCCAGGTAGTAGCTCTCCGGGTGGGGCACCGCCAGACCCCCCCTCCTTCACTGGCAGCTGTAGGGTACATAGAGGGATCCTAGCCTGTCCGCCTTTCCATATAAGTTCCCTAAAGAGGGTTTCGATTTTCCAGAACCATTTCTTGCATATCCACACCGGAGAATTGTGCAGCAGATACAAGAGTTGTGGCATCCAGATCATCTTTATTAAACCACAGCGTCCCGCCACTGACAGTGGAAGGCGCTTCCAGATGGCTATCTTTCTTTTAAATTTAGTCAGTAAGGGCTCCAGGTTGAGCCTCACATACTGGTTTGGATCTTCCGTCAGGGCCACTCCCAAATATCTCAGAGTCTTCACTACCTCCAACTGAGGCATTCCTGGTTTTCTGACTTCAACATCTGTATCAATTGGGAGTAGCTCTGATTTCTTCCAGTTTATTTAAAGACCGGTAAACCTACCAAACTCCTCCACTGTTTTCATCGCTTTACTCAGCGATCTGTCCAGATCTCCCAAAAACAGCAGGACATCGTCTGCATATAAAGCAATTTTTTCCTCACTCCCCCCCTCCCTCCGAAAACCTGTTATCTCAGCGTTATTTCTAATAGCAATTGCCAATGGCTCCATTGCAAGGGCGAAGAGAAGAGGCGACAGGGGACATCCCTGCCTCGTCCCCCTCTCCAGTTCAATTTTTTCTGAAAGTTCATTGTTAATTTTTAACCTAGCTGTTGGCTTAGTGTAAAGCAATTTTATCCACCTGGTGAATGAGGGACCAAGTCCGAACTTCTCCAACACTCCCCAGATATACTCCCACTCCACACTGTCAAATGCTTTTGTTACATCGAGTGCTAGGATCGCTCTTGGTCCCTCATTCAACACCGGACTCTGCAAATTCAAAAAAGCTCTTCTTATATTAATACTTGTAGATCTGTCCGCTATGAAGCCAGTCTGATCCGGGTGAATCAGCTTCGCAATAGCTCTATTCAACCGGGTCGCCAGCACCTTGGCCAGTATTTTAGTATCAGAACACAAGAGGGAGATTGGTCTATATGCTGAGGTGTCTAAGGGATCTTTCCCTTCTTTGTGTAGGATTATAATCGTTGCTTCTGTCATCGAGCTGGGTAGCCTACCTACCCTATTGGCCTCCTCCAGCGTACTTAGTAATGTGGGGAGTAAAATCTCCCCATATCTCTTGTAGATCTCGATGGGCAATCCATCGGGGCCTGGTGATTTTTGATTTGCCATGCTGTTTACTGCCATTTGAAGCTCTACCAGGGTTATTGGGGCCTCCAATTCCTCCCTTTCCACTTGGGTCACAACGGGAGTCTCCAGTTCCCCCAAAAAGTCTTTCATTACACCCTCCATTCCAATCCTCTGCATTGTATATAGGTTTTTATAGAAGCTCCTAAAAGTCTGCACTATCCCTGTTGTATTAACTATAACTTCTCCACCCTCCATTCTAATAGCCTGAACCCCGGAAGTTGGAGAATTAGTTTTAACTATTTGTGCTAACATCCTTCCTACACTTTCTCCCTCTGCAAACGCAGATTGCCGCTGGAGGAGCCTTCTAGTCTCGACTTTTTGCATAATAACTAACTTATAGTTCTGTTTATCTAGCCAGATTTTTTTTTTTCCACTGTTGGATCTATTACAAAGTGGTTTTCAGCTTCCAGCATTTCTCTCTGGGCTTTTTCTTCTATCTCTCTGGCATTTTTATTAAACTTGGCCATTTGTTGTATCAGGACTGCTCTCAGGAATGCTTTCAGTGTATCCCATATTATACTTAATGGAGCTGAATCTTTATTAAATGCTATAAACTCCTTTATTTTAGGTAGGACCTCATCTGGTTCTTTAATTAGCTCTAACCAACTTGGATTTATCCTCCACTCCCCCCGCTTCCTATTTTCCCCTACTTTCATTGTCATTATTATTGGGGAATGGTCCGATATTCCCCTTGGGCCATGCTCAATTTTTACCACCTTCGGCACCGCCCCCACACTCCCCAGGATCATATCTATCCTGGAGAGTGTGGAGTGCGTAGCAGAGTAACACGAATACTGCTGCACCCCAGGGTTACGCATCCTCCACACATCTACCAGCCCCAATTCTTCTATAATTTGACTTAGTTTACTTCTCTTCAGCGTACCAGGGGGAATCTTTAAGGGGAATCTATCTAGTTCGTTGTTTAGGACCTCATTAAAGTCTCCCATTACTAGTACTGGGGTTTCCCCTTTATCATACAAAAATTCATTAAGTTTGAGCAGCACATCTATTTTAAATGGCGGCGGGATGTAGACATTTGCAATCACATATGTTTCATTTTCAATCGTACCATATATAAAAATATATCTACCGTTTTCATCAATTTCAATCTGTCTGCAGGAGAAATTCACTCCTGACCTTATCAAGATACTGACTCCCCTACTATTTGAGGAGTACACTGAGTGATATTGCTGTTGGTATTTTTTACTGTGCAAAGCCGGGACAGTTTGTTTAGTTAAGTAGGTCTCCTGCAGACAGACTATTTCTACACCCCACCCCTCCATTACAGAAAACACTGCTGCTTTCTTGGTTAGTGTGCCAATCCCCTGACATTCCATGTTCCCATAGTAACAGCTATCATTTCACCTTGTATAACCGAGATGGTGCAAGAGGTCCTGACATGTATTTTTATTTAAGATCAGACCTGCAACTATTATCGTTTCCAACCCTACTCCTCTGTTACTACCCCTCATCCCCCTTACCCTTACCTTAGAACCATCCTCAGTGCTTAATCTCACCCCTATAGTATCGCCCCAACAAAAAAAATAATAATCACAAATGTACATACCCCAGGTCACAGAAAATATGAGGGGGGGGGGGGAAGAAAAGGAGCCCATGTCTCTCCCCTGTTCCCTCTCCCCTGTCTCTCCCCTGTCTCTCCCCTGTTCCCTCTCCCCTAGTGCATATCCTTCTGTGTTCCTCCCTTCTAACTTTACAATACAACCCTCATTTCTATAACATTCCAACCCCATTGTGCAACAGTGAAAAATAAGGTGAAGAATAAATAGAAATTAAGTAACCAAACAATAAAGAGGAGAAAAGCTTACGGATTTTCAATCTACCGCATGTTCCCCTACACAAGTGCCCTGTTATATAGAAATTCTTTTCCTTAATTCTTAGTGAATTTTGTGTCGCATCTTTACTTAATTTTTTTATATTCTGTATTATGCATCTCTGTTCATCTTTACAGTAATTTTTTTTTCCCTATCTCCCCTCAACCCCCCCCTCCCGCCTCTCCCTCCCCCTCCCCGCCTCTCCCCACCCCCCTTTCTTTTCCACCTACCCAGGTGAACCCCTAGGGGGCTACTAGTGACTATTTTCCATACTAACATTACCACTCTCTTCCCTTTCACACACCCCAATTCCTCATACTCTGTGCATCCCCCCCCCATCTAACGTAATAACAATACAGTTTCTAACCTGTTGACCTTAAACATTACTTCCCTCCTCCCCCTCCCATCTTCAAATAGTTGCAAGTCTCTCTTTATTTACTTCAATCCATCTCTCCACCGCTTCTGGGGAATTAAAAAACTGGGTCTCCCCCCATGCTGTTATTCGTAGTCTAGCGGGTTACATAAGGGCATAGGGTATTTTAACCTTCTGCAAGGTACGCTTCACCTGCAGGAATTCTGATCTTTGTCTCTGGAGTTCTGGTGAAAAATCAGAATAGAATGAAATTCTAGAACCATTAAAAAAGATATTTCCTGCTTCTCTTGCTTTTCTCAATAGCGAGACCTTGTCTTTGTAATTAAGGAATTTAAACAAGCGGCCTAGGAAGCTTTGCAGTTGGTGAAGCTCTAAAAGGGATTCTATGAGCTCTTTCGATGGCGAATACTGCTGAAAAGAACTCTCTCCCAAAAGATTCAATTAACCATTTCTCCATGAATTCCACAGGTTTCAAGCCCTCACTTTTCTCTGGGAGACCGATCACCCTTACATTGTCTCTACGGAGTCTATTCTCCATCTCTTCTAATTTTAATGAGTGTTTCAGCATTTGTTCTTTCATATTTTTTACGTCCGCCATCAACGGGAAGGTATCATCTTCTAATTGACTGATTCTGCCCTCCAATTCTGAAGTTCTTTGCCCCATTTTTTCCAATTCCTGTTTAACTAGAGTCATATCTTCTTTCACTCCTCTCATCTGATCACAGAGTTCCTTAATTGAGCCATTACATGCATTTACTGCCATCAGTACATCTTTTAAAGTTGGTTCTGTTATATGAGGTAACCCAGTTTCAGCTGTTTCATTAAGTTTTATGTTGCCATCCAGACCCGCTGGTTCTGCTATACCCACTGCCCCTGCTGTATTTTTTAGTGTTCACGCTTTTAGGGGCCCCAGATGACCCAGTATTGCTCGGTTGCCCCTGACTTTTCCTATCCGGGGGACCTCCTTGCTGCATTTTAGACTGAACCCCCTTTTTTGGGGGTGTCTGTGCTGGTGCGTGTGCATATTGCTCCAGCCTCGCTGCAGCTGACGCGGATGTAGCTACCATCTGATGCTGGGTTTGCTGGGGTTTTTTCTCTTTAGCTGATCGCAGGTGTTGCATAATTAATAGGGCGGAAAAAATTGCAAACGGCCTTCAGGTCTATACCAGGGGAGAGATAGAGTGCTACCTTCCCAAGACTCCTTGCTTAAATTTCCTTGAATGGGGTCTCTATGAAAAATCTCCAATGCGCATATGGGATAGAGATAAAAAATAAAAAGAATTAAGAAGGAGGTAATCTTTATAGCCTCCAAAAGATTGACATGGTTTATCCCCCAGTCAAAAATAAATTAGAGCGCAGTTCACACAGTTCAATCTCACAGGGGAGAGAAAGAGGGTCAGCGGCGCGTCCAGCGGCACCTGGAAGCTTGAGGGTGATAACAATAACAAAGATGTCCACAATAGCGTTCCCCCCGGCACCTTACAGGTATACCATACCAATAGGGGGGGGCACTCCGCCAATATACTACTTATTAGCTCTTTTGACAAATGTTGTATGTCCTTATAATCAATGTATATCCACTAGACATTTTTCTCCCAAAAAGGGCAAGAGGCAGTCCTTGTAGCCACCTACAGTTTTCCTCTTTTTTTTTTTTTTTCACAGTTCAATTTCCTCAAGGTAGCATTTTATAAAACATAGCCAGTATTAAATCTTATCCCTTTATTGTGTTCTACTCACGTAGCCGGCACTAAAGATTATAGAGGGCTGTGCAGGTCAGCAGAATCGTCAAGTTGTTTCTGAACACAGTTACAATCAGACTCCGCCGGGTCTCTTTCGGTCTGGGCTCTCCTAGGCTCTCCTGAGCCTCTGCTCTTCCAGGGGGGTCTAGATGGCTCTGTACCCAGTAGTTCCAACCTGCCTAACTGGAATACATTCAGCAGGGGTGCCAATGATCCCTCTCCTTCTCCGGGCTCTGCTCGCCACGAGCGGCGTGTATTCGGCGGGTGACGTCACTCAGACTGAAGCTCTGCACTTTCCGCTGGAGAGCTGTCAGCTGTCGGCTCCCACACAGGGGTAACGGATAGCTCGAGCAGGGCCGGGAGGTTTCGTGACCCATGTGTCTCTCACACACTGCGTCTGCCGGGGGCCCGCTCTGCTCAGCTATTGCGCTTAGGGGGAGACGATCCTCAGGTTCTCACAGCCGGTCACCACGGGTCATAGCAGCAGACGGGAGGGTGGAAATCACACAGGCATCTTCTCACTCCTCTCCCTCACACATCTCAGCACGCCACTCACACATCCAGTCACGCACCTACTACATCTACTCGGCTCTGTGCTTTTCAAAAAGAAAAAAAAGAAAAAAAAAAAAAGGCAACCTAATCTGAGATATTCTATATAGTACCAAGGATAAATGTGTGTTGCTTGTGGGGATGCATTGCAGAGCCCCATTTTTTTTTTTTTACATATTTTTAGGAAAAACCTAAAAAAAAAGAAGTGGGAACCAGAAGGAAAATACACAATAAGAGAAGCAAAGGATAGCCGCTTGCCGACCACATAACTTATACAGCGGCAAGGGGGGTCTCCTGGTGCTGCTGGACCTCAGTGCAGCGTTCGACACAGTAGACGACAAAACCCTGCTCACTCGTTTTCAAAGAAGTAAGCTGGAGTAGCAGACTCAGACTTACCCTGGTTCGCATCCTTTCTAGAAAACTTTCTAAGCATGAAAAATTACATGCGGAGTCGCTCAAGGATCACCCCTGTCACCCGTGCTCTTTAACATCTATCTCCACCCACTCCTCAAAATCATCAGCAACCAGTCCTATGCGGATGACATCCAACTCTACCTACGCATCACCAACAAAAAAGACCAATGCCAGGCACTGGAAAACTGTCACTCATTGATTGACCATTGGATGACGGAGAGCTCCCTTAAACTCAACGGATCCAAACAGAACTCCTCTTCCTTCACGCAAACCAAAACAAAAACCCTGGCACGATGGCCACACCACTCACCATCCTCGGACAACCCATCACCCCCAGCTCTAAAGCCAAAAGCCTTGGAGTCATCTTTGACTCAAACATGACGATGGATGCACAAATAGGATCAGTAGTCAGCGGATCCCACTACCTTCTTAGCCTACTTCGTAGACTCATCCCCTTCATCCTGGAAGGAGATACAGCAGCAGTAGTTGGAACAATCATTAATTCCCAACTCGACTACGCAAATTTCCTCTACCTAGGACCTCCAAACTACCAAATTTCACATCTACAAACTGTCCAGAACACAGCAGCTAGACTGGTAACTGGAAAAAACCATGGGAATCAATCACCCCGTCCCTGAGAACCCTCCATTGGCTAGCCGCGAAGGATCGAGTTGCATTTAAGACCCTCTGCCTCACTCACAAATGTGCACAAGGAAAAGCCCCGCAATACCTCTGCGACAAAATAAAGCACTACATCCCAGGTCGCACTCTCCAGTCAACTAACCAGAACCTCCTCCACATCCCCAAGACCCGTTGCAAATTAAAAGGCGAACAAAGGTTCTCAGTACAAGGACCACGGCTATGGAATGCTCTACCTGCGGACATCCGCTCTGAGGAAAACTATCTGGCCTTCAGGAAGAAGCTCAAGACCCATCTCTAATGAAAACCCATACGGACACTGGCAGCAAAAGCGCCCTGAGGCGTTTTAGTTTGCATATAGTACTATACAAGTTGTTTATTCATTCATTCTCCTGCACCAAATCACACACTAGGTAGGCGCACCTTTAGATCCAAGCTAATGATTTTTTGGCCTGGACCTGCTGATCGGTTCTGGAGAATCACAGAACAGCCTGTGCTTACAAAACAAAGGCACAGAAAATGATGTGATCTTCTTCTCTCGTGGAGCCCTTTTCAGTTTCAATGAGAGAAGAAAGCACATCTGCAGTGATTAGAAGCAGCACACAGTCACACAATCACTTAGTTAGGCACATTTAAACCCCCATTGCCCCCCTAGTTAGCACTTTCACTGCCCTGGCACTAGTGTCTTTCGTACACTGTACAGATTTTTTTTTACTGATCACTATATTAGTATCACAGGTGATGCCAGATAGCATTAGCTTCATTCCTAGGTGGCGTCAGATTACCCGCCACAACACTATCACATACATATTATAAAATCTCCAATACTAGTATAGTGTCTTTACAGATCAGTATATTTGATTAGATCAGAACTTTACTAACGTCCCCAATAGTATAGTGTCCCCAAAAATTCAGCATTAGCAGGATCAGTCCGGACACCTGCCAGCATCTGCGTTTTAGCCCCCCCTATCAAGTGCAGGGTCAGTAGATCACTGTCACTTCTGATACATTGCACACAAAACCACAGTGTTGGCAAGATCAGGCCTCTGCTAGCGCTAGCGTACTAGCAGGTACATTTTATTGTAGCAGTTCAAACGGTCCCTGACAGCCTGGTGCTCTTTTCCCATGAGTTTCACGAGGTACCTGTAAATTTAGTGGCCAGAATGTCCAATGAAAGGTACACTAGTGAAGAGGCCTACAGGATTCTGAGTATGTCAGCTGAGAGCAAATGGGAGTCCTGACTGACAGAAACCGGCTCAGAATACGAACCTGTTAGTGTGAGGTGAGGAGAGCCGAAAAACAGCATTTCCATGTTTACATGTGACCGGCTGTAATTGAATGGTGAAAGAGCCACGTCATTGGCTCTTTACCCAGATTGGGGTCATGCCGCATCCTAGGGACATGACGTGACAGCGATCGCTACACTTTGTTGCCCTAGAACAAGTGGTGATCCTGCCCATCATGATTTTACTATACGGTGGACAGGAGGTAGTTAAACAGAAATTTGCAGACGTAATATACGCCCCAACAAAACATCTGCATAGATGAGTACTGCATTCATTTTTCTGGCTGCCTTGCATTGAAACAGTATCTCCCCAGCAAGTTTGCCAGATCTGGGCTCAAAATGTATAAGCTCTGTGAGGGCATTAGGCTATACATTATACAATTTTCAGATTTATGAGGAAAAAGACCCCCGGATGCCCAGACTACATGGGGAGCAGTGGCATTCCAAAAGGGATACCACTTGTACATGGACAATTATAAGTGTGCTGCTTTTTAGACACCCTTTTGATCTTGGAATTGGCTCATGTGGCACTGTGCGACCTAATCACCGGGGGGCTTCCCACAACTGCTTGTAAATACCCAACTTAGAAAGGAGAAAGCCTGTTTCAGAAATAATGAATTGCTTGCAGTGAAGTGGAAGAAAAAAATGGATGTTTTTGTCCTATCTTCCATTCACACAGATACGTTTATGCTATTCAGAGATGCGACAGTCCAAATTTGCACAGTATTGTTGAGGCGTTCCTCTCTCTCGCTCTCTCTAGTTCACGACTATAATCTTAACATGGGAGGGGTGGACTTCAATGGTCAGATGATGAACGTATACTTAGTTTCCTGTAAAGGTGTGATAGGTAGTGAGGAAGTGAAATGAGGAAATTTCGCCATTTCAAAGCCCGAGGCGGTCATTGGTTTTCAGGCCCCCGTATGTGGCTAGGCTCCCAAAAAATCTCACACGTGGAATCCCCATATTCAGGAAAAGTAGCAGAATGTATTTTGGGGTGTAATTCCACATATACCCATGAACTGTGTGAGCAATATATACTTTAAGTGACAACTTTATATTAAAAAAAAAAGAGGAAAAATTTATTTTTTTTATTTTGTAATTTTTTTTAAAACTTGTGACAAAGTAAATCTTCCATGGGCTCAACATTGCTCTCTGAAAATTCCTTGGGGTGTCTACTTTCCAAAAAGGGGTTATTTGGGGGTTTTTGTACTGCCCTGGCATTTTAGCACCTCAAGACATGTGATAGGCAGTCAAAGTAAAAGCTGCGTAAATCGCAGTGCGTATGTGTGTATAGGTGTATATATCTATATCTCTATCATAGTTTGTAGACGCTATAACTTTTACACAAAACCAATTAATATACACTTATTGGGATTTTTTTTATACCAAATATATGTAACAGAATACATTTTAGCCTTTCTGTTATACAGTAAAAAATATCCAAATATCCAACTCAAAGTAAAAAATATAATTGTTTTTCCAAATTTTCGGTCTTTTTTTCATTTATATATTGCAGAAAATAAAAAACAGTGGTGATCAAACAACACCAAAATAAAGCTATATATTTTGTGTGAAAAAAGGACATCAATTTTGTTTGGGTACAGTGTTGCATGCCCGGGTGTCAGGGCTGGGCTCGGCCCTTCCTTCTCTGAGCTGGCCGCTCAGCTGTCGGCTAATTGCCAGCTCCTATCTCTCCACACTTATTTAGCTGTTGATGATATCCTGCTCGTCAGTCCTGCCTACTTAAGCCACCCAGTCCAGAAGATCTCTGCCTTCGCCTTGGTCAACATCACAGAGCCTATCTCATACGTTCCTGTTTAAAGACTTGCTTTGCTGACATCTCTTCTGGGTTCAGATCCTGCTTTCTGTTTCACTACATTGATCCCTGACTTCTGGCTTGGCTGACTATCCGTTTCGGTTGCTGAACTTTGGCTATGTTTTGACTGTTTGTTCATGTTCAACTGTACTTCTGTCGCGACCTGATTTCATGGTTTCTGACACCGTGCAAATTACCAGTTAACCACTTCCCGACCGCCCCATGTACATATACGTCAACAGAATGGCACGTACAGGCAAAAGGACGTACCTGTACGTGCCATTCTTCAGGCGGTTGGGGGGTCCGATCGGACCCCCCTCCGCCGGCGGGGACGGTCGGGATCGTGTCAGGAGCGATGCGGGAAGAGGGGACGGCCAGTGGTTTCTGGCCACCCCCTCCCGATCGCTCCTGGCGAATCACATTCTCCCTTGCCTGTGTAATTGTAAACACAGGCAAGGGGAAGTGACGTCACGCTCCTCGTGTCGGTCTTTCTGACCGGGACGCCGAGCGGTGAAGACACAGCAAGTAAGTGCACAACAGTACACTGACACCAGGACACTTAGGCACACAATCCACCCCCCTGTCACCCCCAGATCACCCCCCAGATCACCCCCTGCCCCCCCTGTCACAGTGTCACTGATTGCAGTGATCATTTATTTACTGATCACTGCATTTAGTGTCAGTGTGATTGTAATAACTGTCAGGGCAGTTAGTTTTAGGCCCCTTTAGGTCTAAGGTAGCCCCCTACCCCCCCCCAATAAAGGTTTAACCCCTTGATTGCCCCCTAGGTAACCCTTTCACCCCCTTTTGCCAGTGTCACTAAGCGATCGTTTTTTCTGATCGCTCTATTAGTGTCACTGGTGCCGCTAGGTAGCCAGTTTTTTTTTTAGGTAACCGCCAGGTTTATATAGGATTATAAATAGGTTTATAGGTCAGGTACCCCCATATTACAACCTAAATAAAGGTTTTAACCCCTTGATTGCCCCTAGAGTTAACTCTTTCACCAGTGATCACAGTATAAGTGTCACTGGTGACGCTGGTTAGCCAGTTAGTTATTTAGTTATTTAGGTTCCCCGTCAGGTTTTTTATATAGCGTCAGGTACCCCCATATATTGCCTAATAAAGGTTTTAACCCCCTGATTGCCCCTAGTTAACCCTTTCACCAGTGATCACCGTATTACTGTTACGGGTGACGCTGGTTAGATAGTTTGTTTTTTATACTGTCAGGGCACCCGCCATTTATTACCCAATAACGGTTTAACCCCCTGATCGCCCGGCGGGTGATATCAATTAGGTTTTAGGGACAAATAAGGTCTGCGTCGCCCCAGGTTAGTGCCAGCACCGCAAACACCCACGCGCAAAGCATACACCTCCCTTAGTGGTATAGTATCTGAACAGATCAATATCTGATCTGATCAGATCTATACTATTGTCCCAGCAGTTTAGGGTTCCAAAAAACGCATTGTTAGCGGGATCAGCCCAGATACCTGCTAGCACCTGCGTTTTCCCCCTCCGCCCAGCCCAGCCCACCCAAGTGCAGTATCGATCGATCACTGTCACTTCCAAAACACTAAGCACACATAACTGCAGCGTTCGCAGAGTCAGGCCTGATCCCTGCGATCGCTAACAGTTTTTTTGGTAGCGTTTTGATTCAGTCGCCAGCAGCCTAGGAGCTTTTTTTCCTGTGAATCTCACTAGTGTACTACTAAATTTAGAGCCCAAAATGGCAAATCGCAAGTACACTAGTGAACAGGCCTACTTGTTTCTGAGTATGTCAGATAGTGAAGAGGAGGTCACTCATCTGTCAGAATCAGGCTCAGAATACGACCCAGTAGTCGACAGCGGCTCCATGACAGATAGCTCTGGCGACGGAGGTGAGGTCCCTGCTAAGGTCAGGCGTACCCGATCCCGATCTTCTGATGTTGTTGAGGTGCAGGAACCGCAGGTCTCTCGTATGGAGCAGAGAAGTACTAGCGCCGCTATTCCTTCTGGTGAACTGGCAAGCACCAGCGGCCTAGTACACCCTGGACGTAGTCAAACCAGCACTGCAGTAACACTTGGTGACGTGGCGAGTCCCATAAGTGCAGTTCAAGCTGGCGAGGTGGCAAGCACAAGTAGTGTCCCGCTGCCACCAAGAAGAAGACAAAGGCAGGCCCGTCGATCACATAGTGTCCTTCCTGCAGAATTCGCCAATCCTGATTGGGTGCCCACCACTTCTGCAGGACCCGTACTTCCCCCATTCACTGGCCAACCCGGTATTCAGGTGGAAACAGCTGATTTTAAGCCATCCGATTTTTTATCGCTGTTTTTCACGGAAGATCTCTATAGATCTATTGTGGACCAAAGTAATATATACGCTGGTCAACACATCGCCGCTAATCCCCAAGTGCCTTCCCTTGCCAGAGATTGGAAACCAATTACGGTTTCCGAATTTAAGTCCTTTCTGGGCCTTTCCATCAACATGGGCATGCATAAATTCCCGACGCTGAGGTCTTATTGGTCCACCCTCGCGCTCCACCATATGCCCGTGTTCTCTCGCTCCATGTCCAGGGCACGATACGAACAGATCTTGCGGTTCATGCACTTCAGTGACAATGAACTCTGTCGTCCTCGTGGAGACCCTGAATTTGATCGGCTCTACAAAATTCGGCCCCTCATAAACCACTTCAACCAACGTTTTGCAGCCTTGTTTAATCCCAATCAAGTTGTCTGCGTTGACGAGTCCCTGATTAAGTTTTCTGGCCGCTTGTCTTTCAAACAGTTCCTTCCCAGCAAGCGTGCCAGATACGGGGTCAAGCTCTACAAGCTCTGTGACAGGGCAACAGGCTATACGTGGAGCTTTTCGGTTTATGAGGGAAAAGATAGTCACGTAGAGCCGGAGAACTGTCCAGATTACATAGGGAGCGCTGGCAAGATAGTGTGGAACTTGGTGTCACCCTTATTCGGAAAGGGGTACCACTTGTACGTGGACAATTATTACACGAGCGTGCCACTGTTTAGTCACTTGTTTGATCATCAGATTGGAGCATGTGGCACCGTGCGACCTAATCGCCGGGGCTTTCCCCAGCGGCTTGTAGATTCCCCTCTTAGGCTGGGGGAGAGAGCCTGCTTGAAGTGTAATAACTTGCTCGCTATGAAGTGGAGGGATAATAGGAATGTTTTCGTTCTTACCTCCCTTCATGCAGACACGACAGTCCAAATTCGTACGGCGGCTGGTGTTGTGACGAAACCCCTCTGTGTCCACGAATACAACCTTAATATGGGGGGGGTGGACCTCAACGACCAGTTGTTGGCGCCGTACCTAGTTGTCCGTAAGGCTAGACGCTGGTACAAAAAAGTGTCTATTTATTTGTTCCAATTGGCTTTTCTGAATGCTCATGTGCTATACGGAGCTTCAGGCGGGAGGTTACCCTTCCTTGAATTCCTGGAAGAGGTTCTCACAGACCTTCTGTTTCCAGACGGTTCTGCACCTCACCATTCCGAACCAAATGCAGTTGGCCGGCTGTATGAGAGGCATTACCCTTATGTCCTCCCGAGTACCCCTACCCAACGAGCCCCCCAAAAAAGATGTTGTGTCTGTACCAAGCGCGGATGTAGGCGTGACACCCGTTATTATTGTCCACGCTGTCCTGACAATCCTGGTCTCTGCATTGGTGAATGTTTTGAACGCTACCACTCACTAGTGAGGTTTTAGCGTAGGGTACAGCATTTCACAGGCTAGGATACACTTTCACAGGGTCTCAAGAATGCCATCGCATTTTGAGACCCGACCGTTAGTTAAAATTATAGTTACAGGGTCTCAAGAATGCCATCGCATTTTGAGACCCGACCGTTACAGTTAAAATTATAGTTATAGTTTAAAAAAAAAAGTGTAAAAAATAAAAAAAAAGTACAAAAAAAAAAAAAAAAACCCCAAAAAAATATAAAATAAAAAAACCAAAAATAGTTGTCGTTTTATTGTTCTCTCTCTCTCTCTCTCTCTCTCTCTCTCTCTCTCTCTCTCTCTCTCTCTATTGTTGCTCTTTTTTACTCTATTCTATTCTGCAATGTTTTATTATGTTTTATCATGCTTGCTTTTCAGGTATGTAATTTTGTTTACTGTGTTTTATTGTTAACCATTTTTTTGTTTTCAGGTGCGCCATTCAGTTGCAGCGCGGATTTATTTATCTTGACAGCAACAGCGTTTGCTCCCACGATACATAAAGCCACGACTCCAACGCTGTAGGAGGTGATTTCACCACCACAGTTAAAAAAAAAGAGCATATATGCCGAAGCATGGGGGCAGCAGAGGGCGGAGGAGCGATTTTGCTCCTAATGCCACGTACATACGGTCGAAAAAAGTCCGACCATGTGTACGTGGCATA
This sequence comes from Lithobates sylvaticus, assembly GCA_028564925.1. Taxonomy (NCBI): domain Eukaryota; kingdom Metazoa; phylum Chordata; class Amphibia; order Anura; family Ranidae; genus Lithobates; species Lithobates sylvaticus. The sequence goes on from CM053034.1 coordinate 141,308,235, forward strand.
ACTTTTTTGCGGGAGGATGCCCCCATGCTTCGGCATATATATATTTTAGGCACCGGTTGCGTTAACAAAATGTTTTATTTTTTACTATGTTTTTTTTTTTTTGGTATTTGCTTTGCAGGTATGGTATGGTAAGGTCTTACTGTTATACTGTTATGTTACTTTGTTTTAATGTTAACCATTATTTGCTTAGCAGGTACGCCATTCAGTTGCAGCGTGGATTTATTTATCTTGACAGCAACAGCGTTTGCTCCCACGATACATAAAGCCGCGACTCCAACGCTGTAGGAGGTGATTTCACCACCACAGTTAAAAAAAAGAGCATATATGCCGAAGCATGGGGGCAGCAGAGGGCGGAGGAGCGATTTTGCTCCTAATGCCACGTACATATGGTCGAAAAAAGTCCGACCATGTGTACGTGGCATAACTTTTTTGCGGGAGGATGCCCCCATGCTTCGGCATATATATATTTTAGGCACCGTTTGCGTTAACAAAATGTTTTATTTTTTACTATGTTTTTTTTTTTTGGTATTTGCTTTGCAGGTATGGTATGGTAAGGTCTTACTGTTATACTGTAATGTTACTTTGTTTTAATGTTAACCATTATTTGCTTAGCAGGTACGCCATTCAGTTGCAGCGTGGATTTATTTATCTTGACAGCAACAGCGTTTGCTCCCACGATACATAAAGCCGCGACTCCAACGCTGTAGGAGGTGATTTCACCACCACAGTTAAAAAAAAGAGCATATATGCCGAAGCATGGGGGCAGCAGAGGGCGGAGGAGCGATTTTGCTCCTAATGCCACGTACATATGGTCGAAAAAAGTCCGACCATGTGTACGTGGCATAACTTTTTTGCGGGAGGATGCCCCCATGCTTCGGCATATATAAATGGTGCATGTATGCCCATCATTAGAAGTGGGTGGATGAAGGGAGGTATTCTAATGGTGGGCATACCCACCGCACCATTGGGAAAGCATTTTATCACACCGATCTTGGTGTGGTCAGATGCTTTGAGGGCAGAGGAAAGATCTAGGGTCTAATAGACCCTTTTTTTCAAAAAAAGAGTACCTGTCACTGCCTATTGCTATCATAGGGGATATTTACATTCCCTGCGATAACAATAAAAATGATAACTAAGAAAAAAAAAATGGAAGGAACAGTTTAAAAATAAAATAAAAAAGCTAAAAAAAAATAAAAAATAAAAAAAAAAATAAAAAAAAGCACCCCTGCCCCCCCTTCTCTTGCGCAAAGGCGAACACAAGCGTTGGTCTGGCGTCATATGTAAACAGCAATTGCACCATGCATGTGAGGTATCACCGCGAAGGTCAGATCGAGGGCAGTAATTTTAGCAGTAGACCTCCTCCGTGAATCTAATGTGGTAACCTGTAAAGGCTTTTAAAGGCTTTTAAAAATGTATGTAGTTTGTCGCCACTGCGTGTTTGTGCGCAATTTTAAAGCATGTCATGTTTGGTATCCATGTACTCGGCCTAAGATCATATTTTTTATTTCATCAAAAATTTGAGCAATATAGTGTGTTTTAGTGCATTAAAATAAAAAAAAGTTTTTTTCCACAAAAAATGCGTTTGAAAAATCGCTGCGCAAATACTGTGTGGAAAAAAAAAATGCAACACCCACCATTTTAATCTGTAGGGCCTTTGCTTTAACAATATATATATAGTGTTTGGGGGTTCAACGTAATTTTCTTGCAAAAAAAAAAAAATGTTTTCATGTAAACAAAAAGTGTCAGAAAGGGCTTTATCTTCAAGTGGTTAGAAGAGTGGGTGACGTGTGACATAGGCTTCTAAATGTTGTGCATAAAATGCCAGGACAGTTCAACCCCCCCCCAAATGACCCCATTTTGGAAAGTAGACACCCCAAGCTATTTGCTGAGAGCAATGTTGAGCCCATTAAATATTTTTTTTTTTTTGGTCCCAAGAGATTGAATAATGAAAAAAAAAAAAATAATATTTTTTTTTTACAAAAAGTTGTCACTAAATGATATATTGCTCAAACATGCCATGGGCATATGTGGAAATACACCCCAAAATACATTCTGTTGCTTCTCCTGAGTACGGGGATACCACATGTGTGGGACTTTTTGGGAGCCTAGCCGCGTACGGGACCCCAAAATCCAAGCACCGCCTTCAGGCTTTCTAAGGGTGTAATTTTTTTATTTCACTCCTCACTGCCAATCACAGTTTCGGAGGCCATGGAATGCCCAGATGGCACAAACCACCCCCAAATGACCCCATTTTGGAAAGTAGACACCCCAAGCTATTTGCTGAGAGGTATGGTGAGTATTTTGCAGATCTCGCTTTTTGTCACAAAGTTTTGAAAATTGAAAAAAGAAAAAAAAAATGTTTTTTTCTTTACTTTCTTCATTTTCAAAAACACATGAGAGCTGTAAAATACTCACCATGCCTCTCAACAAATAGCTTGGGGTGTCTACTTTCCAAAATGGGGTCATTTGGGGGGGTTTTGTGCTATTTTGGCATTTTATGGCCTTCGAAACTGTGATAGGTAGTGAGGAGTGAAATCAAAAATTTGCACCCTTAGAAATGCTGAAGGCGGTGCTTGGGTTTCGGGGCCCCGTATGCGGCTAGGCTCCCAAAAAGTCCCACACATGTGGTATCCCCATACTCAGGAGAAGCAGCAAAATGTATTTTGGGGTGCAATTCCACATATAACCATGGCATGTGTGAGCAATATATCATTTAGTGACAACTTTTTGAATACATTTTTTTTTTTTTTTTTTTTTTTGTCTTTATTCAATCACTTGGGACTAAAAAAAAAAATATTCAATGGGCTCAACATGCCTCTCAGCAAATAGCTTGGGGTGTCTACTTTCCAAAATGGGGTCATTTGGGGGGGTTTTGTGCCATCTTGGCATTTTATGGCCTTCAAAACTGTGATAGGTAGTGATAGGTAGTGAGGAGTGAAATCAAAAATTTATGCCCTTAGAAATCCTGAAGGCGGTGCTTGGTTTTCGGGGTCCCGTATGCGGATAGGCTCCCAAAAAGTCCCACACATGTGGTATCCCCATACTCAGGAGAAGCAGCAGAATGTATTTTGGGGTGTAATTCCACATATGCCCATGGCATGTGTGGGCAATATATCATTTAGTGACAACTTTGGGCAAAAAAAAAAAAAAGTTTGTAATATTCCCGCAACTTGTGGCAAAATATAAAATATTCCATGTACTCAACATGCCTCTCAGCAAATAGCTTGGGGTGTCTACTTTCCAAAATGGGGTCATTTGGGGGGGTTTTGTGCTATTTTGGCATTTTATGGCCTTCGAAACTGTGATAGGTAGTGAGGAGTGAAATCAAAAATTTGCACCCTTAGAAACCCTGAAGGCGTTGATTGGGTTTCGGGGCCCCGTGCGCGGCTAGGCTCCCAAAAAGTCCCACACATGTGGTATCCCCATACTCGGGAGAAGCAGCAAAATGTATTTTGGGGTGCATCTCCACATATAACCATGGCATGTGTGAGCAATATATCATTTAGTGACAACTTTATGAAAATTTTTTTTTTTTTTTTTTTTTTTTTTGTCTTTATTCAATCACTTGGGACTAAAAAAAAAAAATATTCAATGGGCTCAACATGCCTCTCAGCAAATAGCTTGGGGTGTCTACTTTCCAAAATGGGGTCATTTGGGGGGGTTTTGTACTTCCCTGCCATTTTAGCACCTCAAGAAATGAGATAGGCAGTCATAAATTAAAAGCGGTGTAAATGCCAGAAAATGTACTCTAGTTTGTAGACGCTATAACTTTTGCGCAAACCACAAAATATATACGCTTATTGGCATTTTTTTTTACTAAAGACATGTGGCTGAATACATTTTGGCCCAAATGTTTGACTAAAATTGAGTTTATTGGATTTTTCTTATAACAAAAAGTAGAAAATATTTTTTTTTTTTCAAAATTTGCGGTCTTTTTCCGTTTATAGCGCAAAAAATAAAAATCACAGAGGCAATCAAATACCATCAAAAGAAAGCTCTATTTGTGGGAAGAAAAGGACGCAAATTTTGTTTGGTTACAACATTGCATGACCGCGCAATTACCAGTTAAAGCAGTGCAGTGCAAAATTGAAAAAAGACCTCTGGTCCTTTGGCTGCCAAATGGTCCGGGGCTGAAGTGGTTAAAGTAGCACAGTGCTGAATAGCAAAAAATGCCCTGGTCAAAAAGGGGGTAAATCCCTTCTGGAGGTCGATGAAAATAGAGAATGGGGGAAAAAAAAAAAGAAACTATACAGTGCCACTAAGTTATTGCTTATGCAACTATAGGCTCACCAATGAGTGCCTGATATCTCTCCGATTACAGTAAATCGAGTCCACTGACACCACGTTTTCCTAAAAATGGGCTTAGTCTACTGATGCAGTAAGTCCTTCCATATGCATTATATCATTTACTGCTCTGATCCAATGTCCTACATTAGGAGGGGAGGAGGATTTCCACTGCTCTGGTATACAGGCCTAGCCGCGTTGAGACTGTCTCACTACTGAATGGTGATATCTGCTCTTAGAGAAAGGGTTATCGAGCAAGGATCTTCGTCAAGAGTAAGGTCAGGGGGCATGGCGTCCGAGCACAGAGATGGCCGCTTAGCCTAAGGGCTCCGCCACACTCCCGGGGGAACACACAAACACCGGAGACAAACAACCATGGAGAAAGCCACATCCACTTTAGCCCAGACCCAGGACTCACCAGGGATGCCGAGGAGGAGGAAGGAACCGCCGCCACAACTCCGCAAGCTGCTGGGCTGCTTCTCCAACAAATCGTGGCCACAACAAAATGCCATCAGACCACAGGGAGAATGGGGAAGAGAATCCCCAAAGTGTATTCTCCTCAGCAGCCTCCACTCCTACCACCAGAAGCCCTGCCAAAAGCAGGCATCGCACAGAACCACCACAAGAAGGCCTGTACAATCAGTACATGGAGGTAAGTGCCAGTAACCCCTCACAGAGGCCTAGCGCACCTGCTGCACCAGACCACATAGCAGGATTCCCCACTACAGGGCAGCCAGTGTCTGACACGGTCTTAAAAGACATGCTAATGTCCCTCAGATACTCGATCCACAACGACATGCTGTATGCAGTAAACAAATGCCAGGTAGAGGTCCAAATAATAGGAGAGAGGGTGAATCAAGTGGAATGTGTTATGGGGGAATACACCAGCTCTTTTAATGAAATGGTGGATGCTCATGAGGCTCACAGCGAAGATATCTCCTGGATCAAAGATAAATTAGCAGATCTCGAAGATAGATCCAGGAGGAACAATCTAAAGATAAGGGGTATTCCAGAAACAATACCACCAACACAGCTTCCGCAATATGCTCAAGAGTCATTCTCCACTATCCTACCAAACATGTCTGCACTAGAGCTTACAATTGACAGAATATATAGAATCCCCAAGCCATCTTTTCTAGCAGATGACGTTCCAAGGGATGTGCTGCTGAAACTACACTTTTATAAGGCCAAAGAGTGAATTCTGGAAACTTTCCGCAAATCCGAACAACGCCCAGACCAATACGCTTCTATACACCTGCTCCCTGACCTGTCTAGGTACACTCTACAATGACGCTGCAACCTTGCCACCATCACCAAGGCACTACGCAACCACCACATTATACATAAATGGAAATATCCCGCCACCCTTTCCATTACACATAATGGTACCACTACCATAGTCTCCACCCTAGATGAAGGCCTGGCAGCATTACGTCAATGGGGAATCCATTATGGAACCGCCACATGTCCCATCACAATCTGTGGGACCCTCACACATCCAGGAGGAATTGCAGGTGGTGGCAAGGAAAAATAAAGCAAGAAGAAATATTAACACATGAATGAATGCTCCTAGACAGCACGAACACTACCCACCCACCCCCTGGGAGAACCTTATATCTTTCCATCTCCCCTCCAGCACAATGAACAGTGCACACTGTGCAAGAATCCCCCAGTGGATTCTCATTTAAAGCTATCAACTGTTTTTTGTTCTATGTTTTTGTTTAGTTTATTTTGTTACGTTACGGACGTTTCTGTATCAACCACTACCTTCAGAGAACACCAAAAGCGCATCTCAACTGCCCACATGATACGCCGCAGGAATCTAAAGATCAACCGTTCAACCCACAAGACCGACCAGCAGCATCAACGACAGAGGGATAACCCTGAGCGAACTGCAAGAACCCTTCAAATTACAAAACTCCACTGCGGGGTTGCTATACCGGAAAAGCCGGATCTTCTCTTCATCTGTGAGTATGACCATTATCTACCACACACTGACATTCCCACAATAACCAATGCCAGTTAAAATACTATCTATCAATGCGCATGGCTTAAACCATCCAGCCAAAAGAGCATCTCTGTGGAAAGAAGTGGACTCCTCCCGCTGCGACATTGTTTGTGTACAAGAGACTCATTTCCACCAAGATGCTCCTCCCAACTTTCAACATTATTTCTTCAATATAAAGGCAAAAAAAGGGGAGTTTTCACAGCGGTCAAAGACTGTTTCATTTCCACTCCACTCAGAATTCTCTGATCCCTCGGGACGGTATCTCCTAATAGTATGCAACATCAATAATACCAAATATACATTAGTGAACATTTATGTTCCTAACAAACACCAAATAAGTTTTCTGAATAAGCTGATGGGAAAAATTCAAAATATCCAACAAGGTTCCCTCATAATATGCAGGGATTTTAATATTGCCCCAGACCCTCGGTTGGATTCCACATGAACACTTTCTAAGAAGACCTCTTCTTCTATGGCTCCTTTTTTTTACGCTCTTAAGAACTGTACGACGTATGGCGATGTTTGCATCCCAATGAAAAGGACTTTACATTTTATTCTCAGACATTGCATATATACAAGGATTGATCTGTTCCTAACAGACAGATGGCTCCTCCCAAAGGTCCTACAAATTAAAATTAATAACCTAACGTGGTCGGACCATGCATCAGTCCTACTAACTCTGCGAGACACATACCCCAATAATAACGCCTTTGTCTGGCGCGCCAATCCCCAGGTAATTCAAAATCCATCCACCAAAAAAACCTTGGAGAGCCACCTGTCTGAATACTTTCAGATCAACTCCTCCTCTGAGGACAACCCGTTCACATTATGGAATGCCCATAAGGCATACATTAGAGGAATGTTTATACAATTGGGTACGAGGCTTAGGAAACAGAGGCAGCAGAAACTTGACTCCCTTCTTACAGAAATTAACCTCCTTGAAACCCAACATAAAAATAACCCCACTCTTCTAGTAGGAACAAAACTTGACTCCCTAAGACATGATCTTAGAATAAAATTACGCTGATCCTTTTAACAGAAAGAAAGAAGACTGAAAATGTCCTTGTACTCAGCCAACAACAAAGCAGGGAAAACACTAGTGCGTAGATTACAGGGCCAAGGATTCAAAACTAAAATATCCCACCTCATTGACCCCAAATCCAACCAACAAATTGACCCTCAAAGCATCGCAGATATGTTTAGTGAATATTATGGAGCACTCTATAACTTAAACCAAGACAGTAGCATCAGACAACCCTCCCACTCCGACATAACAAAGTTTCTATCAGACATTAGCCTACCCCAAATCTCTGCATCACAGATTGAAAAGCTAAACGCCCCCTTCTCCTTAACAGAAATCATAAAGGTCATAGACACCCTCCCTAACAACAAATCACCAGGACCAGATGGGCTTGCAGTGGAATACTATAAAACAGGGCTTGACAAATTTACTTAGAATCTAGGAGCCAGCTGAAAAAGTTAGGAGCCAGTTATTTAATCCTCCTGCCCAGCACCTAGAACTGCATGTCTGGGGCATGGGGCAATAAGAATTGCTCATGCCTGATGCCAAGCGAAAAAAGAACAATATTAAAAAAAAAAAATTAGCTTTTTGTTTGTTATAAGATTTTGCAAATAATTTTTTTTCTCCTTCACTGATGTGCTCTGATGGGCTGCACTAATGGGCATTGAGGTTGGAACTGATGGGCACTGACGGGCACCAATAGGCAGCACTGGCAGATAGCACTGGATTGCACTGGCAGATGGCACTGGCAGATGGCACTAATTGCCACTGGTAGGTGGCAATGGTTGGCACAGATGGCACTAACTGGCATTGGCAGGTGGCACTGGTTGGCACTGGCAGGTTTCAAAGCCGATGGTGAAACTGAATGCTCTCTGCAGCGCTGCGGTGTGTGAATGAACTGGATACAAAACTTAAAACCGTTCTGAGTGTCAGTGTGCTGTGAGCCGGCTCATTGGTTGCAGGAAGAAGCTGAGCTCTCACTCTAGGATCATATTACCAGGCCTGCTCTGCTGTGAAACTGTATGGAGAGAGAAGCTGACAAATTTAGCATGATGTCGGAGGGCTGTTGGGCTGTTTAATAAAGGAGCGTGGCCACATAAATGTAGCGGCCCGCCCAGATCCCATCCCATTGGCTGGTGTTGGATAGCTGGGTCCCGCCCACCCTGGATCCCGCCCACCCTGGATCCCGCCCACCTCCGACATCCAACCTCAATTTTGACAGCTCCTCTCTCCATACAGTTTCACACACCGCAGTGCTGTTCTGCCAACAGTGTGTGGAGAAGGGAGGAGGATGTCAGCGGCTGAGCGCTCTCTTCCTGCTCCATCCCCACTACCAGACAGACCCCACAGCCCGCCCTGTAGCAGAGGCACCTGTCAGTGACAAAAACCCAGGCGCATAGCACTAGGTAAGCACTAAACCTAGTGCGAAACGCGTCGGCTCTGTACCCCCTCTTGCTTTTAAATAAACCCTTTTGAATTTTAATTTTCCCAGTGTGCGGCTGTCCGGAGTTCTTCCTGATTTCCAATTTGCTGTGCTATTAGCCAGCACCTGGGGCTCCCATACAGGAGCAGGAGCATTCGCTTAGGAGAGTCCTGGAGCGGTGGTTATCTGTTTCTAGGACCATATCTACTCGGAGTATTCGAAAAAGCTGCTGCCTCTGCATCCTTCCCCTCTGAAATGCTAGAAGCATTAATAGTCACTTTGCCTAAACCAGGTAAGACACCGGACACCCCCAAAACTTCAGGCCAATATCTCTATTAAATAACGACCTAAAAATATACGCCAAACTCATCGCAATAAGATTAATGGATATTTTACCCACTATAATTGATCCGCACCAATCCGGATTCACCAAAGGCAGACAAACATCTGATGCCACTAGAAGATTGATCAACATAATCCATATTGCCAGACAACGTTGAACGCCTTCTCTGCTTCTTGCATTGAACGCAGAGAAGGCATTCAACAGAGTTTATTGGGCATACCTCACAAAAACATTGGAAAAATTTGGATTTAAAGGCCACCTGCTATCAGCAATTCTAGCCCTCTACACCTCCCCATCTGCACGAGTGTTCACATCGGGCATGATGTCCAAACCTTTTTCAATATCAAATGGCACACCCCAAGGTTGCCCACTATCCCCCCTCATATTTAATTTGTTAATGGAACCCCTAGCCACCAGCATCAGACAAAGCCCCGATATACATGGATTTATGATTAAAGACCGCAAACTCGTCATAAGCTTATTTGCAGATGATGTAATACTAATGCTAACGCAACCGGTGTCTTCCCTGAGTAAGGTAACCAATCTACTACAAAAATACGGAATGCTATCATATTACAAGATAAATGAATCCAAATCTTATATCCTAGACTTGGGTGTGACTCCACACTACAAACTAGAAATACAAAGCAATTTTCCCCTTTCGTGTGGAACAACCATAACATCACATATTTAGGAATTAAACTCACGGCACAACCTGAACTTCTATTTCAGGCAAATTACCAACCGCTAGAATCCACACTTAAACAAGAACTTCAAAGCTTACGCAAACACATTCTATCATGGGCGGGTAGACTAGCAGCCTTCAAAATGCAAATTTTACCCAAACTCCTATTCATATACCGTACCGTACCAATACCAGCCACTAGAAAATTCTTTCAAAAATTACAAACCATACTTTCCAGATATCTTTGGGAAGGCAAGAAAGCCAGAAGTGCATTCTCTAAACTTAAAAAAACAAAAACAGCAGGAGGAGTGGGTCTACCAGACCTAGCGGACTATCACCTAGCAGCCATTTTAGTGCAGCTCAGAGAATGGCTCTCTAAACATCCCACGACCAATATGGGGTAACCTAGAGCAGAATCTAATACCAGGAGGGAATCTATACGATTACATGCTAGCCCATACCCAACTCAAAATCAAAAAAAATACCTTATCCTTACCAATGATGGCATCCCTAAACGCATGGAAGACGATAGCAAATTCCAAATCTAAGCCATCCCCCTTTATTTCTGCTCCTACACCTCTATCCACCTTGACACTGATTTATCCCTGACTTAAATTTAGAGAGTTGGAAGAAAAGAGGAATAACTTGGTTAAAAGATTTATACACTAACAACATAGCAAAATTGTTCCATGAGTTACAAAAGGAATATAACCTACCCACTTCTGAACAATTTAACTACACCCGAGTTACATCCTATCTCATAAACAAACTCTTAATTACCATCTATTTTGGCGGATCCAAACGTACCTCACCACTAAACAATACTGTAGATTTCACTGTTCTACCAATTTCTCAATGACAAATCCATATTTACCAAAACAAACTCCATGTTGTAGTGATCTAATATTATAGTTCCTCGTAGATGGTTTGTAGTTAATAAGTATTGTCTCCGCAGCAAACCCAATTCTCCCAGAGAGAAGCACTTTTATTGACTTCTAAAACAGAACAGTCTTACAGATGATAAAAAATCCAACAGAGTTCATATGACAAGGAATATCTCCCCTAGACTTGTGCCTTCATAACCACAGACCCTCCTCTGAGATCATCTTTCTTAGACTGCATGACAGCCTGACTGTCTTCTCAAATACTGGTCTGACACTGGGGGGGGGGGGGGGGTCAACCAAATGTTTACCATGAATACCTCCCTCAATTCTAATTACCATCAGTAAATACTCCCTTTGAAATGTTCATCTAGGTTAAAAGGCCATTCCTCACACACACACACAACTTGCATAAGATTTACACATCAAAGGGTAACAGATAACATTGTCAACTGATATCTGGCCTGGTTACTCTAATACTGTGTGTGTGGAATATATCAATCCAATACATATATATAATACATAAAATCCCACATAAATCGGCCAACACATTACAACATATACCCCCACTTGGGTCGTTCTAACTACTAGAACTGACCCATAAATCAAGCAACAAACATAGCATTACCGATTTGAGGTATTGGATGCTTTACAATGGCTCATATGAAATATAAAGTTGATACTGGTTACATCTCTCTTCACCAGCCTCTAAAATATCCCCATGAAAAAGTCATTAAATAATATAGCTTTAGACCATGACTGGAAAAGGATTCGGTAAACATCCGTGGCCCCTATAGCTGTTAGGCCTTATTATATCACATCAAGATCTTGAATATTGCACAAAAACGAGCGGATGTCACAGTCCATTCTTTGATCTGACTTCATCACATCTCTCACTGAAAGTAAACTTGGTGTGCTTGGTGTGCTGGGAGCTCCGATCCACATAAATCCAGGATTCTCATCTCCAGGCTCAAGGTTTTAATTTTTTTAAAGATGCTTTTGCACAAACACCAGCAAATCCTGAAATTCTACTTCCATCTTTATAGTAAGAAGAACCATCAATGTACCAGCACTCACTTTCAAGTTCAAAAGGTTTAGATACGGCAGAAAAAACTGTGCTGCAAACTTTTGCCCTTGACATTCATGAGTCCATCTTGCAAGTATTTTACCATTCACATCTTCTTTCCATTTTAGGCCGACTCCTCATTGCCTTCAACAGAGTTACTTGGTTCATTCAGTCCAAATTCCACCTGAATGGTATACCAATCTATAATCCATATATCCATATAATCTATATATAATCCCCCACTTTCAGATAGAATCAGCTTGACATCAGCGTTAATCAGATCTTCTATCCAGACAAAGCAGCAGTGGAAAATCTTGCCAGTAAAGTTATGTCTTTTTCATCCATATATGTCATAGCCTTTAGCATATTATCAATGACTGATTCAACAAAGTTTCAAATCATGACTGGAGTGATGAATTTCACTCACCCCTCTTACAAATTTAGGAAAACCACCCCACATACTATAATTTATGCTATGCCAAGCCATTGTGCAGCACCTCACCTTAGATATCAAATATATTGATCAATATGCAATATGCAACATGTTATGTAACATGAAAATTATTTTCGGTTTTAAATGTTTCGCTCTGGTTTTAAGATAAAGTTCAAGAAATAAAACATAATAAAATAAAAAATAAAAAATGGGAAAGGGTGAAAAATAAAAAAAAATAAAAAATAGGGCTTGATGAATAAAAATGGGAAAGGGTGAAAAATAAAAAATAAAAAAAAATATCGGGAAAAGTCCATTGTCCAAGAAGTAAAAAAAAAATTGCTTGATGAATATTGAGAGAGTCCATGATATTGTTTGTTCAGCGTTTCTCCCCCACTAGCCAGCAATTTCAGCTTGCAGTTCACATGCAGTATCTCCAATATATCTGAAAGACAAAAAACTCTCCAACAAAACTAATTAGCAAGGTCCTTAAAAATTCTTTGAAGTTAAAACAAATGACTATTTACGCATCACCCCCCACTGCTATAGAAATGTCATTTGCATCCAAAATCAGCCGGATTTCTGTTCAGCTGTTCCAGCAATGTGTAATGTTCCACTTTCATCTTATCGTACTCAATCTTCAAGTGGTCATATTTCTGTTTTAACTGAGAAAACGGTATCCAGGCCTTAGACATTTTTTTATTATGATTTTGGTCAGCTCTGTTTTTCATATTAATATCACCTATATTTGACCTGGTGTTTCCTCTTTGTTTGTTATCATAAGACATTATCTTTTGATCTTTATGTTCAGTATTTGTCCTAAACAATGTGGCTAAATCAATTTTGACAGCTTGCTCATTTGACTTTCTCCATAAATTGTCTGCTTTCAACAATACGTCTTTTTTAAATCATGAGGATTTGGGGTAACTAGTAAAATATTTTGTTTGATATCTTCATGCAAAGCATGTAGAAATATACTCATATGTAACAAGCCACCATGCTCAAATGCAAGATTACTGACCAATATTTCCATAATGGCTGTTATCCTGTGTGACAATTCACAGGGAGATTCACTTTGCATTTGTTTGATCTTCCCATGAACTGTAACGTCAGAACGTACACCATACAAAACACATAATAATTCCAGTAAATATGTCCCTTATCCTCATAGGCTGAATACAGATGTGTTTAATCCTCATCCAAAGACTACTTCCTATAGAATGTTATAGAACTCGTTCTAAATCAGATGAGTTGAGATTGTACATATCTCTGACATTCTGCAAGTCACAAAACCATTTTAAAAATCTGTTTAAATCATGGCAGGGAATCATTCCTATTTCTTTAAGAATTGCATGTAATTCTTTTGGTTTCAAAGGCTTCATTACAAGCTGAACTTCACCTGTATTATTGTTATAAACTGTGGTGGTTTCAGTGGGTGCGGCTGGCAATGAATTATCAGATTTAATATGAGGTTCTGTTTCATTTGATAGAATGTTTGTATTTTGCTGCAGATTTGATGCATATCTGCATTCTGGAGATCTCTTCTCCAATTCCATAATTCTTAATTTCAATCTCTCATTTTCCTCTGATAATTCATCACAACGTTTAGATTTCTCAAGCAACGCACCCCCAATAGTAACTGCATGCAATTTTAAATTTACAGTCTCAGATTCTGATTGGTTTTGTAACCTCTGACAAACCTTGTTGCTATTATCAACTGCACTCTGTAACTGGGTAATTTCCTCAACCTTATCCTTCAAAGAACTTTCCATTGTTAAACAGCAAGATAACAAGCCCTGTACAATACAACCTTTTCTTTTACTTTCTGAAATTTTGCTATCAAAAACAGTTTTCTCTAAAAATTCATTCATCATAGTCCATGTCTGCTTATATTTTTCTGGAACTTCATAAGGATCGCCATGACGCTTAATACATTTTAACACCCATCTGTTAACTTTATCAGAACTGACACTAGCTTCACACTGAGTAAGCATTTTGACTATATTATTAATAATTTAAAAAGAGAAATATTTTACTCACCGCATTAATTACTCCTTCAGCTTCCAGCTCAGGTCTTCTGGTACACGATACAGTCCTTTTCTTTATTTCCAGTCTCCAGAGAATTATTCTGGGGTTCCAAACTTGTTTGATTTTGTAGATCAGACTCTCTTATGTCACAACCAGATGTTAGAGTCACAGCACAGGTCTTGGGTCTCCATCAGATTTCTGTCCAACTCACGGATTGTTGTCACCACCGACTTCTGTTACAAAGTCCTGAAAATGCTCTTCTGGTCTCTTGAACGGCACCAATGTAGTGATCTAATATTATAGTTCCTCGTAGATGGTTTGTAGTTAATAAGTATTGTCTCCGCAGCAAACCCAATTCTCCCAGAGAGAAGCACTTTATTGACTTCTAAAACAGAACAGTCTTACAGATGATAAAAAAATCCAACAGAGTTCATATGACAAGGAATATCTTCCCTAGACTTGTGCCTTCATAACCACAGACCCTCCTCTGAGATCATCTTTCTTAGACTGCATGACAGCCTGACTGTCTTCTCAAATACTGGTCTGACACTGGGGGGGGGGGGGGGGGTCAACCAAATGTTTACCATGAATACCCCCCTCAATTCTAATTACCATCAGTAAATACTCCCTTTTGAAATGTTCATCTAGGTTAAAAGGCCATTCCTCACACACACACAACTTGCATAAGATTTACACATCAAAGGGTAACAGATAACATTGTCAACTGATATCTGGCCTGGTTACTCTAATACTGTGTGTGGAATATATCAATCCAATACATATATATATATATATAATACATAAAATCCCACATAAATCGGCCAACACATTACAACACATGTTAGCCTGGGAAAGAGACTTAAAACAATCCTTCTCAGATGAACAATGGCTCAAAGCAATACAGCACTCCCACACCTCTACCAAATGCACCAATCTCTGGGAACTCTCCCACACGATCCTACAGAGATGGTACTTGACACCATACAGAATAGCCAAATTTGCAACCTCCACATCCCCACTATGCTGGAGGAACTGTGCGCAACGAGGCACTCTCTTCCATATATTGTGGAAGTGTGAGAAATTGACTAAGTTTTTGGCCTGAGATATTCAGTACTTTCCACCAAGTAACAGGACTCAATATCCAACAATCACCCTCACTAGCTCTCCTAAACGTAGGGATTGATGAGATACCACCACCCTTCTGGAAACTTACCACCCACTTATTCCTAACAGCTAAGTTAGTGATTCTTAGACTCTGGAGATCCCAAGAAACCCCCAATATGATACGCACACTATCCACACATTTCACCTACAGGAATATGCTAGCACATATAGAAGGGAAACAAAGTGTTCCTAACACACTGGCAACCATGGATAAACTGTTACAAATCCCAGAAAACTAACTAGTGGCTCATATCTACAACGCCCTAGATTCCTATCCTTTTCTTCCATTGGTAGTCGTTATGTTGATCAAAGTTAATATGTTTTTTTAGTCTGGAACATTTAGCTCCTGGTGAATGTTGGCTAATAGAATTGTTTTGTTGAACCTTGTGTGACGGATCTCGGATGCCTCTTCTGAGCATCTCCGCCAGACCTGTGTCTCCTGTCCTCCAAATGCACCCGCAGCCTGCAGATTCGCCATAACCAGCCCTTAACCCCTCAATCACGAGACAAGCCACACAGGTGTTGAGGGTTAAACATCCAGAGCATAAACTGTTTATTAAGTTTCAAAAATACACTTTAAACACAGTTGGGGACACCCCCCTTAGCCTTGTCATAGAGGGGGTAGGGGACAAGGAAGAACCAATGGAAACTCAACACTTGTATATTCAAACAGCTTCAGTTGAAACCCATGAAGGGATTATGATAAGCAGGCAGCCCCTCCTAACAGATCCCCTGCTGAGATGTGTCTCCAGTGCAGACCTTTTGTCTACATCCCTTGACCCAACACAATTAAACACAGCAACAAGGGGGGGGAGAAGGGATGCAGCATTACATTACCTTATATCAGTGCCATTTTGTATATGTCTTTATAAGCTAAAAGTACATTAATTGTGGAATAAAAGTACATATTTAGCCCAGCCGGGCCAATAGGTTTAGGTAGCCAGGAACGACTCCACAAGCCCAGCCACAGATACCGCATTCACCCGGTTCCGATGAACTGGCGACTCTGGACACAAATGTCTGGAGGTGGCATCTTCTCCAGGTGGTGGGAGATGGCAAATAGCCCTCCAAACCTCATGTTCTCTGCTGGGCCATAGTCTGTGGGTAGGAGATGAGCCCACAACCCCCTCCAAAACACACAGTGACAGTGGGTTCTGTCACACCTTGATATAATATTATAGTAGAGGAACAATATGGAAAGACATATGCTCACCCTCTGGTCACAGTAAGCTCCCAATGGGGTGACCAGCAAAAAGAATTAGGCCCTTTAGCGATATCCAAGTTATTTGAATATATGCTGATATTACATAGTTGTAAATCTCTGTTAGCTATAACCATATATGTCAATTCCAAATGTTAAACTATATGACAAACGATGTTCACCTATGTACATTGAAAACATTTTGAATAAAAACTATTTGAGAAAAAAAGAGTAAGGTCAGAAACTTTGATTAGGGTGCAGACATCCTTCCAACATGAGCGAATTTGTGGGCAACTCCAAAAAATATGGAAAAGTGTTCCCATATCCTCCCCACGGCGCCAACAAGTAGCATCAACATTTGGGAACATGCAATGGGATTTCTGTCACGTACTATCTAGTCAACAGCTTGTATCCTGATTCCTGCAATCTTACTGATGTAGAAGAGATTTATGTATACAATTATATATAAAGTCTCTTTGATCTACGGATAATGTAATGTTCAGATCTTTTTCCCATGTAGCAATGAAGGAGGGAATATAGGAATCTGGAGGGGCAAATACAGCATATGTCCTTGAGCGACCTCTTCGTATAGGTTGACTAGCTATACATAGTTTGCTCAAATGTATTAGGCATATCAAAGCCCACAGGTAGTGACACAAGATAATGCCATAATTGAATTTTTTGCCACCTCAGGAGAGGAGGTGTAAGCATAGATTGTATATCTGCTATACATTTTCAGTAATTTCGATCTCTAAAAGTTTTTATTCAGAATTTCTTTCTATAAATTGTTGCATTCTAGTGTCGAATAACCCCTGCGTAATATCCAGGATACCAATCACTGGCATCATAGGTGAAGTCATTGCAGAGCTTACCACACTAGGTTTAATCATATGAGCTATTTTATAAATGGTTCCCAATATAGAACTGTCCTTTTTTTACCTGAGCAAAGCCCAGGTTACGGAACAGAATGGGCGAGATAGATTGTTCAAGTGATATCAAGCTATTTCCCTTCTTATGATTGCACCAGTCCAGTATCCAAGACGGATGTCCTGCATAGTAATACTGGACCAGGCCTGGGAATCCAATGCCTCAAAACATTTGGGCATGATAAGTATATCTGCCTTGATCCTTTTAAACTTTTTCCGTTTTTAAATATATTCATCACAAGCAGTAATATACATAGTGGAAGTAGCAGCTTTAGAAGCAGGAATAATTCTCCTAGTTTCTAAAAAAAAAAAAGTTAACTTTTGCAGCATTTTCTCAAGGGTATAACACATGTTTTTGGATATAAAATTCAACAAGTAACCTGCTGTAGTCATGAAAAAAATGCCTTTTAATTACATCTTTTAAGCAGACAAGACCTCTTCACCCACTTTTATTCTTATCCATAGATATCTATATAACTACCTGAGAGATTGTTCAGTTGTATATTTACATCATCTTGAGATTTTTTAATAATTGCTTTCAATGCATTACTCTTTATTTCAGATGCTACTATGTGGTCTTTTCATTCTACCATTAAGGATAATCTTTTTTCTGTTGATCTTAATAATGGCATGGTTCGTTGCATCCTTCACTACCTGCTGTATTTCAAAGTTGAGCTTGGAGCCACTAAAGAGATGGAGAAGGTATGTGTTGTCAAGAAAAATTAGATGAGCAGTTTGTTATAATATGGTATACACCCTATTTAAGTCACTTGTATAGCAGCTTGGATCTTTTTTTTGATAGTTAGGACTGGGAGAAAGACAATTTATACGTAAAGTTGGGGGGTGGTTGAGTCCCGGTTTTACCACTCCCAATCCCTACCCCCATTAGGTGTACACATGCCACAGCAGGAATTAAGCCCCCTATTGCTTTTGGTGGGTTTAACCACTCTGCAAGTGCCCCACAGCTTCATGCTTCTGAGGAGTCAAAGGGGTTAAAGCAGGTGGTGAGAAAGCAACACAATTTGCTATTATGCCCATTGCATTGATTCACATTGATCTGAAGATCCTTTTTCCTGCTGCTGGCACCACTCTGGAGCCTGCTAGCCAGGATAAGAGGTGGAGTTATTACGACGCATGGGACAGGAGCCACTACTAAAGAGGAGGCATTGGCTTGTGCATCTCTTGCTTTTTTTTCTACAGCTCCAACATTACAAGTAGTCCCTCTGCATTGCACTCTGATGCTCTGGAATGGCAGGTCAGTAATCCCAGTTTGCAATCTACCAGTCACTTGTCTGAACTACTGGTAGATTGCGACCTACAGGTTGCTGACCTCCGGTCTAGCTTAACCCAAGAAGTTTACCCAAAAATTGGACATCTACATTTAGTAAGAACATTGGTCTAAAATTCAGTAGGAACATTGGTCTAAGATGTATGGCCCCTGTTTAATTTTGGCAACATGCCGATACTAGCAGTAAAAGGTATCGGGGTCCAGGGCACAGCCCTTCAAAAGTTGCTCAGAGAAATGGGTCCAGCTTATTACCTTTTTAAGGTAGATAGTACAACATTATTATCAAGTCTTTTTTTCAGCTTTGTGGGATAAAGGTTAAGCTTAAGTTTTTACAATTTGGGATGAGTTTTTGTTTGTGCTGTGTCAAGAAAAGGTAAAATAGTTTTTCGAAGGCTATCTGGGCTATTCTTTTTGTTTTTTACTTTAAGAAGCTATTTGAATCAATATGACCCATTGCATTGTGGCATTCCAGACCAAGCCAGTGTTGGCGCCCAGAATTACATTGTGCTTAAAGTTGCACTGTATGTTCTGGACATCCAGGTCACTCAATAATGAGTCTATCTACCATCCCTGAGCGTATTGTATAAAAGAAAATAGGTAAATTTGAACTGCATCAAGATTTGACAATGTTATCAGATGAACCGTACTGTGCAAAAGTATTAGGGAGGTGTGAAGAAATGCTGTAAAGTAGAAATTCTTTCAAAAATACATATCGTATTTTAATTGTTTGTTTATTTTTATCACTTTACAAAATGCAAAGTGAATGAACAGATGACAAATCGAAATCAAATCAATAATTGGAAACCTTTTGGCTTCAAAACAGCATCATCTGTTCTAGGTACACACAGTACTTGAGCACAGAGTTTTTGAAGAAACTAGGCAGGTAGCTTGTTCCAAACATCTTGGACCTTAGGCCTTCTATGGGTAGAGGCTGCCTCAAATCCTTCTGTCTCTTCACGTAATCCCAGACAGACTTGAAGATGTTAAGATCAAAGTTCTGTCTAGGCCAAACCATCGCTTCCAGGACTCCTTGTACTTCTTTATGCTGAAAATAGTTCTTAATGACATTAGCTGTATGTTTGGGGTCATTGTACTGCTACAGAATAAATGTGGGGCCAATCACACATTTCCCTGAGGGTATGACATGATGGATAAGGACACCATTGATGGAGAAACGCTGAGGACCGTAGACTCAGAGGTTGGCCAAGGGCCAATTTTCCTCTTCCTGGGTCCCCTGCTGGCTTTCCCCCCTGCCGAGTGCCCCATAGCGAGCCACACTTATACATGCTCCCTCCCAAGACCTGCTCTGTGTGTCCTTTGACACACAGAGCTGGGCTTTGTCCCCCACCCCCACTCCCTCCTCACTGGCTGTGATTAACAGCAGCAAGAGCCAATTGCTCCCATTGCTTTATCTGAGCCAATGAGGATGGAAAGAGCCGAGAGAGCCTCTGCTCTTGTGCACATCGCTGGATTAAGATTGGGCTCAGGTACGTATAAGCCTTACCTTTTTGATGTCAAATCGATCAGGATGGCATAGGATTTCACATGGCCCCTACCTATCCCTGTCCTGAGGCTGACAATGGCGGACCACTGGTGGTGTTAAGTATATGGTGTGGCTATGTTACAGATTGAAAAGTGAAGGATCCAATCTTGGAGATCTTTTACATCTTCTGCTTGAAGTGGCTTGTGGTTCATTGATACTGGAACACTTTCTCTATACTTAATATAGTACATAGTAGGTGAGGTTAAAAAAAGACACAAGTCCATAAAGTCCAACCTATGTGTATGATATGGTATGTTGCGGTCGTTCAGGTGTTTTATCTAATAGTTTCAAAAAAACTATCGATGCTCCCTGCTGAGACCACCACCTGTGGAAGGGAATTTCACATCATTGCCACTCTTACAGTAAAGAACCCTCTATGCAGTTTAAGGTTAAACCTCTTTTCTTCTAATTTTAGTGAGTGGCCACGTGTCTTATTAAACTCCCTTTTATCCCAATTTTGGGGTCACCAGTATGGTATTTGTAAATTTAAATCATATCCCCTCTCAAGCATCTCTTCTCCAGAGAGAACAAGTTTTTAGTGCTTGCAACCTTTCTTCATAACTAATATCCTCCAGACCCTTTTATTATCGCTCCATTTCCAGTACATCCTTCCTGAGGACTGGTGCCTGTCAGAAACCATGAAATCAGACGAGACAGAAGTACAGTTAAATCACACTTGTTTAATAATAAAAGTAAAAGAACAAATTTTAGTCAAAACACGTTCAGTAACCGGAACGGATGGTCAGCCAAGCCAGAAGTCAGGGATCATTGTAGTGGAACAGCAAGCAGGATCTGGAGCCAAAAGGGATATTAGCAAAGCAAGTCTTGAACAGGATCGCAGGAGATAGTTTCTGTGATGTTGACCAAGACGAAAGCAGAGATCCTCTGGACTGGATGGCTAAGTACTGACGAGCAGGATATCATCAACAGCTGGGTAACTGTGGAGAGATAGGAGCTGGCAATTAGCCGACAGCTGAGCTGCCAGCTCAGAGAAGAAAGGGCTGAGCCCAGCCCTGACAGTGCCCAGAACTGGACAGAATACTCCAGGTGCGGCCGGACCAGAGTTTTGTAGAGTGGGAGAATTATTGCTTTATCCCTGGAGTTAATCCCCTTTTTATTGCATGCCAATATTCTTTTGCTTTTTTAGCAGCAGCTTGGCATTGCATGCTATTGCTGAGCCTATCATCTACTAGGACCCCCAGGTCCTTTTCCATGACTCGTGTAGCCTAGATAATACACCCCATCTGTTGTAACCCCTTACTCACCCTATTTCTTACCCTCTCTAAAATAATAGACCACACCGTACTTGTGGAGTAAATGGCCACAACAGCCTTTATTAAATAAAAAACTCCAATTTATTCAAAATATAAATAACCAATTAAATACCATATAAATAACCATAACATAAACACATAACATCAGTAACCCCTGGTTACACCCACTATTGTTGGTCAGTGACGGGGCAGGGAAATTGTACCATAAACAAACATAACACCGTATATATATATAAACACCAGGGGGCACTGCAGGATTTAACCGAAACCAAACTAGGCCTCCACTTAAACCGCAAATACCTATCCCGCAGTGCAACAAAGAGTACATCAAATTACTTTGATGTACTACAACCGGAGGGGCCATCTACTGACGAGCCCCCCACAGGAGGGGCCATCTACTGACGAGCCCCCCACACACTTACCAACTACCAAACTGCCGCCGTCACTGACCCACAATAAAACACCGCCACAGCCTGAAAGGTTGACACCTCTTTTTTTTTTTTTTTATATAGATACTCATTGCTACATTAACTGAGGCAGAATATAAGAACAGAATCGCTTAGATTCCCATCTCCCCATTCGTCGCACATCCGCCTCATCCAGCCCACACCTGGCGGCCTCTGTGGCCACCCTGATGCAGAAGGAGTGTGAGGCGTAGGCGGTGCTGTCCAAACCCAACCCATGTAAACATTTCTGAAAAAACTGCCCCAAACTGGAATCTGAACAGATCCGATCCGTCTCTAGGCACCAAAAAGGGGGGGCCCCTTACTCTCGGACTTGCATCTGCAACTCTCCCACAGCCCTGCCCGGGCACGTTGTACAACCCTGTACCACTCTTCCCAAACTTTTTGGTAAGCTGACCAAGAGGACTTACTTACCGATCGCTGTATCCATCCTGCGGCGAACCTAGTGCCAAATCCCATATCCAGCTTGGGCATGGGACGCCCTCTTTCCGAGCTTCCGGAGCCAGTGCCCTGAATTTTTCCCACTGGAACCGAGACAAAGCGTCAGCCAATGTATTCTCCACCCCCGGAATAGGCACCGCATAGAGAAACACGTTCAAACACAAACAGCGCAAAACCAACTGTCGCATCAGCCGAATAACAGGTTCTGACGACGCCGACATACTATTTATGACCTGGACTACCCCCATGTTATCACAGTTTAAGCGTAGCTTCAAATTCTTACAAGATTGTCCCCACAGCTCCAAGGCAAGCACCACCGGGAACAGCTCCAGTAGTACCAGATTTTAAAAAAAAACAGCCTCCACCCAAGCCCTCGGCCAGGGCTCAGCACTCCACTGACCTTGAAAGTACACCCCATAACCTGTGGATCCCGCGGCGTCCGTAACCATCTCCACGTCAAAATTGCTTACTGGACCCGACATCCACACCGACCTGCCGTTCAACTCAACCAAAAACTGATGCCAAACCTGTAGATCATCCCTATGTTCCTTCCTCAACCTAATGTAATGCGTGGGGGCTTTTACCCCCGCCGTGGCGGATGCCATACGCCTACAAAAAATCCTCCCCATAGGAATGATCCGGCATGCAAAATTTAACTTGCCTAACAAAGACTGCAACGTCCACAATTGAACTTTTTTACACCCATGTATCTTCCTGATCTCTTTTTGTAAATCCCTGAGCTTCTCTTCGGGTAACCTGCATTCCATAGCCATGGAATCGATCACTATTCCCAAAAAGCTCAGCTTAGTTCGCGGGCCCTCCGTCTTGTCGGCTGCCAACGGCACCCGAAACCTCTCCGCAACGTGCTGCAACGTGGACAACAGTATCGCACACACATTGGAAGCAGGAGGGCCTACGCAGAGAAAGTCGTCCAAATAATGGATGACAGAACCAATGCCTGTCACATCCCTCACAACCCATTCCAAAAACAAACTAAACGCCTCAAACATGGCGCACGATATAGAACAGCCTATGGGTAAACACCTATCCACGTAAAACTGGTCTTGCCAACAACACCCTAGCAAGTGAAAACTCTCCGGGTGTACTGGCAGGAGTCTAAACGCCGACTCCACATCCGATTTCGCCATTAATGCCCCTTTCCCATAACGCCGCACCCATCTGACCGCGGCATCGAAGGATGTATACGATACCGTACAATCTTCCGGATCAATAAAATCATTTACCGAACCCCCTTTTGGAAACGATAAATGGTGAATCAACCGAAATTTATTCGGTTCCTTCTTAGGGACAACCCCCAGTGGCGACACAACCAGGTCGGCTAACGGTTTTTCCCCAAATGGCCCCGCCATTCGGCCTAAAGCCACTTCCTTGGCCAATTTTTCCGACACTATATCCGGGTGCAGCAAAGCTGACCTCAAATTCTTGGCTAGGGGGGGAATAACCTTCAAGGTGCACAGAATCCTAAAACCTTCTTGGAAACCCGCACTAATCAACCTCGCCGCCCCCCTATCAGGATACCTATTTAGAAAAGGCTGCATCCTTACCCACATCACCGGCGTCGTCCCTCTTGTCACCAGGCTCTCCGGTACGCTTCCCCTTCCTAAAACACCTGGCAAACGTGTGGGCTCCTCCGCAACCTGAACATTCATGTTTGAACTTACATGTGTCCCCAAATTTGCAGGATCCCTCGTTGTACCGCCAGCATACTCCCCATTTTCTTCCGGCCGGTGATCCCGAGGAGTGGCTACCTCCGGCCCCCCCCTTGAAATGGCTGTGCCGGAGTTTTTGCCGACGCCATGAGCCTCATCCATAGACTGATGTCCTTGTGGTCCCATCTTAATGCTGGGCGCACAGCCCTACGCTGCCTGAACTGCTCATCATAGCGCAGCCATGCTGTACCCCCATAAACCCTGTACGCCTCCCCAATCGCGTCCATGTAACAGAATAACGCCGAGCAATGCTCGGGGTTCTTCTCACCAATTACCCCCGCCAGAATGGCGAACGCCTGCAACCAATTTTCAAACGTCCTCGGAATCAAACGATACCGCCTCTTCTCCTCGTCGTCCTTTTTGGTGCTGTCAGGTTTCACCCTGTCCAAATTAAATTTTTCCAACGGCAATAGGGAGAAAATCTCCACATATTCCCCCTTCCAAATTTTTCCCCTAACTTCCTGCTTAAGGTGAGCCCCCAAGGGGCCCTCGAAGCATACATATACTTCACATTTCGCCGCGTCCGCCATCCTCACAATGTCTGATCTCACCACTTGCTCCGTCGAGCCCTTCTCTGGCGTACTCACCTTCTCCACCACACCATCCACTGGAGGCGGTGCAACTAACGCCGCTGTTGTGACCGAAGCACCCCCTACCTTATCCGACCCTTGTTCAAACCTACCCACTAATGCACGAAGGCCGTCTAGCAATTCTTGTACCTGTCCACCCAACCCCACTGACGGTTCACTCCTAACCCGCGGTTGGTCACTGACTGCCCCCAGCGGAGCTGGAGGAGCTACCCCTCCCCCCCCCACAGGTACAATCCCCAATAAACTTTTTAAAACAGCAGTAAATGCACTATTATCAGGTGACTTACCGGGCCGTCTGGGCACCGCCTCCGCCACTGCTGACCTGACCTCCGTCAGTGCTCCCGGGTTAGTGGTCTCTTCTTTGTCCTCCCGATAGTTCTCCCTCCGACCTGCTCACCTCTCCCTGCTGAAACAAAACTGGCCGCCCCTCAGGGGAGGGACTCCTGGAATGCGATCGACTCCGTCCGTTTACTGCCACCCCTGATGTCCCCCTCCCAACCTCCCCACTCCCCTGGCGCCCCAAGTCCCGTGCAGCTGGGCCGTACCCGGCACCGCTCCTGCCATGCGACCCACATCCTGAACCGCCCGGTGGCGTAAGCCCATCCCTTGCGGTGTTTGCCCCCCTGGGTGCCCGTCTCTCCGTAGCCGCCGACATAGTGATCCTTCTGTCCTCACCCCTCGGCTCCTGCCGAGCTGCTGAGTGTACTGCGGCCGCAATCCTCCGGGGCGTAACAACCCCCCTTTTTGTTGCGCCTGTTTTGCAAGCCGACTTTCCTCCCCTCCGCTCGTGCAGAGCTGCTGGGGGGGAAAACGCTGTGGAAGGGCCTGCTGAGCCATCCATCCTGCTGTCCCTGCTAGCTCCAGCCCGCCGTGACCTCTGCTCCCCCCGTTCGCCCCCCTGCTCGTTCAGAGCTGCTGGGGCCGTGTAACCCAGGGAGTCTCTGCTAACTGACCCTGGGAATGCTGTAGAAGGGCCTGCTGAGCCATCCAACCTGCTGTCCCTGTTCGCTCCAGCCCTCTGTGACCTCCGTTCCACCCGATTACCCGCCTGCTCGTTCAGAGCTGCAGGGGTTGCTGTCCCAAGGGATTCACTTCTACCCAACCCTGGGGATGCTGCTGCGCCTTGTAGGCCCGAGGCCCCGCCCCCCGCATGGAGCCCACGGCGTGGGCTCCGCCTGGGCCCACCGGGAGGCTCGTCTGTGCCCGTTTTGCTGGTGGTGAAGAAAGCTCCCCCCTAGGGCTCCTGGGCAGTCTGGATGGGCCTGCACCTGGGGTAGGGGAATACCTCGCTGGCGGCCTCGAGATCCGGCCGCGTGTGTCACTCCCGCCATCCACCGGCCGACGCCGGACCTCCACCGATCGTCCCTGGTCGTCTCTGTCCCCTTGCTCGGCCAGCACGTCCACTACCTGTTCCTTCAGACAGTCCGCCCCTTTTTCCGCCGCCCACAGCCTGTCCATTAGCTCCCGTGCGTCCGCCATCTTGGATAAGAGAGAGGAGCAGTGATGAAAAACTGCCTCCTCTCGTGTTTCCTCTTGACTGCGTGACTCCGTTAAGCCACGCCCACCTTTTATATTTGCCGCTCCCCCTTCTCTGATTGGCCTAGCCCCGCTTGGCCACCCCCACCTATACCCCTTGGTGTGTACTCGACACACAGTCATGCCCGGCCCTCCCCTACATTGCCCTGCGGTCCATTCGGTCCGTCCCTCTCTTCCTAGATTCCCCAGAGGTTCACCCCCTAGTGAGTAGATTGCATTCATATTTTTGCCACCCAAATGCATTATTTTACATTTTTCGACATTAAACCTCATTTGCCATTTAGTTGCCCACCCCATTCATTTGTTCAGATCCTCTTGCAAGTTTTTCACATCCTGCGGGGAAGTTATTGCCCTGCTTAGCTTAGTGTCGTCCGCAAATGGGTCGTTTATGAACAAATTAAACAGAATTGGTCCCAGCACAGAACCCTGGGGGACCCCACTTCTCACCGCTGACCGAGTATTCCCCATTTATCACCACCCTCTGAACTCGCCCTTGTAGCCAGTTTTCAATCCATGTACTCACCCTATGGTCCATGCCAATGGACCTTACTTTGTACAGTAAACGTTTATGGGGAACTGTGTCAAATGCTTATGCGAAGTCCAGATACACCACGTCTACGGGCCTTCCTTTATGTAGATAGCAGCTCACCTCCTCATAGACGGCTAATAGATTGGCACCTGATGAGTGCCTCTGGTACACTATACCTCCTTATGACATGCAAGTCATCTGGTGGCTTGTTTAAGCGTGTGAGGGAAATTGGTATGAACATTCACAGCCATAGTCTTGAGCTTTCCTCTAGTCCATGCTATATTTGATAATTTGTCTCATGGGCTGTATTGCGAATGCTGCTAGTCTATAATCGCTGTACAACGTGCGAGGGAGGCTGCAGCATATCATTTCAGTCTCAAGTTTGGAGTCCTCCTCTATACCACACTGTGGAAAGCCTTAGTTAGACTTACCGGTGACAGTCAGCCCCTTCTCCGTTCCATCATGGAGGAATTCAAGGACAAACTATTTTTGACCTGGAAACATTTAGAAGAGCACCAGGAGTTACATTTTTCCACACTTTAAGATATATAGCCCATCTTACTTTTTCCTACTGGAGAGTAGGGTATTCATTAGATTTTCTGACAGGCCCTTGGCTCTTAGGAGATCTTCTTCAGAAACCAGGCGGTCAGTTGTAGTTGATCTGCTTCCGTCTGGTTCAGTGTCCCCTGTATTAGCAGGTCTTTTCTGGATGGTAGCTTCCAGGGAGGTGTCTAGATTTAATAGAGCTGTGAACCAGGGCCTCTTCGGCCAGAAGGGGGTGACCAAAATCAGATTTGTGTTTTCCTTTCTGAACTGTGAGGACCAGCAGTATCAACTGGAGGGGGGGGAGAAAGCATAGCACAGCTGGTAATCCCAGGGATGGGCAAACGCATCTATGCCTATTGCCTGATCTTCCCTGTGGGGTGAGAAAAACATCTGTACTTTTGAGTTCTGCTGGCTTGCTTGGGGAGAAACCCAGGGAAGACCTTATGTTAGGTTGAAATTTGCTATTCTAGAGGCTTCTGGTGAGACCATCTTTGAAGGATGTTCATCTGGAGCGTCCGGGAATGTAGTTTGGCCCACTGTATGGCTGGAATGGATGCCGTGAGGTGTCCCGAAGACTGCCATAGCTGTCATGTCTGGAAGGCCAACAAGGAGAGGCAGACAGTCACGAGCCAATAAAAGAGGGCAACAGTGCTGGTTGTGGACACAGTGCATCCTCGTCAGCACGTGGCCATGGGACGCTCTTGTCCTTTTTTTTTTCGGCAGCTGGACGCGTTGAGCCGCAACATGCCGAAGACTTGGTAGAGTGGATGACCAAGCCGTCCTCATCCTCTCTCACCCAGGCGTATTGTGCCATCTGCACAGTGTTCACTTAAAGCTACCCCAATTGCTGGTGTTCTGCTGATCCTATCCGCAGGCAGCTGTAGCAATTAGTCGGTGTATGGTGCTATCTGCACAGTGTGCGCCTAAAGCTATCCCAATTGCTGGTGTTCTGCTGATCCTATACCACAGGTAGGCAGCTTCAGTAATTATAGTTGGTTTACTGTGTACTCTGCACAGTGTGCACATAAAGCTACCCCAATTGCTGGTGTTCTGCTGATCCTATCCGCAGGCAGCTGTAGCAATTACAGTTGGTGTATTGTGCCATCTGCATAGTGTGCACCTAAAGCTACCCCAATAGCTGGTGTTCTGCTGATCCTATCTGCAGGCAGCTGTAGAAATTACAGTCAGTGTATTGTGCCATCTGCACAGTGTGCACATAAAGCTACCCCAATTGCTGATGTTCTTCTGATCTTATACCATAGGCAGGCAGCTGCAGTAAATACAGTCAGTATATTGTGTCATCTGCACAGTGTGCACATAAAGCTACCCCAATTGCTGGTGTTCTTCTGATCCTATACCACAGGCAGGCAGCTGCAGTAATTGCAGTTGGTGTACTGTGTACTCTGCACAGTGTGCACATAAAGCTAACCCAATTGCTGGTGTTTTCATACTAATACTACGGGCAGACAGTTAATTCAGCTAGCTGCAGTATATCAGTATATACGTTCCAGCTTTGTGCCACTACATCTCCCTGCAGGCCATTAGTATGTCCGGAAGGCCAACAAGGAGAGGCAGACAGTCACGAGCCAATAAAAGAGGGCAACAGTGCTGGTCATGGACACAGTGCATCCTCATCAGCACGTGGCCATGGGACACGCTTGTCCCTTTTTTGGCAGCCAGACGCGTTGAGCTGCAACATGCCGAAGACTTGGTAAAGTGGATGACCAAGCCGTCCTCATCGTCCTCATCCTCTCTCACCCAGGCTCAGGGTACTGGCAAAGCAGCTGCCAACGCGGCCTCTTCCCTCGGCTCAATGGCATCAGTCACTCCTTCCCTAGCCCCACCATGTCTTCCTGAGGAGTCCCCTGAACTGTTTGAGCACAGTGTTGGGTACATGCTCCATGAGGATGCCCAGCGTTTTAAAGGCTCTGATGACACCCAGCTAGAGGAAGGCAGTAACGTGAGCCCAGAGAGAGGGGATGCCCAAGAAGGACAGCAATCTGGCAGTCATGTTCCCCCAGCTGCAGCATACTGCCAGGTTTGCTCCAGTGATGAGGAGGGAGGGGATGAGGTCCCTGACTCCACGTGGGTGCCTGATAGGAGAGAGGAGGCACATCTCCCACGGGGCAGGGTGCCATCCAGGGGTCAGCTTAAGGGCAGCACACTAACTGTATCACACCGCACAGCTCCACATGTGCAGGGCGCTGCCTCTGCGTGTTATTCCAAAAGTTCTTTGGTGTGGGCCTTTTTCTAGACGAGTGCATCAGATCGCACCGCTGCTATTTGTAACGTATGTCTCAAGTGTATCTCGCGTGGCCAAAACATCACCCGCTTGGGCACCACATGCTTGACCAGACATATGTCGACCTGCCATGCAGTTCTTTGGCAAGTGTACTTAAAAGACCCACACCAAAGAACAAAGCGGACCTCTCCTTGCGCCTCATCAGCTGGGATCTCCAACCCCACTATACCTTCAGTCCTCTCTGAAACCTGTACTGAGAGGAATGAAGGTGTAGAATTAGGTGTGTCACAGCCAAGTACTTGCGGGCAATCTGCTATCGGTACACAACGTCCGATTGTACCAGGGAAATTTCCTTGCCCCAGCTGCTGGACCGTCAAAAGAAGTTCACTCCCAGCCACCCCCATGCCCAGCGGTTGAATGCTAGCTTGGTAAATTGCTAGCACTTCAACTGCTGCCTTTTCAGTTGGTAGACTCTGCCCCTTCTGTGAGTTTGTGGAATGTGTGGTTCCTCAGCGACAGGTTCCCAAACGCCACTTTTTCTCACGGAAGGCAATTCTGGCTCTCTACCGGCATGTGGAAGGCAATGTCTTGGCCTCGCTGAACAGGGCGGTCAGTGGTAAGGTGCATATTACTACTGACTCATGGTCCAGCAGGTATGGATAGGGACGTTGCCAATCTTTCACGGTGCATTGGGTGACTCTTCTGGCAGCTGGGAAGGATGCAGGACAAGGTAGTAGTGTTGGAGGTTGTTCCGCCACACGCCTCCAAAATGCTACTACTGGTGATTCTGACACACCTCTCCTCCACCCCCTCCTCTTCTTCCTTCATGGCCTCTTCCTGTGCTTTGTCCTCGGAACCAGTGGTGCTCTGTAGGCGTTCAAGGGCCACGCAAGTACATAGGCAAAAATATGCCATGCGGTGCTTGCGCTGGTGTGCTTGGGGGACAGGAGCCACACTGGGGCAGAGATTCTGTCAGCTCTGCAGGGGCAGGCTGAGAGGTGGTTGACGCCATGCCAGCTTAAGCAAGGAATGGTGTTTTGCGACAATGGCACCAACCTCCTCTCCGCCCTCCGACAGGGACAACTGACCCATGTGCCCTGTGTGGCTCGCGTCCTTAACTTGGTGGTGCAGCGGTTCTTGGGCAGGTACCCGAGCTTACAGGATGTCCTGAGGCAGGCCAGGAAAATCTGTGTGCATTTCCGCCCATCATATAATGCCAGTGCTTGGCTGGCTGACCTCCAAAAGGAATTTAACCTGCCCAAGAAAAGTTTCCCCTTTCCCAAAACCTTGTCTGGGGAATAATGGGTTTGGTTCCCCCTTTTTTTGGGTTTTTTTCCCCAAACCCCCCCTTTCGGGTTTCCCTTTGCCCCAGGGGGGGTAAAACACTCCCAGCCCCAACCCGCGGTTAATGTACTTGGAAAAGCGCATTTAAGCGTTTTTGTTTTTAACCCCCCCCTTTTGTAAAAGGTTGGTTCTGGCAGGTTAAACCCTTTTTTTTTGGAAGGAAATTTGGCCACGGAGGAAGGTTTCTTCCCTCAGGGCTTTGGGGGCTTTTCCTGCCCAGGGGAGGAGGTGGGAGTGCCCTTTTGGGGGGCATGTTTGACTCTTTTGGACTAAGGGGCAGAAAGGGATTTTGGGGGGTTGGAACCCCCAAAATGTCCGGGGGACGAAAATTCCCCTCACCCCCCCTTTTCTTTTTCCCCTTTTGCTTTGCTCGGAAGGGTTGTTTGGCGTTTAACCCCCAAAAAGGGGAAAAAAATTCCTGCGGGTTGGTGGGGCTTGGGGGGGAGCCAAGGGGCAGATTTTTCCGCGGGGGGGGGGGGGGGGTTTTTTGGGGTGGGAAGGAAAGGTTTTGGGAAAAGGAAAATTTGTAAAGGGAAACAAAATGTGGGGGGGTTTTTTGGGGGGGGAGGGGGGCAGGCCCATTGGGGGGAGGAGGGGGGGGTTTTCCGGTTTTAAAAGCGGTTGGGGGCCCCCAAAAAGTTTCCGGGGGGGGGGTTCTGGGGAATTGAAGGTGGGGGGGGGGGGGGGGCCCCGCGAGGGCCAAATGAGAGGGAAGGAAGGGAGGGTGGGGGGGGGGGGGGACCCGGGGGCCCGGGGGATGAGCCCGTTTTTGAGGGAAAAAAGGGAGGGGGAAAAAGGGGGGAAGAGAAAAAGGGGGGGGGGGGGGTTTTCCCCCCTTGGCCCCAAAGGGGGGGTTTTAGGGGAAAGGGAAAGGGGCGGGGGGGTGGGGCGTGGGAGGGGGTGGTGTTTGGGAAGGGGGGATAAAAGCCCAAAAAAAGGGGGGGGGGGGGGGGGGGAGGGGGGGGGGGGAAAGGGGGGGAAAGAGGGGGGGGGAAAGGGGGGGGGGTTAAAGGGTTTGATGAAGGGTTAAATTCCTGGTCCTGGACAACGTGTTGCTGAGGCTTCGGTCAGTCAGAGAAGGAGCGGTGGAGAAATTTGCCGTCTGACCGATGCGTTCAGACAATTTTTTTAGTCCGTAGCCCCAAGGTATGATCGGTTCCAGCAACCGTCGCCAGCGTCTGATTTACATGGTGCAGGAATACCTAGGGGCAAGATCAGACTTGGACACCTTTCCCACCGAAAATCCTCTGGGTTACTGGGTCTTGAGGATGGATCACTGGCCAGAGCTTGCACAGTATGCAATTGAGCTACTGGCCTGTCCTGCATCCAGCGTTCTTTCGGAACGCACATTCAGTGCTGCTGGAGGCTTTGTAACCGATCACAGGGTGCGCCTGTCCACCGACTCGATTGATCGGCTGACCTTCATAAAAATGAATCGGTCTTGGATCACCACCAGCTACCAAGCACCTGATGCTGATGTAACCGAATCATTTTTTTTTTTTTGAAATGTCAGATCCCTTCAAGACTGCCTATGCTGATGCTGAGTGACTATCCTGTTATGCTGAGTGACTATCCTCTTCCTCCTCAATGATCATGCTGATAGCTTGGAAGAACATTTTTGGTTCTGGGCGCCGCCACCAGTGCCTAAGGCCCAATTTTTCAGCCCCTGTTTAACAGGGGCGTGTAATTACAATTTTTGATGCAATATTTTGCAGGAGGGTTCGTTGCTGCGCTCAACTACAATATTTGTGAGTGGTTGCAGTGTTGTGGCACCAGCACCAGTGCCTAAGGCCCAATTTTTCTGCCCCTGTTCAACAGGGACATGTGATTACAATTCTTGATCTAATATTTCACAGCAGGGCCCATTCCTGCGCCCACCAAGAGTAACTGTGAGGGCTTACAGTGTTGTGGCAACACCACCAAAGGCCCAATTTTTGTGCCCCTGTTCAACAATGGCATGCAATTACAATTTTTGATATAATAGTTCACAGCAAAAAAATTGCTTTTTTGACTGGAGCTACATTTTAAAAATGTACCAGTTCAAAATTACAAACAGATTCTACTTCACAACAAACCTACACAGTCCCTGTCTTGTTTGCACCGCCTGTATTCTGCTTTTCAGAGTATATAGGGCTTGGGGGCCCCACGCCTTTCCTTTTTTTTATTTTTTATTTTTTTTGTGTGCGGGGTTCCTCTTAATATCCATACAAGACCCAACGGGCCTGGTAATGGACTGGGGGGGGGTACCCATGCCATTTGTCTCACTGATTTTCATCCATATTGCCGGGACCAGACATTACATTAAAGCCGCACGCAGTTTTAAATGACTTTTATTCCTTTAAAAATTTAATTTTGTATAGGGACTGTTCTAAGCACCAGAAACACGCACCACTTTACAGGCATACAATAGACACCCCCCAGGTACGATATTTAAAGGAATATTTTGCTTTTTTTTTCACTTTAAGCTTCATTAAAATCAGTGCTCCCGAAAAAACAGCAGTTTTTAAAACCTTTTTTTGCATTGATACATGTCCCCTGGGGCAAGACCCGGGTCCCCAAACCCTTTTTAGGACAAAAACTTGCATATTAGCCTTTAAAATTAGCACTTTTGATTTTGAACGTTCGAGTCCCATAGACTTTAACAGGGTTCTAAAGTTTGCGCAAATTTTCGGTCCGTTCGCAGGTTCTGGTGCGAACCGAACCGGGGGGTGTTCGGCTCGTCCCTACTCAGAATCATCCCATGTCTGCCATATTTGTGAGAATTTCTGTATGGAATCATCAATTATGGCAGTTAAGTCAGGGCTCGAGTCCTGCGGGAACGCATGGGAACGACGTCCCTGCACTTTTTTTCACAGCAGGAACGCCGTTCCCTTTGCAGGACTACAGCCGCCCGAGCCGATCCTTCACTAAGTGGCGATTACCAGCATCGCCGCATAGTGAAGGAGGGCGTCCTCCCCTCCCTTGGTCGTCGTCCTCCAGCAGCCGCGGCTATACTATACAGGACCGCGCTTGCCGATCTAGCGCTGCAATACTGTCATTGGCTGCTAGAGCCACCATAGTCCTAACAACCAATGACATCACCTGTGATCCCCGCCCTTATAAATAAGTTCCTCCACCCGGCTTTTGCCCCCCCTGCAGCATGCTCCTTCGTCAAGGACTTATTCAGGTACACATTTTTCTACTTTGTGATGGCTGTCACAGCTCTGATGGGGAACTCTGGGGACACTCTGATGGGGGGGGGGGGGGCTCTCTGATGGGGGGGCACTCTGATGGGAACACCTGCCCTCTGGTGGAAGAAATAGTCCCCCATCATTGGTGTCAGTGGGAGGAATAGTAATTAATTTGATGTCGCCCATTAGGAGTGGGCTTGGCATTGAACGCCTGTCTTCTCTTGTGTTTATTAGTCTCATTGGCCCCCCTGTGCATTTATAGGATCCTATACCATATGTCACAAAATGGCTGACCACACATCGCAGCGCAGATGATACTAAATCTCGTAAAGTTGATAATCTTGCACAGCAAGGGCAACGTTATTCCAGTTTGTGGGATATTTTCTAATGGGCTGTGTAACATAGAATTTGCATAATAATTTGGAACAGGGTGTATTTGTGTTAGAAATTCCCTGCGAGGGAAAGATCATCACCCATTGTGGTGATTATTCTGTTAGTTTTACAAGTTAACTTATTTTGTTTTTGTAAACTGGCACTTTACAATAAATGTTGCACTGTATTTTCTGTGAAATATATATGCATATGAGCATATCATATTTTTTTTTTGGTGGGGGAGTGGATCTTGGGTGGGAGTTCCCACACTCTTTTCCCCAGGACTTGACCCCTGAGTTAAGTGTTCCATTCTGCGAATGTCCGCTAAGCCCCCGTACACACGGTTGGAAATTCCGACGGAAAATGTCCGATCGGCCCATCAGAAAATCTGCCCGTGTGTGGGCTCCATCTGACTTTTTCCGTCCGAATTTCCGACAGTAAAAATTTTGAGATACTGCTCTCAAATTTTCCGACAACAAAATCCGATCGGACTTTTTCCGATCGTGTGTAGAGAATTCCGACGGACAAAGTGTCAAGCATGCTCAGATCAAATTACGAGACCAAAGCTATTCGCTACTAGCCTCTACGTAGTTCCGTCGTACGCAACGAACGTCACCACGTTCAGAATGATCGGATTTTCCGACAACTTTGTCCAACCGTGTGTATGCAACACCAGTGTAGGAGAAAATCCGTCTGAAAAATTTTGTGGTCGGAATTTCCGACCATGTGTACGGGGCATAAGGCAGAGAGAGTTTGTGAAAGAGTGGGGGAGGAAGTGGAGAGCCAGAGCCTAGGGATAGTTCTTTTAGCAGCTAGTAATACGAAAGACATCAGTTTCTGCTTGGTTTTGTGAATACCGGGGAAGGGGAGGCCAAATGTATAGTGCATAAGATTCAAGGGTATGGAAATTTCTAGCAACTTCTCTAGGAGAGTTTGGATCTGAACCCAAAATTGGGAGACTAACGGACATTCACAGAAAATATGAAAGTGAGAGCCCACTGCTTTATTGCATCTACAACATATTTTATAAATTGATGGATTATATGCGTGTAAGCGGATTCCTTGTGAGAAACACACCATGAAATTTTGGAGGTGAAGTTCCAGATACATCCCCAATCTAGAAGATATATGTCATGTTGAAGGATCTGGGACCATTTCCTCATATAGTGGTGAGTGTCCACTTTTAAAGGGGTGTAATATTTTATAGATGGTGGAGATTAATTGGGGTTTGTAGGGGCCCTTGGCACAAAGCATTTCAAAATCTGTAGGTTTGTCTAGGGATAGGGTAAGGGATTTAGTGGAGAAGAAGTGTCTGGTAAGTAGGAGTAAAATATTGTTTTGGGTATTTGGTGCTGTTTTTGAAGGTCAGCAAAAGATAATAGCTGTCTTGTAGCTGGCTTGACGAGTTGCCGCAGCTGAAAAATCCCAGACGAGTCCAGTGTGCCATACGATCATAGGACAAACTATCTGGAATGTCTGGATTAAAGAGAATGTTTATGAGCGGTAAGCATGGAGAAGATGGGGAGTAGCGGTCGGAGCATCTTTTCCAAATTGCTAATGTGAAGAGCATTGGAGCCAGGCATAGACCTCTCAGCTGGGGCATATGCTTGTCAGTAGACGGCCAGAGCATGTAACATGGGTGTACTGGAGGGTTACACTCATTTCGATCTCGGCCCATCTCTTAGGTGTGAGGCATAATAATATTTAATAAATTCCGGTGCACCTAGGCCCCCTCTAAGCTTACGTGCCATGAACCCACCACTCTATGGGAGGTATTGTTCCATATAAAACGGAGGCTTCTCCTTTTGGAGGATTTTCAGCTGTGACATAGGTATCGCCCCTGCAAGCGTCTCAAATAGATATAATGGCTTGGGGAGAATTGACATTTTTAGGATATTTATACGTCCGAGGACCGAAAGGGTAAGAGTGGTCCAATGGGTCAGTAAGCGATTGATTTCCTTGAATAGGGGGGGAATTTGCCTGTTATAACGTGGAGTAAGAAGCTGTGAGTCGGACTCCTAAATATTTCAACGAGGTGGAGCTCCAATGGTAGTTATAATTCTGTTGGAGGGTGGCCAATTGAGGTGTGATATTAACGGGAAGGGCTTATGTTTTGGCAGTGTTGATTTTAAAACCTGAGATTGCACTAAAGGATAATAGAATTTTGTGAAGTGAAGGAAGAGATGTGCGTGGACGTGTGAGCGTTAAGAGGACATCGTCTGCGAAAAGGGACAGTTTGTAATCTCTTTGACGTAGGTGTACTCCTGTGATAGAGGGGCATTCGCGTATGACTGCAGCTAGGGGTTCTAAGCTGAGGATAAAGAGTAAAGGTGACAGTGGGCACTGTCTGGTGCCATTGCTGAGAGGGAACGTTGGAGCTAAATGGGATGAGAGTTGTACTTGGGAGTTGGGATGGGAATATAGGGATCGGAGGGCCTGTACAAAGGATCAAGAGAATCCATACTTTGACAAAATTGCGAACATAAAGGGCCAACTAAGGCTATAAAATGTTTTCTGCGCATCTAGGCTCGTATCAATGCAGGGGCTTTAGTTCTAGTGAGTAGGTCGATGAGATCTATTGTACGCCTTGTGTTGTCACCTGCTTGTCTGGTGCGGACAAACCCTACTTTATCTTTATGTATCAGTGACGGTAAAATTGTCGAAAGTCTATTTGCCAATGTTTTGGTGAAGATTTTGTAGTCCGAATTTAATAGGGCGGTAATTGTCTGGGATATATGGGTCTTTGTCTGGTTTGGGTATAACAGTAATGTGGACATGCAGAAATTGGGGGTGGGGTAAGGTGCCTTTGAGAAGAGAAACAAATAGGTTTAACATGTGTGGAGATAGTTAGGAGAAGGGTTTTGTAATAGGAATAGGGAAGTCCATCAGGGCCTGGAATTTTATGTAAAGGGAGTTGTTTAATCACATCAGCTAGTTCTTCGGCAGTGATGGGTGCGTTCAGTGAGGAGCGTTGATCTAAGGACATTTGTGGAAGTTGCAAAGACGATATAAAGGAGTTGAACTTTTCCTGTGTGAACTGGGTCATTGGGTCAGAGCTCAGACAGTTATATAGTTTGTTTATAAAAGTCTACAAAAACCTTAGACATGGACTGGGGGCAATAAGTAGGGGTCCCATCGGGTTGAATTAAGTGGTCTGGGATGAAGAGGTTTGGACGTGGGTTTTAGCTTATTAACTAGCATTATGTGGTTTGACAGCATACTCATAAAACTTCTGTCTTGACCATAACATGGACTTGGAAATTTTACTCTCATCTAAAGATTAGATTCTGTTTCGAACAGATACCACCTCTCGTAGATGAGCAATTGTGGGAGAACGAAGCAAATGCATCTCCGCTGAGCGTAATTGAGTCAAAAGTTATGATTTTTGTTGAAGTGAGTTCCGCTTCTTGTGTGATCCAGCAGAGATGCATTCTCCTCTAAAAAAAGCTTTGTGGGCCTCCCACAAAGTGGAGGTGTTAAAAACAGTACCTTCATTTAGTTGGAAATATTCTGTCAGTTTCAATTGGAGTTAATGTTTAATATCAGCACTTCGCAAGAGAGACTCGTTAGGTCTCCAGTGACATGTCTTGGGAAATGCGGCATGTAGGGCTAGATCTAAGGTTATGGGTGCATGGTCAGACCACGTGATAGGGCCAATTTAGGAGGCGACTAAATGGGGTAGTAGGGGTTCAGAAAGCAGGAAATGGTCTAGGCGTGAATACACCTTGTGTGGAGGGGAGTAAAAGGTGTATTGCCTATTTGTACCCTTCATGAATCAAATAG
Organism: Lithobates sylvaticus; assembly: GCA_028564925.1. Lineage (NCBI taxonomy): Eukaryota > Metazoa > Chordata > Amphibia > Anura > Ranidae > Lithobates > Lithobates sylvaticus. The sequence goes on from CM053034.1 coordinate 141,346,547, forward strand.
GTTATGAGAACGGATTAATTTCCGGAAGGAAGTGGATAGTCTATGGGCTTGGATTGGCAGGGGGGGGGGGGGGGTTTGAAAGAGGTTGTGTCTATCTTTATTAGAGGACATGCACATATTGAAATCGCCTCTAACAATTGTAAAGGAGTGTGAGGAAGTTCGCATCTTCTCAAGAACCGTATTGAGGAATCCAATCTGCCCTGAATTGGGGACGTAAACATTAACTGAGGTGAATGATGTCTTTAGATGGACACAGCTCAGGAGGACATACCGGCTGTGGGGATCTAGTTTTGATTCAGTAATTCTTTATAGGACAAGAGGTTTGATCAGGATGGCTACTCCTGCCTTCCCTGAAGGGTCGTAGGCCACGAAAGCGTTGGGAAACAATTTGGCAGCAAATTTAAAAGAGCCCCCGTATGGAAATGCATCTCCTGAACCATGCCCACATCAGCCCCAGAGGCCCTGAATTCCTTCAAAGCCAGCCAACGCTTGTGAATTGAATTTCACATTACATGAGAAGATTTTCAAAGCCATGGGCTAAACATATATTGTGCATCAAACATTATCTCAACATCATTCACTAGCATGGGCGACCATAGTGTAGTTAAACTACCTAGTACCATACATGAGTATTTCTCAGTTTTTAAGAAGACAGTGAGCTTACATTTGTTATCAAAAACAGATACAAAAACAGGCCAAAAAGGGGCCTGAAGATAAAAAATTAAAAAAAAATGCAAAAAATTTGAAAAAAATAACAATTTGAAAGCCTAAAGGTGAAAAAACCTTCAGGAGGCCGTGGCTGAGAGCCGAGGGCCTATGTAGGAGCATGACTGTCAGCAACATGGATGGAACGGGCCCCGTTCCCTCAAGAAAAAAATCTGAGTTTCAAACAGTTAACATAGGGTGATAGGAGAAAAAATGGATCAATACAGACCAGTAACCTGTGGGTTGCAGTATGGGTCATCTTCAGGAAAACTTGACCAATGAAAACCAGATAAGGGGAGCCCTCCCTTCAGTCACCGGGGGACAGCCATCAAAGTCCAGATGAACTAGCTGAAACTGTAAAGCGAATCAATAAAGGTCACTTCAATAGGGGAGGGATATTCAGGTAGGGGGTCTGGCTGAGGTAGGCCATTGAGGTGTGGAAAGGTTCTTCTGGCGTCTGCGACGAACCGGGGTCCAAATCGCTGCAGGAGCCTGGAGAGGTTTAGGAATCAGTTTAAAATGTGGTGGTGGAAGATCTTCTTCAGGGATAGGCGGCAGACCCAAGTTTCGGATTAAGGCCTCACATTCATGCAAATCTCGTATTGAATATTGCATACCATCTCTGGAAGCTGAGAGGCGGAAGGGGAAACCCCATCTGTAAGGCACTTGGTGTTGTTGCAGATGCATGGTTATCAGCCGTAGGTTGCGTCTCTTGGCTAGAGTGATGGGGATAAATCAATGAAAATTTGGAATTTAGCTCCTTTATACTCAATGCGATTTTTGCGCGTGGCCAGTGTGAGAGCTTCTTTGCAATCATAATAGTGGAAGTGAGCTATTATGTCTCTTGGATTAGATCCAGGGGGTGGTTTCGGAGCTAGGGATCTTTGGGCCCTGTCTAGTCGCCAGTCAATGTCCGGGATATGTGGGGCTATGGTGACAAACTGGCCTAGAAGGTAGGAACGCAGTTCCTTGTCGGGAACTGTTTCAGGGACTCCGCGCATCCTCTAATTTTGACGTTGTTCCCTATTTTCCAGGTCTTCTTGCTGTAGTTAGACCTGGTAGACAGTGTGTTTTTAAGTGCCGCATTATCCTCTTCTAGTACATGCACATATTGCACCAACTCGTCAAATTTGTTTTCTAGTGTGTCAGTACGGGCTCCAAGCAAATCTATTTCCCCCATGAGCTCCTGAGCTAATTTCCCTACTGCCACTGTAAAGTTGTGGGTTAGATCTTGTAGCAAGGCCTGTAACTTTAAGTCCAGTACTGCAACTGTGACTGAGCTATCTGGTTCTGTCCCCTGGGATGAAGGATTAGGGTATGAGGTACCTGATAAAATTGCAGGGTGATCAGCGGCATGATCCACAGTAAAACATGAAGGCGCCTGGATTAATTGAGGCCAGGGATCTCGGTCTGTACAAGGCTTCCCCCTTTTGTTGTGCAGATCGGGACATCCCTTGGGTTGGTGGATTGTGGTGTGAGATGCCTGGGATGGTTGTAGAATAGTCTTCGGTATGGTCCGTGGTGATCGTCGGAGCCGTCTGATTAATCTAGGCCGGGGATTGCAGCCTATACAGGAAGGGATCTATGCTTTGTGCCGGCCGGGACGTTGGAGGCGGATTAAAGCCCCAGTAAATGTGTTTTTGGGATCCAATTTTCCCCATGTGGTGCCCGGAGGGTTCCGGAAGCTTTGGGAAGGATTCTGGAGCTTTGTGTGCTGGTGTAGCGGAGCAGGATTGGCCCTTTATCCCAATCGCAGAGCACACTGCCGGCACCCCGTTGGGGGCACACAGGCAGTGCGAGCACGTGTGGACATCCATGGATGCCCTCCTGGCAAAGTAAGCCCACACTGTAGCCGTCTTCCAGCTATAGCTCGGGCCGGAAGGGGTTAATGAACACCCCTAGCAAAAATTCTTAGCTCTGCCGACTGGACTACTGTAAGCTGTCTTAACATTACACTGCCCAATAACAGGGCAGTCATTGTGGTGCAGTTACCTGCATTGCATTAAGGCAGCTAATTCATGCCAATTGCATCATAATGTACCAAATCAGCATTTATGCCAGTGTCTGGCATAAATGCTGTTTTGGTACATTATGATGCAATTGGCGGGGAGGAGATTTTGTGTGAAAATGCCTTTTTTGAAGCCTATTAGAGCCTCTGGCCCAAACACATGCTTCAAACCCCCCCTCCCCCCCATTGAAATCCATAGTCCAGTGCCTGGACGGCGGCCACTGATGAAATAGTCAGTAGGTATTGGTGCCATTCACACCAGTGTGCTGCTGTAAAACACGTTACATCCATTAGCACTCTGCAGTGCCATTAATTGCAAATGACACCCAATACAATTTCCTAATGCATCTGCACTGCAGCTCACTGCTATGCGTTGCACTGTGTCTCGCTGTTCACCACAGAGTACATCCTTTGATGCAGGATCACCTGTTCCATATTGAAGTCCATCCTACATTTATTGCCTTGTATGGATGATTTTATTGAGGCTATTTCCTCAACAATAGAAAGCAAGAGCAGCAAGGCTACCACCGCCAAGCGCCTCCATCCCTATTGATAAAAAGTCCCACCTCCCTTAATTTTTATCTATTTCCTCAACAATGTCTACTTGACCCACGTTCTATATAGTATGTGTGTCCATCTCATCTTGTAAGCGTGCCAACCGTACTTTTTTCCTGTGTGCACTTCAAGTATTTTCCAAGGTCTATCACTTCATTTGATTCACCATTTATGGACTTCCGTTTACACCAATATATTTTATACTGTCTATTCAAGATGGACTAATATGTCATATTTGATTAATTAATTTAGATCATTCACTATAAAGTTTTATTGTTTTAATATAATGTTCACATTCACTTATCTTTGAGCGCTACACAATTTGTTTTTCTTATTTTGTATACACTTTGGGGCTGATTTACGAACATGTTGGTGCATTTGCGTGCGCAGGAATAGTTATTTCGACATGGCGCATGGTTATTGCAACCTGGCGCATACTTAAACAAATGGAAACCAGCTGGTGACTTGCGCCGGATGCGCCACATTCTTAAATACAGAACAGACATCAGGCACTTGCTCATTGTAATGCTGATCATGTTAATGAGCTTTTCCTTATCACATGGAGAATATTGCTTCCAGTTTTATTCCATTCATTCACTTCTGTTTGAAACAACTTAATATTCATTCTAGAGATCTTCCTCCTATCAACAACTGTGCGGATCTTCTCTGGACTTGGATGTGAAATGTCATAATTGTCAAAATGTAATTGTGTGCATTTTATGGTGATAGTCTATAATCATTGGTGGACCCGAAACGTCGATGAAAACCTTTTAATACATGTCTGTGTATTGTACATTCTGGACAATTCTTTCCCCATACACTTTGCAATCTGATTGAATGAGGTTGAAATCCACTCAATTGTCTGAGCAATTAATTTCCCCATACACTGTGCAATCTGATTGCTGACTAAATTTAAACGTCATCCATTCTGACCAGGTTCCACACCGTATGGCCAGTGTTACTTTTGGTACAGTTTTAGCTCAGTAAATATTCATTTTGTCATTGCGACAATGTTCAGAAATCTGATTAACCAATGTTCCAGCCCACAATAAATAATAAAGATGTGACCACGCCTCACTGATTAGTACAATTAAATTCTATTTATTAATTAAAGTAGAATTGAGAACACAGGGAACGCACATGTTTAGAAAGTATGGGGACTCCAATATCCGTTGCAGACTCTTGATGAAGAGAGAAATGACTATGCACCCCCACCAGCTTCATAGAGGACATGGATGGTGAGCTTGTTGGGCTCCATCCACACCACCTCTGGCATTCCAGGGTCTTCATGCAGATCCTTGATTCCAGTTCTTGTCTTGTACCACAACGTATCCACTTTACAGAAATGCATCCAAGTGGAGGACCTGAAGATGGATTTCTCCCAGCTGGAACCGCAAGCAGTACTATGCCTGTTAAATGGACAGAAAAGATTAGGTTGAAGTAGGGTTCCACCCAAAAGGTGAAGCTCTGCTTGTTTGCCTGCTGCCCCCCCCCCCCCCCTCTGATGCCATATTTGCCACCTTTCGGGAAGGGAGGGGGGAGCGGGTACCTTGATTTGATTGATTACCGCTCCCACTTGCGATAATCTCAGTCAGACATTCCGCCCTTCCTCCTTACCCTGCCACCGAGCCATTCACAATGTGCACTCTGTGCATGTGCAGTAGGGAACTGGCTTTGAAGCTGAAAGGCTTCACTGCTTGTTTACCATAGCCAGCACCCAAGAGCCGATTGAAAAATTGGCTCAGGTGAGGACATCTCTGGATCTCTGGATCCCTGGACAGGTAAGTGCCCTAATATTAAAAGTCAGCAGGCGCAGTATTTGTAGCTGCTGATTTGAATTTTAGTTTTTTTTGCCGGAACTCAGCTTTAAGTGAGTTTATTTTTGGGAAACCCTTTTATTCCTATTACAAGGAATGTAAAAATCCCTTGTAATAGAATTAAGCAGGACAGGGCCTCTTTAACGCCAAAAAGATCTCAGATCTCACATTTACACTTGAAAGCAAGAAAAAAATAAATTATTCATAAAAAAAACAAAACAAATAGACCCTTTAACCAGCCCCGGAAGGATTTACCCCTTCCTGACCAGAGCATTTTTTGCGATTCGGCACTGCGTTGCTTTAACTGACAATTGCGTGGTGGTGTGGCATCCTTTTTTTTCCCCCACAAATAGAGCTTTCTTTTGGTGGTATTTGATCGCCTCTACGTTTTTTTTTTGTGTGCTATAAACAAATTATAGAGCGACAATTTTGAAAAAACACATTATTTTTAACTTTTTGCTATAATAAATATCCCCCAAAAATATATAAAAAAAAAAATAATAATTTTTTCTCAGTTTAGGCCGATACGTATTCTTCTACATATTTTTGGTTAAAAAAATTGCAATTAGCGTTTATTGATTGGTTTGCGCAAAAGTTATAGCGTTTACAAAATAGGGGATAGTTTTATGGCATTTTTTATTTTATTTATTTTTTACTAGTAATGGAGGCGATCAGCGATTTTATATATTTTTTATCGTGACTGCGACATTTTGGTGAACACATCGGACAATTTTGACAGATTTTTGGGACCATTGGCATAAATACAGCGATTGATGCTATAAAATTGCATTGATTACTGTAAAAATGTCACTGGCAGTGAAGGGGTTAACCACTAGGGGGCGGGGAGGGGGTTAAGTGTCCCTAGGGGCGTGTTTATAACTGGTGGTGTGGCTGTGTGTGACACCACACTGATCGCTGCTCCCGATGACAAGGAGCAGACAATCAGTGTGCTGTCACTAGGCAGAACGGGGAGATGCTGTTTACATCGGCATCTCCCAGTTCTTGTGCTCCGTGACACGATCGCAGGTATCCCCGCGGCGATTGAGTCAGCGGGATCCGCGACCATAGTCACAGAGCTCTCGGCAGGCGGGTGAGCGCGCCATTCTGCCGACATATATGTGCAGGAGCCGGTCGGGAACCGGTTAAGGCTGGCAGGCAGAAGTGGCATTTGACGTTGCTCCAGTCCTCCAAGGGCATAGAGTTGAGTGGGGGCCATCTTGCCCTCACTTGACTTCCTGCCCATCACTACACCAAAACAGATTGTTTCTGCCACTGCTGATCTCTCTGGTAAGTGAGGAAAATGACTGGGAAAAGGTGGGAGGAGTGGCACCTCTCCTGCTGCCCATAAAAGTGATCCTGTGGTGAATACACCACTGGGACCACTTTTTTGTGAAACACGATCGGCCACTGTTTAAAAATATACCAGGGTGATGGCAGCTAGCTGCTGCCATAACGTTATATAATGTCAAAGTAGAAACATATATACACGGTGGCCAGTTTGGATGTGCCTAGAGTAAACCTAAACAAAAAAAAATGACATTTATCAATAAGGAGAGACAGATATGTTGAGTGTATGTATGTACAGAAAAATGTGTATTTATATAATGCGCACACACACACAACACAATGTGTATGTACACACAGCTAAACATAGTCAAATCACATCCCCCCCACTCACACTGCAAATAACAAACGGCTCCTCCTCAGAGAAGGTTTGGCGAGGCATGCTGGCAGCAGTATCAATCAACTTCCTGGAAAAATATAATTTGGACAAAAGCCTAACAATGAACCAGGAAGTAGTCATATCTCCAGGGGTCGTGCATCATCTGCATAGAAATTGAGCATTCACCCACAAACATTCACATACTACCTATTTTGCACATATGTTTGTGCATGAAAAGTTCTTCATTATTTTTCTAAATGTAAACTGGATTTGCAGAATTAATAATGCCTTTTTTAATTTAATATTTTTTTTTTTCTTTTTTCTTCCTCAAAACATTGGAGACTGCAACCAATACAAATGTACAATCTGTGGCATGTAAACTCCCCTCAATGTAAAGCCAAGATAACCAAAAGCAGGGAAAGCTTTCACACTGGAGCGTTGCAGGCGTTAGCGGTAAAGCGGTGCTATATTTAGTGGCGCTTTACTGTCGTTTTAGTGGCGCTATTTGCACTATTAAAACCGCCCACAAAGTGCCGCTGCAGTGACGCTTTGCGGGCAGGTTTGCAGCGCTGCCCCATTATTTTCAATGGGAATGGGCGCTTTAGGAGCGGTAAATACACGGCTCCTACAGCGCTTCAAAGATGCGGCTTGCAGGACTTTTTTGACTGTCCTGCCAGCGCACTGCTCCAGTGTAAAAGCCCTCAGGCTTTCACACTGGAGACACAGCAGCGGCTGTTTCAAGTTGCATTGCAGGCAGGGGCGTAACTAGAAATCACAGGGCCCCATAGCAAAATGTTGTATGGGCCCCCCCCTGTAAACAGCCCCCCCCACAAAAAAAAAATGAACTGTGCAAAACAGATGTCAGTCTGTCTCCCACTCCCTTCCTACCTCTTGTCTAGACTTCAGAGCCTCCTCATGTGTCAAACGATGTCCCTTCACAGGCGCGCTCAAGCGTTCTGCTCTGTGCTCCTGCCTCCTGCTGTATGCAGCTGCGTGTGTCGGGACACGGCCGGACTCAAGGGGCCCGGGAGGCTTAACAGTAAACTTACATTCCTCATCCTCACATGGACAATTTTTTTTGTCGGTGGGCGGAGTCTTATTAAAATTGGGGGTGGACATTTGTTTGTAGGTGTGGCCTAGTGGGGAAAGCAAAGTGTGGCGCGCAAAGCACGCCACGGCAAGGTATGGGCTTGGTTTAATCGTACTATTGGGTGTGGCTTAAAGGGGCGTGACTCAGGAGGTGTGGTTAGAGTCTGAGATAAACGAGTGATGGAGGGAGAAACAAAGAAACAGAGGGAGAGAGAGAGGAAGGAAAAAAGTGGAATGGAGGGACAGCAGGCCCAGATCCTACACCACAATAGAAATATGTGTATTCTAGAAAGTTTAGCAATCAGCAGATAAAGATCTTCCAAACACCTGGTGTTAGCGCTTCAATCATCCCGGCACCATGGTTGTTGTGGTGTCAGGGTGATTGAAGCACATTATTTCTATTATTACATTGTAATATATAAAATGAAATACTTCAACTCACCATAATGCAGAATCAGAATCAGTGGGAGCCCTGAGTGTGTCACTTGCCACGTCGCCTGCCACCAGATGCCATCAGGTGTCCCCAGTGGAGAGCTTCCTTACATCTCAGGTGTCCCCAGCGGAGTGCTTCCTTACTTCTCAGGTGTCACTGTCCCCAGCCAGCGGAGTGCCTCCTTACATCTCAGGTGTCACTGTCCCCAGAAAGCGGAGTGCCTCCTTACATCTCAGGTGTCACTGTCCCCAGCCAGTGGAGTGCCTCCTTACATCTCAGGTGTCACTGTCCCCAGCCAGTGGAGTGCCTCCTTACATCTCAGGTGTCACTGTCCCCAGCCAGTGGAGTGCCTCCTTACATCTCAGGTGTCACTGTCCCCAGCCAGTGGAGTGCCTCCTTACATCTCAGGTGTCACTGTCCCCAGCCAGTGGAGTGCCTCCTTACATCTCAGGTGTCACTGTCCCCAGCCAGTGGAGTGCCTCCTTACATCTCAGGTGTCACTGTCCCCAGCCAGTGGAGTGCCTCCTTACATCTCAGGTGTCACTGTCCCCAGCCAGTGGAGTGCCTCCTTACATCTCAGGTGTCACTGTCCCCAGCCAGCGGAGTGCCTCCTTACATCTCAGGTGTCACTGTCCCCAGCCAGCGGAGTGCCTCCTTACATCTCGGGTCTCCCCCCCTCCTTCCAATTGGAGCCCTCCTATATTTTATATATATATATATATATATATATATATATATATATATATATATATATATATATATATATATATATATATATATATATATATATATATATATATATAAACAGCAGTGTCTCTGTTGCCATTAATGAAGGCCGAGGGGGAAACAAAATAGAGGCGGAGCCGGCCGACTACAATAGAAATTTAGCTGCAGCACCGCCCACCCCCACCCCTTTCCACAGCAGGTTACAGATGACAGACAGACCGGGGCGGGGTGTGGGCGGAGCCACAGCTCTATTTCTATTGTAGCCACTCGGCAGGCTCCCCTCTTGTCTCTTAACTCTGGTCTTATGGTGGCCGGCGGAGACAATATCTCTGCCGGCCGCGGACCTCTAGCAGCGGCGGGCAGCGAAAAAGAGAAATTTTAATGGCAACTAGGACCGGACCGCACCTGGCTGCGGGCCCTACTAGGCTGCGGGCCCCATAGCGAACGCGTGTGTCGTTATAGCGCCACTGATTGCAGGCGCTGTTTTTAGTACTGTAGCACCTGCAAAGCGCCCCAGTGTGAAAGGGGCCTTATCGTTTCAAAATTAAAAAGGAATATCTGATCTGTTTGCAAATAAATGAAGACATGCTATGGGGATTGATATCTGAGTTCACCTTTATCATGAAAAAAGACCAATCGCACAGAAAAAGCACCGCAAAGCATTTTACAACTTTATTTGAGAAATACAGTAAAAGTTCACAAAAAAAAGAAGCTAAAATAAAGGCGAATAAACAGCACTGTGAAAGTAATTACTCGGCCGTTAAAAATCATGTGAGGGTTGCCTATGCACAGAAAAACAAACAAACAATACATTCCACATATAAAAGAGTGAACACTCAGGACAGACAAATCTTTAGGACATAGATAACAAAATCAAGACAAGGCAATAGAAGATGGGACACTGTAGTAAAGTTATCCACAGTATTCAGACAAAAATGTAGAAGATTACATTGGCTGCGCTTGCAGCGTGGTAGGCGCATAAGAGTGCGCAATAGCGCTTCCTATGTAAATATGGTTTGGTGCATGTGTGTGCGCCATCATTTTTGATAAATGTCTTGAGTCCCGTTTATTGTGCAATTGCTCCAATTTCTCCACTGCACCACAGGCGCAGGTCTTTAGTAAATCACCCCCATTGTGTCCAGTGAAGTGTTGGCGGCTCACCCAGTTTTCTCTGCGCAACTTTCTTTTATACATTTGCAAACACATTTTAGTAATTGTACATTATTACTTGGCTTGCATAAAGCAGCAGCATCCCTATTTGATTAATTGAAGTTTTGATAACAAATCTTGTTTTAGGCAATTTTTGCTACACAGGGGGTTATTAAACCTCCCTGGCGGTATGATTCTTTCTGATTTTAGGTGCTGAAAGCGGTACAAGTATTTTGCATGGAAATTTGGCATTTTATATTGTAGGCCTGCAATTCTTAGGAATAACTCACTTAAATCTGTCCAAACCAGAGTCTAGTAGACATCCCGGGTATGATAAACACAAAATCATTAAAATATAATAACTATAAAAATTATTAAATAATGTAATTTATCAAAAACACAGAAATTTTCTCAGTTGCAGAATTGTCACTGTCATTAGATTTAGTGTTTGATGATGAATTTCCCCACAAATCGCTATTGCTCAATTCTGCAAGTGATTCTAATTTATTATCGCTGTTTTCTAGCTGGTCTAAAATCACTTTTGACATAAAGGGACACTTTTTTTGGTTGCTATGGACAATCTCCAAATTCCAGGCAGAAAAAACAGTATTTATAATATAAAACTACATGCAGGGCACTGGACAAACCACTAGGGACAAAGGGGATGTGTATTTTTTTTTATACAATACTGTATGTGTTTTGTATTTTTTATTTTTTTTATTTATTCATTTATTTTTTAACTTTTTAAAATTTGGCGCCGATCTCCGCTCCCGTGCGTCGTAACGTCGCAGGGAACGGAGATCAGCGGCACTCGGGCACTTTGTGAATCGAGTGGAGGAGCTCGCACACACAGCGGGGAGACATTGCAGCATCCAGGGGACAAGGTAAGTAAGTCTCCCTGTATCCTGCAATGCGATCCCGAGTCTGGCTCGGGGTTACCGCTTATGGTACTGAAGTTCCACCCCGAGCCAGACTCGGGAATACCGCCAGGGGGGTTAATAAAACTGGAAAGTGCAAAATCTGGTGCAACTCTGCATAGAAACCAATTTGCTTCCAGGTTTTACTGCCAAATATTAAATTGAACAAGCTTAAAATAGAAGCCGATTGGCCACCATGCACAGCTGCACCAGATTTTGAGTGCACCAGTTTTAATAAATCTACCCCATAGTTTAGTTTTTTGTTTTGTTTTTTTATCTAGTATTAATAGCCCATTGGCTGCAGCCACTGATGGCAACAAGTTCATTGAGCACATTCAACAGAAGCCGTTCATTAGGCTGCTGTCTGCAGCACATGTATGAAAAATGGACCAGACCAAGTCCTGTGTGGCCTGGCGGGAGCCCAGGCTGAGGTTGTCATTCTATCACTGATCATACACATGGATGTGCAGCACCAGGGAATTCCTCCTATCTCTATCCTGCGAAGCAGATCTAGAGATTACAGTGGTCTACCCCTGTGGAGCAGTGCCATAAGTTGGAATAGGATGGCTGTTGACACTGCAAGCTTCCCTTGAGCGACATTCTGCCTCGCTGATCTTGTGTCACTCCACTTTTCTCCTCTACATTTTTGGGCACCCTAGTATGGTCTGCCTCATTGCCATCCCCGCCCTCCATTTCCCTTAAGCCCACTTGGCAGTAAGCTACATCTGCAGGAACTTCACTGGCAATTTGATTTTCTCTTGCTGTTGCCCCCTCCCTATACACTGCATGCGCTTTCCTTCTGTGGCAAGTGACTGATGGTGTGCTTAGATAATTTAGCTGACTATTTAATGCCAATTTGGTTACATTGGGATTCGATTTTGCAGAGAATGAGGGTGCTGCCTGCAACTGCTGATGACATTTTGTTAATTTGCACTTTGGAGGGGAATAATGAAGTCTTGGCTATCCACTCCCCACTTCCCCTGCATGCTTTGTCTGTATGGCTAACCTACTGCCAGAAAAGAAAGGAAAACCTGCTCTGTCTCTCAAAGCTGTAGCCCAACTACCATTTGATCTGCAGATACACAGCCAACTCTCTCCCTACTAACTGCATGAGAATAACCTCTGTCTCTCCTTTTAGGACTCCAATGTATGATGAAAATTACCTTTTTAAAAAGGCCACTTTGACTGCTCTTTGAAAGCCTTTCTATGTGTAGCACTGACCCCCGAAGGAGCAGCTGAATTTTTCTGGGCTTACCGATTTACCTCCACCAGTTCGTAACTCGTTGTCCTTGTCTAGGGGTTCCCAGGGTGGATGACCCAGTAACTGTAGAGACCGACACCTGAATTCCCTTTTTTAGGATTTTTATTTTGCTTAAAACAGTTGAACAAACTCAGTCTCTAAGTTGGGAATAGAGGGTATAAGGATGAAGTTTAGCTCAGGTGCTTGGAACTGCTGACTTCAATAAAAGTCTCTCTCTCTGTACATAATCCAGGGAATAGCCACTCGCAACTGGATTCTTTAACTGCTGGATAAATCCTTGAGCTTGGATTTAGCAACCAACAAGTAATTCTAGCTTTGAAAAGTCTCTCACACAGACTTGGTTGAAAAACTTAGTTGTAACCGGAAGGTCAAGGTAGGAACTTTTCTCACTATCAGAATCTTTTAGCCGGTCTGGCAATACCGTAAGAAATTGTGGATTTAATCAATGTCCATGGCAGCTCAGCTTCCTGGCTCTTACCGAGCAGACAGCCTCGTGCGTGGCTCTCTTACTGAAGAGTCCTCCCCTGGTCGCATGTAGAGTTGCTGGGCCTCTCAACCCGAGAAGGCACCGGAACACCTTAGAATCCTCCTTCCAGTTACTGCGCCTCGAAACTAGCCAGTTCCGATACTCGGAAATGGATGGATCCGCACCCCAGGCCATGAGGGCCTCTGGGGGCTGGTCAGGAGGACCAGGACCACAGTCAGCAGCAACTTCTGGAACGGAACACCGAACCACGTGACTTCAGCACCTTAAGTACCCTCTCCCACAATACACAGTGAGACAAACGCGCCCACTGATTGGCTCCGAGAAGAGATTGGTACCCAATGCGTCCAACCAGACTGCATTCTAGGGCCTCTCACAGGTGCAAACTCCACCTATGACCAGGCAGAACCTCAATACAGCCCAGCCAATCTGATGCCAAAGCATAATTTAGAACAATTAACCCCAAAACTCAACTACAGTTTTGGGGGGGGAGCGGGTACCTAGGAGACTCGAGCTGAAGTACTCATCTCCCGCTCCCTCCCTGCAATCTTCTGGGACACGTCACAGGTCCCAGAAGATTGGCCATTTAGGATGCATGCGCAGTGTGCACCCGGCTGTGAAGCCGCAAGCTGTCACAGCCTGGTGCCCACACTTGTATTACTGGCACTGGGGAGAGGCGAGGGAGAAAATAGAGGGTTTGGGTGGCCACATCGCTGGATCATGGGACAGGTGAGTGTCTGTTTATTAAAAGTCAGCAGCTACAATTTTTGTAGCTGCTGACTTTTTATAAACACAAAAGTGGCTGGAACTCAGCTTTAAGATGATTCCACGACAATACTGCGCTTAATTATGTTAGTGCTAGCACTCTGGAAACTCTGAAATCTGTTTTTTCATTTTCCGTGGTTAGCCTGATACAACCCCTGGCAAAAAGAATGGAATTACCACTTTTGCAAAATGTTCATTCAATTGTTTAACCACTTAAGGACAGAGTCTCATTTTGAGATTTATTTATATATATATATATATATATATATATATATATATATATATATATATATATATATATATATATATATATATATATATATATATATATATATATATATATATATATATATATACAATTTTCCTAGCACACTAGAGAAAAAAATGGCGGTTGTTGCAATATTTTCTGTTACACCGTATTTGCGCAGGGGTCTTACAAGCGCACTGTTTTTGGAAAATATACACCTTTTTTGAATAAAAAAATAAGACCACAATAAAGTTAGCCCAATTTTTTTATATTGTGAAAGATGATGTTACACCGAGTAATTTGATATCCAACACGCTTCAAAATTGCGCCCGCTTGTGGAATGGCAACAAACTTTTACCCTTAAAAATCTTCATGGGCAATGTTTTAAATTTTTTACATGTTGCATGTTTTGAGTAACCGAAGAGGTCAAGGGCTAGAATTATTGCTCTTGCTCTAATGATCGCAGTGATACCTCACATGTGTGGTTTGAACACCGTTTACATATGCAGGCGCTACTCACGTATGTGTTCACTTCTGCGCACAAGCTCGGCGGGACGGGGCATGTTAAATTTTAGTTTTTTTTTTTCTTATTTATTTTATTTTTACACAGTTTTATACCTGTTGCAAGGAATGTAAACATCCCTTTAAAAAAAAAAAAAGCATGGCAGGACCTCTTACGTATGCGATCTGGGATCAAAAAGACCTCAGATCTCATAGTTACACTAAAATGCAAAAAAAATAAAATGTCCCTTTAAGAGCAAGTGACGTTTTTGATGTTGCTTCCGCCCTGCAATGGTATGGAGCTGAGTGGGGCCATCTTCCCCTCACTCGGCTCCATACCACCAGTGATGTAAGTAACTGAGTTAAAATAAACTGAGTTACCTAACGCAGTTACTTTAGAGGGTAACGAGTAATCTAACTGATTACTTTTCCCCTCATGGTAACTCAGTTCCCATTACTTTGGCTTAGTTACCCCAATTACATCTACCGCCACTAGATGGCAGTAGTGTAATTCCGGTGTCCTGCCGAAAAAGTTCCCCCGCCGGATAAGGACCCCCTGTACTGCGCAGGGCTTGCGCAGTACGGGGGACTATGGAGCTTCCGAAAATTGCCGAACCTAAACAGCTCTGAGTGAAGTGTGCAGTTAACATGTAATTGTACGAGGCGATGCCGCACGCTCCTGATGCTCGTGCTACTCTGCAAGGGGCGTCTATCGTGTAAGTAAGGGGCGGGTCTAGTATTACTGTAACCAAGGGGCGCATTTATTATTATTGTTATATATCGAGCTCTGCCCATTAATTTAACATTCGCCCTCTTCTGTAGCCATCCGCTCCTTACACGATATAATAATAGACCCGCCACTTGCTTACACGCTATAACAGATCTGCCCCTTGGTTAGAGTAATAATAGAGCAGCCCCTTGGTTACACGATATATAACAATAATAATAAATGCGCCCCTTGGTTACAGTGATACTAGACCCGCCCCTTAGTTACACGTATAGAATATTTTTATGTTTTATGTAGTAACTGAGTTACTAACGCAATTACTTTTTGGGAGAAGTAATTTGTAACTTAACTGACTACTTTTTTAAAGTAAGATGACCAACACTGCATACCACACATGGAGAAGGATCCGATCGCCTCTGTTGGTGGCTCCGGTAAGCAGCGGAGGGCACCGGAGCGTGGCGGGAGGGGGGACCCTCTCCCGCCACCGATTTAAAAGTGATCTTGTGGCAAATCTGTTGCAGAGACCATTTTTATCTGAAAGCCGACCGCCCACTTTTGAAGAGGATACCGGGGTTATGGTGGCTAGCTGCTACCATAACAATGATATTCCTCTTCAAACAGCTGAAGTACACCGACGGCGGGTGGTCCGCAAGTGGTTAATTGTGTAAAAAACAAAACAACTAATTACAGACATGCCTCAAAACTATTTTTCATTTTACATTCCAACCTTCTGACTTTATAGTTTTCTTTATTTTAAGTGTTTCTTAGTCAGTTGCCACTGTTTGTGCAGACCAAGCAGAGGAAAAATATGGAATCACTCAATTCTGAGTAAAATATTATGGAATTACCATGTAGTTTTGCAGTTCTAAAACAAATATCTGCATCAGATTACATCCTCAAAAATGATTCAAAACATCTGATCAAGGTCATTCACACATACTGTATTAATATTATGATAAATCATAAAACCAAATATATTTTGCAAGCTTGCCATGAATATAATATAACACCTATACAGTATTTCACAAAAGTGAGTACACCCCTCACATTTTTGTAAATATTGTATTATATCTTTTCATGTGACAACACTGAAGAAATGGCACTTTGCTACAATGTAAAGTAGTAAGTGTACAGCTTGTGTAACCATGTAGATTTGCTGTCCCCTTAAAATAACTCGACACACAGCCATTTAATGTCTAAACCGCTGGCAACAAAACCCCTAAGTGAAAATGTCCAAATTGGGCCCAAAGTGTTAACATTTTGTGTGGCCACCATTTTATTTTCCAGCACTGCCTTAACCCTCTTGTGCATGGAGTTCACCAGAGCTTCACAGGTTGCCACTGGAGTCCTCTTCCACTCCTCCATGATGACATCAGTGAGCTGGTGGATGTTGGAGCCCTTGCACTACTCCACCTTCCGTTTTGAGGATGCCCCATAGATGCTCAATAGGGTTTAGGTCTGGAGACATGTTTGGCCAGTCCATCACCTTTTACCCTCAGCTTCTTTAGCAAGAAAGTGGTTGTCTTGGAGGTGTGTTTGGGGTTATGTTGGAGGTTTTATGTGGAAAAACTGCCCTGCGACCCAGTCTCCGAAGGGAGGGGATCATGCTCTGCTTCACTATGTCACAGTACATGTTCGGACACACACACACACACACACACACACACACACACACACACACACACACACACACACACACACACACACACACACACACACACACACACACACACACACACACACACACACACAGGCTGACCAATCTTTAGACATATATACACACACACACACACACACATCTATTCATATGGGGGGGAGGAGACACAAGATGGCGCCAATTATGAACTAGCTGTGAGGCTCCATGCACTGCCTCGAGCGGAGGTATTTGTCTACTCCGTTATGCCCTATTTAAGCTTGCCTGTTTTACTGAACCCTATGCCGTTATGTACACTGTCTTGTTCGTGCTGATCTGATATCCGATATCCGCTATCTGTTAAACAAGAATCCCATCGTCACTTGCCGTTTCCTGCTGTTGTCTGCCGCTGCCTTCGGGATCTCTGGCTGGATCCCCTTTCCTAGCTTTGGACGAGTCATCTCCGCTGAGCCCTGTTTGTGAGCCAGGGCGCGCTGGTCCGGAGGGGAGAGAGAGGGTGAGAGAGCCGAGGACACTGGGGGAGCTGTGCACGAATCTGGTCCCCTGCTTGTGAGAGAGGCAGGGGGGCAGGCATGCCTGAGAGTGACCAGATTGACGGCTGGAGGTTGGAGGCGGAACTGGAGCTTATGTTCCCTGCCCTAACTATACCTATACCTGTGCCTGGAGGGATGCCGTTGGGACGCTCAAGGGAGCACGATAGATGTAGCCTTCCTGCCCTCCCTGTCAGTGGGTGGGTGACCGTACTGGAGGGAGCCTTGTGGAAATAGCCGTCCCTATCAGTGTGGGGAGAGGGGCAGCCAGTTCTATAAGCCCCAGAAGTCTGAAAGAGTGTATCCGAATCTTTACAGCAGGGACCTGTCTGAGATATCGACAGGGAAAGGTCTGGAGATTGGCTATTGTAGTATCTCTATTAAAGCGGTGGTTCAGCAAAAAAATTAAGTCAGCAGCTAAAAAGGCACTTGGGGAAGGGGGAGGAGTCCAGTGACGTAGATGTCCGTGAGGTCACCAGATCTCCGACGGAACTCCCTGAAGACCCGAAAGCCGGCGGAGAAGGGAGTACCGATCAAAAGGATTTTGATTGATCAAAAAAATGTATCGATTAATCAAGGAATTAATCTTTAATTTCCACAGCCCTAAATGGAAGGAATAATAATCTGGGAAAAGAAAATATGGGGAGAAAGGGGGT
The DNA here is from genome assembly GCA_028564925.1 of Lithobates sylvaticus. Classification (NCBI taxonomy): domain Eukaryota; kingdom Metazoa; phylum Chordata; class Amphibia; order Anura; family Ranidae; genus Lithobates; species Lithobates sylvaticus. The sequence goes on from CM053034.1 coordinate 141,364,434, forward strand.
TAAAATTAACCCTGTAGAGAGTCAGAGCTGTTATTCCATAAAAACATATATGGTACAGGATAAAGTTGATCAAAAAAGGAACAGAGTTGAAAATACAATTATAAATCCTGAGACAAGAACTTCATCCCCAGAAGATCAAAGGGATAAAAGCCATGAGTCTGGGGAGGAAGTAAGTTGGTTGAAGGATCAACAGAAGATGGCTGGAGAGTGATGTAGATGGCCTACAAGCATTTCCCACAAAGCAAGATATGGCTGAAACGATGTCTCATTTAGAGCGTATGATTAAAGGTGAACTGACTGCTACTAGAAAGGATATACAAAATGTATTGCAAAGGGTTGAAGAATCTGAAGCACATCTTGATGAACCTAAAAAAGCCATTTTGGATCTGCGGGTGAGGGTAGAATCGGATTGGCTGGAAATGAGGAATATACATTATAGATTTGAGGATCAAGAGAATCGCAGTAGAAGGAACAAATTGAGGATACAGGGTTTACCTGAGTCCTTGAAAAACATCACCAATGGATGTAGTAAGATGTGATGGCATGATTCACTCATTATGAAATAAAACAAGTCTCATATGAAGAAGAGAGAAGTGCCGCACCAATAATATTTAATGGAAGCAAGATATTAATTTTTACGGACTTATCACAAGAAACTTTGTCTAGAAGGAGAGCCCTAAAACTCCTATTAAGTCAGCTTCAGGCAAAAAATATCTCGTATAGATGGGGTAGCTAAAAATCAAGGGGTGTCAGCTACATTGCCATTCCCAGAAGACCTGAAAGATTTTTGTAGCAAGTTAGATTTACCATGCATTCATTTAGAGAATTAGGGGGAAAAAAAACAGAATGGGGGAAGTTGTCGGATCAGCAATGGAAGAAAGTTTTTAGTGTCCTTCAATTCTAATAGATTGGGGACTAGTTAGATAAGCAGCATAGGGTGGGTTAAAGATCAAAGGTATAATGGTTCAGTAAAAGAGGAAACCCGCTCGGGAATGCATGGGTTTCCGGTGCTGTCTGTCTGCACCCCCAGCGCCATTCCTGATATTGGGATGAGATCTGGGGGTCCTGGTAGACACAATACAACCCCCAAAGGATGCCCTGCCTGGGTGAGAGCTCATGACTTGGGCAATAGCCAGGCAGGCCATAATATCTGGAAGGGAGGATGGGAGGGGGAAGGGGGGTTCACAGGAGGACCCCCTTTGGGGAGGTATTTGGGAGTGTTGTCCAGTTTTTGTTATGTTTTGTTTAAGTGTATGTTAGTAAAATGGATCATCTCTGGTAAAATAGTAGTATATGTAGTTCCACCCCATAGGAGAAATATATGGGATACTATCCTCCTCTTATGTAAGAAATGGCGCCATTGAAAATGGTGACATATAATGTCAGGGGCCTAAAAAGCCCTAGTAAACAGCATCAAATACTGCAGGAATTAAAGTCTGTCATCCAATGTTATCTTTTTACAAGAGACTAATTTTAAATGGTCATCCAGGGTTGGATTGAACTCTAAAAATTTTCCAGTATGGTTTCATGGATATTCTCCTGTTAAGAGATCTAAAGGAATAGCAATAGGTTTCAACAAAAATACACTGTTTAATTTTAAAGCTATGGCATCCGAATCCGAAGGAAGGTACCTGTTCATCAGGGGTTTTTGAATAAAGTAATGAATAAGCTAGATCATTTTAAAGTAGGAAAGGTAATTATGGCAGGGTATTTTAATTTTGTGCTTGATCCAACCCTGGATACCAGCCCCTATCTCTACGTTCAGAGGGTAAACATCTTAAAGTAGTAAAACATAAGCTACATCAGCAGCAACTTGTGGAGGTTTGGAGAATTTTGCATCCTAAGGGGTGGGATTATACATATTATTCTCAGATACATTCCTCTTACTCGAGAATTGACTAGGTTTTCTTGGATCACCAATTGTTGGAGGGTTTATTAAAGGCAGAGGTGAAGTCAATCACCCTCTCGGATCATGCTCCGGTTGTTGTTAACTTGGACTTGAAAAATTTACCGAATAGGCAGAGAACCTGGAGGTTGGACGAATCACTTCTATATGATCAGGGTATAGTAGAGGAATTGGAAAGGGATACGGTTTTGTTCTTTTGCAGAGAATAATGGCCCAACTATTCTATGGGAAACACATAAAGTTGTCATGAGAGGGAGATTAATAGCAGAAGGGTCTAAGAGGAAAAAATGTTGACAGCCAATAAACAATCCCTCTTACAAGAGATTCATGATCTGGAGCAGACACATAAGAATTTAAATGATAATAAAGTAGAGAGGGAATTGTTAGGGAAACGTGAGGCATTGAGGGAGTTGATGGAGCAAGAAGCTAAACGTGCATTTTTTAGAATGTCAAAAAGTCAGTACGAATTTGGCAATAGACGGGGGGAAAATGTTGGCAAGGGTGATTAAACCTAGAAGGAATTTAAACTATATTGTCAAAATGAAAGATAAAAGAGGAGAGATGAAATGCTCTACTAGGGATATAAGTAAAATCTTTTTGGAGTATTATCAATCATTTTATATTAAGTCAATGCTTCTCAAAATTTTGAAGGTAGACAAAATAAAGGAAATAAAGTCCAAGAAAATAGATCATTATCTACGGTAGATCAAATTGCCAGTAATATCAGAAGAGGATTCAAGTAAACTAGAAAAGGATATCTCTAGGGGTGAAATTGAGCAGGCTATTAGGAAAAGTAAACTTGGTAAAAGTCCAGGTCCGGACGGTTATACAGCTTTATATTCTAAAAAGTTTATAGGTATTTTGACCCCCTTTTACCATTCATATATGAATTCCATCGGGGAAGGCCTGAAAATTTGTCAAGAAGCTCTGGGGGCCTATATATCACTTTTATATAAGGAAGGAAAGGATCCAACATTGTGCTTGAGCTTTAGGCCAATATGCCTGATTAATGAGGATGTTAAAATATATGCTTGGATCTTGGCCGAAAGATTGAGACCACTAATGCCTAATTGCATTGGGAAGGACCAAGCGGGATTTGTTCCTGGGAGGGAGGTAAGAGATAATATACTAAGAACTATTAATACTGATGCATGTGGCAAAAAAAGGGAAGAAATCTGCTCCCTTCCTATCAATAGATGCCGAAAAAGCTTTTGATAGGCTAGATTGGGATTTTGTTACGAACACTACATAGATTTGGTATTGGCCCCTGAATGTTGAGGTGGATAGAGACGTTGTACTGAAATCCTACGGCAAAAATTCAGGTCAACGGAACCCTATCTGAGACTTTCTGGTTGTTTACTGGTACTCGACAAGAATGCCCACTTTCGCTCTTCCTTTGTGTTTTCTCTAGAACCCCTCTTTGCCTCTATTAAAGCCAATCATAAATTAACGGGTATAGAAGTCGTGGGTCAGGAACATAAGATATCTGTGTTTGCAGATGATGTTATATTATACATAACGCATCCTAAAAACACTGCCGGATATTTTGAAAAAACTAAATAACAATGGGGATATCTCAAATCTTAAGATTAATATGGAGAAGATGGAGATATTGGATATCTTGGTCACCTCTGATGAAGGTAGGGATCTTAGAATTCTATACCCCTTTAAGTGGAGGAAGAGAGGAATGGAATACCTGGGAGTGTTTTTTGTCAACATTAACAATGGATTTATATCAGAATAATTACCTGCTTTTATTGAACAAAATCAAACAAGACTTGAAAAGTTATCATACCCTCAGATTTTCCGACGGAAAATGTTCGATGGGAGCTTTTTTGTCTGAAATTCCGACCGTGTGTAGGTTCCATCGGACAGTTTCCTTTGGAATGTCCGATCAATGCCCGATTGTGTGTATGGGGCATTTGACTGTCATGGTTTGGCAGGATAAGCGTGATTAAAATGAGGTCTCTCCCTAAAGCTCTATATATCTTTCAGTGTCTTCCGATAAAGATTCCAGTAGCCTACTTTAAAACTTTTAGATCAGTATTACAAAAATGTATATGGAATAATAAAGGGAATTGGATTGCGTATAGGGTCTTGAGTATATCAAAGGGGAGGGGGGGGGGGGGACTAGCTCTGCCTGGTTTGAAAAAAATACCATGAGGCGGCAGTATTACGGAGAATTATGGACTGGGTCCATGGAGCTCCGTATAAAAAATGGGTAACACTTGAGTCAGAGCTGTGTAATTCAGCTCTGAGTCAGAGTATTTGGATACCAAGTCAACATAGAAGTTTCCCTAGGGATACACCTCCAATCACTATGGAGCCATTGAGAATGTGGGATAAGCTTTCTAAAAGTGGATCTTGGCAATATAATAGCCCTTTGATGTCCCTCACAGGTAATCATTACTTTCCTCCAGGGAAGAACAATATATTATATTTAAAATGGACCTCATTTGACCATTTGAAATTAAAGGATGTACTGAAGGGGAATACCCTCTGTTCCTTATCGGATCTTCGAGAAGAATATGGTAGAACTCCTTGGGATGCATGGAGATATAAACAACTTTTTGTAGACTCTCTCCCAAAACCTCTTTGTTCAGTAAGGGGGCTGAATCCATGGGAAAGATTAGTCGATCAAGGGGGAAGAAAAAGACTGGGGATCTCTAACATATATAAGCTGTTAACCTCTCCCCCAGAGGTGGACTTATGGTGCCCACTGGAAAGTTGGGAACTAGAGCTAAATTACACATTGCCTGTAACTGCGATTCCAAAGAAGAAATATCGAGAAGCAATTACACCATTCCTGCTGAATGCAGCAAAAGTATTAATCCCGCAAAAGTCAAAAAATACCCCAACGATAATGGAGTGGTTTAGGGAGATTGATAAAATTAGATGTATGGAGGAAGTAATACATATACAAAATAATTCTGAAACAAAATATGTCAACACTTGGAAGAGTTGGCTAGGATTTAAAGGGGTTGTAAAGGTTTGTTTTTTATTTTCTAAATAGGTTACTTTTAAGCTAGTGCATTGTTGGTTCACTTACCTTTTTCCTTCGATTTCCCTTCTAAATGTTTTTTTTCTTTGTCTGAATTTCTCACTTCCTGTTTCTCCTCAGTAAACTTCACACCATCATCCGAGCGGTGTTTAGTCAGCCAGAACAGCTTACTGAGGAGGAACAGGAGGTGAGAAATTCAGACAAAGAAAAAAAACATTTAGAAGGAAAAGGTAAGTGAACCAACAATGCACTAGCTAAAAGGAACCTATTTAGAAAATAAAAAAAATCGAACCTTTACAACCCCTTTAAGCAAACTTTGGTTTACGCAAACTATATGGGTGGAAATTAGGAATTTTAATGTTCCTTGTCTCTCCCTCCTCCCTATATAAAAATTTTTTTTTTTTTTTTTTTTTTTTTACTCCCTCCCTTTTTTAGGGGTTAAGGGAAAATTTATCTACATATATAATTTTTATTTTTTACAAAATAGTTTTTGGGAAGATATAGCATATATAGATATTATCATTAATCCCGTGTCATATCCCAACTATGTGTATATAGTTGGGATATGACATGGGATTAATGATAATTAAGAGGGTCACAAAAACGAATGGAAAGGATATATGGTATATTACACTATAAAGTCTGGATGGTTGTCACCCTTTTTTTTTTTTTTTTTCTCACTAAGGAATTAAAAAATAATGTTGGTAGAGAGTTGCGACTCTCTCCTCTTCAAAATATTATAGGTGTGGGACAGAATAATAGGATTATAGTAAGGGAGGAATATGTTTGGGAATAAATAAATGAGTGGGGGTCACTAAAGTAAAGGAATACATTTTGATTACTTATAGAGAAGAAAAGGGGGTTTGTATATATTTTGTTTTTATTTTTTTTATCCCCCCCCCCCCCAGGGGACGGGGGAGAGACTGTGGATAACATTTTATATTTTTGGTACTATGAGATTTATCCAGGAACTATGTTGATTGTGGTGATTTATATGTCTTGTTTTATTTATATGTATGATAAGCATGTTGAACCACTTCAGCCCCGGACCAATTGGCAGCCAAAGGACTAGGCCCCTTTTTGCGATTCGGCACTGCGTCATTTTAACTGACAATTGCGTGGTCGTGCGACGTGGGTCCCAAACAAAATTGGCATCCTTTATTTCCCACAAATAGAGCTTTCTTTTGGTGGTATTTGATCACCCCTGCGGTTTTTATTTTTTGCGCTATAAACAAAAATAGAGCGACAATTTTGAAAAAAATTCAATATTTTTTACTTTTTGCTATAATAAATATCCCCAAAAAATATATAAAAAAAATATATATTTTTCCTCAGTTTAGGCCGATACGTATTCTTCTACATATTTTTGGTAAAAAAAATCACAATTAGCGATTATTGATTTGTTTGCGCAAAAGTTATAGCGTTTACAAAATAGGGGATAGTTTTATAGCATTTTTATTTTTTTTAACTAGTAATGGCGCCGATCAGCAATTTTTATTGTGACTGCGACATTATGGTGGACACATCGCACATTTTTGGGACCATTGTCATTTAAATAGAAATCAGTGCTATTTAAATGCACTGATTCCTATGTAAATGACAGTGGCAGTGAAGGAGTTAACCACTAGGGGGCGGGGAGGGGCCAAGTGTGACGTGTTGTTTTTTACACAGTAGGGGGGCGTAGCTGTACGTCTGACGTCATTGATCGGCTTTCCCGATGACGGGGAACAGCCGATCAATGACAGACAGAGTAGGAAACGCAGGGAGAGGTTTGTTTACACAGACCTCTCCCTGTTCTTCAGCTCTGTGACCCGATAGCAGGACACCAGCGGCGATCGGGTCCGCTGGTCCCGCGGCTGTGGTCACGGAGCTCCCGACCGGGTCGCGAGTGCGCCGCCGGCGGGTCGCGAGCGACCCCATGGCTAGGCAATTAAAGGGGACGTATATATATTTGCCTAGCCGTGCCATTCTGTAGACGTATATCTACAGGAGGCGGTAGGGAAGCGGTTAATAAGTTATGGAATGTTTTTATGTGAAAAATATCTTAATAAAAATAAACACAGAATGTCACAGTACACACACACACACACACACACACACACACACACACACACACACACACACACACACACACACACGGAAAGGCTGACCAATCTTTAGACATATATATATATATACACACACACACATCTAGTCATATACCTTTTCACAAGTTCTAGACAGGTGATTTTCTTATCTTATACTGTCACTTACTCCAGCCGTCTTAGAAGACTCAAATTGCATTAAGGTGAAGCACATGGAAAGATCGTCATGAAGCACACACACTTCCATAAGCTAATTACAGCTTTATAACAATTTTTTTATTCTATATCATATATTTTTACCTAAACTGAACTGTTATACTTTTTACATTGTATTTATGATGCCAACTGTGTGACAATAAACTCGCACTTTGTTTTTAAGTCAGTCTGACTATCAATAGTATTCATCCAGAAATGCCCTTGAGATACGAGAATATTAGTTATCTTTAGGGATGAGCCAAACACCCCCCGGTTTGGTTCGCACCAGAAAATGCGAACAGGCAAAAAGTTTGAGCGAACATTCGAACCCTATTAAAGTCCATAGGAAACAAACATGAAAAACCAAAAGTGCTAATTTTAAAGGCTTATATGCAAGTTATTGCCATACAAAGTGTATGGGGACCTGGGTACTGCCCTACGGGACATGTATCAATGCAACATTTTTTTTTAAAACAACCGTTTTTTCAGGAGCAGTGATTTTAATAATGCTTAAAGTGAAACCATAAAAATAAAATCTTCCTTTAAATATCGTGCCTGTGGGGTCCCCTCAGTCTACCTGTAACGTGGTGCATCTGTGTGATGTGTAGAACAGTGCTGCAGCAAAATTTACCTTTCTAAAGAAAAAAATTAAATTTTAAACCTGCTCGCAGCTGTAATGTAGTATCGGCTCCCAGCAATATAGATGAAAAATCAAGGAAAAAAACCCTGCTTGGGGGGCCCCCCCAAAATCCATACCAGACCCTTATACGAGTATGCAGCCTGGAGGACTGGATGGGGGGGTGAACTATACCATACCAGGCCACGTGGTCCCCCCCAAAGCACCTTGTCCCCATATTGATGTCCCCGGCTCCTCCCAGGACCTCCTGCTTTCTAGCTCCCTTGTTACCTCCTCCCATGCTCGCCTTCAAGACTTCTCCAGAGCATCTCCCATCCTCTGGAACTCCCTGCCCCAGTCTGTCCGATCAGCCCCTACCCTGTCCACCTTTAGGAGATCCCTGAAAACTAATTTATTTAGGGAATCCTATCCCACAAACGCCTAATTGTCTCCAAGCCACCCCCATCAAATCATTCTCTACAGCTATTACCTTTTGTACCACCACACCCTCGCTTTAGAATGTAAGCTCTATGAGCAGGGCCCTCCTGTACCCTTTGTATTGTACTGTAATTGTGTTGTCCCCCATACATTGTAAAGTGCTGCGTAAACTGTTGGCGCTATAAACCGTGTATAATAATATAATAATAAAGATATACACACACACACACACACACACACACACACACACACACACACACACACACACACACTATATAAAATGTCATGTTTCTGTGATGTAAAAAAAATGAGACAAAGATAAATAATTTCAGAACTTTTTCCACCTTTTTAATGTGACCTATAAACTGTACAACTAAGTTTAACAAACTGGGGGCGTGTCCGGATGTGAGCGGTGGCGGACGTGTTAGTGAGGAGCCCAGGGAATCCTGCTTTAATCCTAAGCCATCCGTGCACCAATCCATATAAAAACTGTCAGATTACCTGCTGGCCTGTTTCTGTACATACCCTGCCAAGTTCTGGGCCTGTATTGCGGAGGATTATCATACAAGAGCCACCGATCCCGCACGTTTGTGGCCGCCACCCTCTTCTTGGCCTGTCCAGTGCTGGAGGGAGCTGTTTTTGGCCTAACTGCGAGGTAAGGGACACCCTCTCGCCATCCTGCCTGCCCATCCCCCTGCCTGGCATGGTCCGGTAGTCTGCCGGACCGCTGAAACCGCCAGTTGTGGCCTAGTGCGGCCCAGTGAAGCCTGCCGAGCACCACTGTTTCCTACACTGCTACCCCACGGAGGTGCGCCGCGGATGTCCAGTCTTGGGATCCAGAGTGCGGACACTTCTGCATCCATCTGCCCAGTATAGACTGCCTGTGTGGGCTGATTGAGTTGTCCTGGGGCCCAGCTTTGTCATCACCATTCTGCCTCTGTCCAAGAGCTCTGGGCCTTCTCTACCTGGTACACCCAGCCAGCCATCCCCACTACCTGAGGGGTTTACTGACAGGTGGAGGGCTGCTGATGACCACGGCCTGCCTATACAGGCTGTGACCTCCTGGTGCTCATTACCTGCTGCAGATCTGGACTACCCCTAGCAGCCTCCTGATTGCTGACCTGGGAGAGGATTGCCCTCTGTAGGGATCCCCCTGGAGACTTATCAATGTCCCCCTCCTCCTCCAAAAAGGGGGAAAAAAAATTCCAGAACCGCCACGGTTAACTCACTGCTCCGGCCACCACTGCCCCCTTCCCCGCTGCCGGTTCCCACACTGATGAATTCGGGTTTTGTTGGCGGAAATGGAGATGGGTCCTGGGGGGGCCCCGGTGGTGGAGGTGTCAGCCCCACTACCTCATGATAGTATGGCCATGATCCTTGCTGCAATCGAGTAGAGTAGGACCTCACTTCTGATGGGCATCGACCATATTGCTGAGGAGTGTAATTTTATAAAGAAATGACCTCGACAAAATAAGGGGGAGAATGTCTGAAACTGAGTCTAGAATATCAGCCACCAAAGATCTTACAACCACCCATGCTACCTCCATTCCGAATTACAGCGCACAGTACAGTCCCTTGTAGCAAAGTCTGATGACGCTGAAAACTGCCTCAGGCTCAACAATGTCAGAGTCCTGGGGCTGCCTGAGAAAGGGGAAGGGGATCGCCCGGCTGAACTTGCGGAGGAGTTCTTTAAAAACCTTCTGGGCCTTATGGACGCCCCACCCACCTACGTAATTGAAAGGGCCCACCAAGTGCCCATGGGCCGTGCCATTCCGGGGAACCCTCCCATGCCTTTTCTGGTCCACTTGTTCAACTACCGGGACAGGGACAGGATTCTCTCTGAAGCCCGCAACCATCCCACACTCAAATATGGAAACGCCTCTGTTCTCCTCCTCCCTGACTTTTCGGCTGACCTGCAGGGGAAGAGAAAAACCTTCAATGATGTTCGTAGACGGCTCCGAGATAAGAACATAAAATACAGCATGCTCTACCCTAGCCGTCTGTGGGTTCAGCTTGACGGAGCAGTCCGGTTCGGATACTGACGACTGGCTGATCAAATTACATTGAGGAATTTTCCCCACAAAAGTTATCTGATGCACGGATTTATCAGATCCTTGCCCACACTATCCTACCAAATTTCCTGTAAGCACCGGAGCCACCCGAAGGATACATCGATAAGATTCACACTCGTTCCCCATGGTTTGTTTTTTTAAGAAGTGGGAGACCGGGTGCTCTCCATCTACCTGGAGGAATTGCCGCCCATTCCCTCTTACCGAGATGGGACGCATACCAATGGGAGTGGCTACCCTACAAATTTAAGCCACAAACTCGCAGAGTTATGGAGATGGAAAAATCCCACCACCAAAAGTTACTCACACTTATCCAAAACACACAAGTCCTCATCCAGGATTTATCTAGCGTTTGCTAATGCCTCCATGTTGCAGCTGGTGAGGGGAGCTAATTACATTGCCGGGGGCCTGTCAGACCATACCCCCCTACGGGTTCCGATTGGTATACCTTCGCAGGGTTTCTGTTTTTTTTTTTTTGCTGTTTTAAAAAAACTGTGAAAGAATTTTCCAAAAAAAAAAGTTTAACAAACTGAAATCTTTTAGGTGGAGAGAAGTAAAAATAAAAAAATTAAATGATATGGTTGCACAAGTGTGCACACCCTTAAACTAATACTTTGTTTAAGCACCTTTTTAATTTTATTACAGCACTCTCAGTCTTTTTGGATATGAGTCTATCAGCATGGCACATCTTGACTTGGCAACATTTGCCCACTCTTCTTTGCAAAAACACTCCAAATCTGCCAGATTGCGAGGGCATCTCCTGTGCAGAGTCATCTTCAGATCACCCCACAGATTTGCAATCAGATTCAGGTCTGGGCTCTGACTGGGCCATACAAAAACTTTACCCTGCTTCTGGTGAAACCATTCCTTTGTAGATTTGGATGTATGCTTTGCGTCGTCGTTATGCTGAACGATGAAGTTCCTCTTCATGTTCAATTTTCTAGCAGAAGCCTGAAGGTTTTGTGCCAATATTGAGTGGTATTTGAAACAGTTCATAATTCCCTCTACCGACTAAGGCCCCTGTTCCAGCTGAAGAAAAACAGCCATAAAGCATAATGCTACCACCATGCTTCACAGTGGGTATGGTGTTCTTTTGGTGATGTGCAGTGTTGTTTTTGCACCAAACATATCTTTTGGAATTCATGGCCTAAAAATTCAACCTTGGTTTCATCAGACCATAACACATTTTCTCACATGCTTTTGGGAGAATTTCGGATGCGTTTTTGGAAAATTTAGCCGGGCTTGGATATTTTTCTTAGTAAGAAAAGGCTTTCGTCTTGCCACTCTATCCCATAGCCCAGACATATGAAGAATATGGGAGATTGTTGTCACATGTACCACACAGCCACTACTTACCAGATATTACTGCAGCGCCTTTAATGTTTCTGTAGGCCTCTTGGCAGCCTCCCTGGCCAGTTTTCTTTTAACAAAAAAAGACAAGGAGAACCAACTAGATGGACTATACCGGTACCTGAACAAGATGTGCAAACAAATGATAATAAATGTATAATAGTTTTATTGATACAAAATACAGTCTTATATACATTAGAATTAAAAATGGTAACACATGTATACAAATATTGAAATATTCAGGATCATATTGTATGTCATAAATACTATGTAAAATCTGCAATTTAACCTAAAAATTCAACATAAATAGGGTAAATCAGTAGCGCTAGTGTAAAAGATAGTGCATAAATAGTGTATATATACTATGCAGAACTAAATAAATGCATATTGTGCAAATATATAAATATCAAAGCGCAAAACTGGTGGTATATAGTTGACTCAACGTATAACTTAATAGCAACAGTATATCTATTTCTCTTAGTGACAAGTGAAAAAGTTCATAAACATATAGAGTCCAGATTGTGAAAAAAATTTAAATAGGTGATTTTTCAAGTGTCTTCAAACAAAGTTTCAAACTTGAGTCTTCTAACTGACTTGAATCTGCCACCACACCATGTGTTTGTGATCACACTCCCTCTGAAAGGCCCACTCACCAGCTCACAAGGCCTCACACTCTCGTGTTTGGCAGCAGCGTGTTTTACCCACTTCAGGGGTTAATATAGGGCAGCTTGCTTGATCCGTTTAACTCTCAATGCGATTCCATATGCAAAACAATGAATAAAACACTCCACATAGTGTAAAAAAGTATGATAAAATTTATTCACTGTTCACAAAGCACTTCAATGGTCACACTCACATTTCAAAGGTTAAAATCAAGCCTCCAATCCAAAAACATGGCAAACCAAACAACGCTGATATATAAAAGTATATGCTGCGGTCTCGGCGGACCAAGAGAAAGACCCTGGTAATGGTATGGTTGTAAACCACAGTGGCGTAATATATAAATAAATACAATCTTTACTTGCTCTGTAGCCTCGTTCCCGACATGTTTCGTCGCTTGGACTTCATGGATGAATAAGTCCAAGCGACGAAACATGTCGGGAACGAGGCTACAGAGCAAGTAAAGATTGTATTTATTTATATATTACGCCACTGTGGTTTACAACCATACCATTACCAGGGTCTTTCTCTTGGTCCGCCGAGACCGCAGCATATACTTTTATATATCAGCGTTGTTTGGTTTGCCATGTTTTTGGATTGGAGGAGAAATGGATATACTGTTGCTATTAACCGCTTCCCGACCGGCCACTGCATATATACGTCAGCAGAATGGCACGGGCAGGCAGAATCACGTACCTGTACGTGATCGTGCATGTGCCTGCCCGATGTCCCAAATGTCCCAAAAATGTGTCAATGTCCGATGTGTCCGCCAAAATGTCGCAGTCACAATAAAAATCGCTGATCGCCGCCATTGCTAATAAAAAAAAAATATTAATAAAAATGCTATAAAACTATCCCCTATTTTGTAAACGCTATAACTTTTGCGCAAACTAATCAATAATCGCTAATTGCGATTTTTTTTTACCAAAAATATGTAGAAGAATACGTATCGGCCTAAACTGAGGAAAAAAAATGTTTTTTTATATATTTTTTGGGGATATTTATTATAGCAAAAAGTAAAAAATATTGCATTTTTTTCAAAATTGTCGCTCTATTTTTGTTTATAGCGCAAAAAATAAAAACCGCAGGGGCGATCAAATACCACCAAAAGAAAGCTCTATTTGTGGGAAAAAAAGGACGCCAATTTTGTTTTGGAGCCATGTCGCATTACCGCGCAATTGTTAGTTAAAGCGACGCAGTGCCGAATTGCAAAAAGGGGCCTGGTCCTTTAGCTGCAAATTGGTCCGGGGCTGAAGTGGTTAAGTTATACGTTGAGTCAACTATATACCACCAGTTTTGCACTTTGATATTTATATAGCACTGTTTTTATATATTTGCACAATATGCATTTATTTAGTTCTGCATAGTATATATACACTATTTATGCACTATCTTTTACACTAGCGCTACTGATTTACCCTATTTATGTTGAATTTTTAGGTTAAATTGTAGATTTTACATTTTTATATATTTTAAGTAGCTGCTGTTTATTTTATTTATATTTATATTTTCACCTATATATTTTTTATACCTTCACTAGTATAATTTTATAGCCCGCACACCAGTGGCGCGGTGGGGGTAGACGATACAGAGGGCAGTCTTCCACATTTTTATATATCGTTCACCAACAGTATACATGTCATAAATACTGGTTGACGCGTTTTGCCAAAAGCTTCCTCAGAACCAAGTATGATCATGAAACCTAAAGAGTCAAAAAACATGGGAGATATGAGGCATGGAAGTCAAATCGTTGAAATGCACAATATCCATAATTAATTTGTGCAAATGTCACTAATATATTTTATTAGGAATTTATAGATTGAAACAGCCTACCTTACATGTGTCTAGCCCTAAATAGGCCAACGCAAAGGGGCCCCATTGAGATGGGGCGGTGTATTGCCCATAGATGAAAATATGGGAAAACAAGAATGGACGATGTTTGTGTACATACAGGACCTAGGTTAGCATTAAAGTGAATCTGTTCATTAAAAAGAAAAAAGAACAAATATATATGATATAATATGCATTGATGTCTAATCCTTGTAATAATGCTAAAACAATCATCATTGTAAATTGAACCTAAACGTACTTACAACTGCCAAGCCCAGATGACTACTCGGATATAGCTATGGATGCTTTTATGTACAAAAAAATGGCAACAGTCAGCAAACCAAAAAAGGTTCCAGAAAGGTATCCAGTTAATAACTTCCTTGTAAGCAATAACAAATGCATCAATAAGGGAGCCAATCAAATACTCCCTAATCTAGCTATAAAACATCTAGATATAGTTAGAATAATAAATACCTGGGGCTGGCCACTAGGGGGCCTATCCTATCCCGAGCCACTGTTCTTAATAGGCGATACCTTTCTGGAACTTTTTTGGTTTGCTGACTGTTGCCGTTTTTGTACATATAAGCGTCCCTAGCTATATCTGAGTAGTCATCTGGGCTCCAATAGTTTACTTGTTTCCAAGGTTAATTTAGGCATTTGGGACTCAGCTAAGCAATCTTCTATTTGAGTCAGAGAAGGAAATTCTTTCTGGAGATTATATAAAGTAATATTTTTGAAACTCCCTCGCAATATCCTTAGGAAGGGAACATTTTATAAGCTGACCCCTAGCAAATTCAGTCAATAAGTCTAACGTTTGAGTGATAAAAGTCTCTTGATGGGAATTGGGTACGTATACACTTGCTAGGGTGACTTCGACTCCACCTATAGCACCCTTTAAGAAAAGATATTGTCCCCTCGGGTCTACTCTTACATCCATACAAGTCCAAGGTACTTTAGCTGAAATAAGTATTGACACGCCACATGTTTTAGTAAGCTCATTAGTAGAATGATCTACAACTGGAAAAAATCTACTTTTCAGAACTGGCAACTTACCATCTTGAAATTGCGTCTCCTGAATAAGGCCCCTTTTACATTGGGGCATTTTTCAGGCGGTACAGCGCTAAAAATAGCGCCCGTACAGCGCCTGAAAAAATCTGGCCCCATTCACTCCAGTGTGAAAGCCGGTGGGCTTTCACACTGGAGCGGTGCTCTAGCAGGACGGTCAAAAAAGTCCTGCTAGCAGCATCTTTGGAGCGGTATAGGAGAGGTGTATTCACCGCTCCTATACCACTCCTACCCATTGATTTCAATGGGACAACGCGGTAATACCGCAGCAATAATTTAATTTAACCCCTTTTTCGGCCACTAGCGGGGGTTAAAACCACCCCGCTAGCGGCCGCATACCGCGGCTAAAACGATGGTAAAGCAGCGCTAAATATAGCGCTGCTTTACCGTCGCCGCGGCTCCTGCCCCAGTGTGAAAGGGGCCTAAAAGCGATATCCGACTTCCTACGATACAGATCTTCCATAAGCTTGCATCTTTTTTTTTGGGAATGTTAAGTCCCTTTGCATTCAACGAGAGCACGTTCACCACCTCCATATTCCCCCCCCCAAAAAAAATTTAAACCCCAAGTCCCCCTCTCTCCTTAGAGGCAGAGGGTTCTAATAGAACAGTGACACTTCACTACTGCGCTCCCCAGTTTCAAACTGGCTTAGAGCGCTAACCTATGTAGGGGTATAGTCAGAGAGTGCTGGGAGGGGGCTCCTCCACTCCCCCAGTCTACCACTGCCCTTTTAAATTATAATTCTTTTATGTGAGACCACGGCAATAATCTTGGGATAATGTGCATTTATACTAGGATATAAAATTATGGTCCAGATTCCCCCATGCCAATGCACCCCATTTAAGGCCCGCCACCCCACGGGGTCGTTTCTTCAACTATTTACTTGCTCCCCCCCACCCCCAAGCCATCCCCCACTATTCCATCAACTCCCCTCTCCTTTTATATACTTCTTCAGGATACGGGCCTATCTATTATCCAAGCTCCAAATATGACCATACCTTTTAAGGTTCATATTAAATATCAATCCCACATCTATATAGTAATATTATAACATAAATTATAACATAAATCTTACTTTAAATATCAGACATTTTAGATGTCGTTAATAAAATCGGTATACACAATACATTTGCTATTAATACCCTCCTTTCCCATTCATACATTCTCGTATATCTCACCTACTGTGTTTTAAACTAAAAAAAAAAAAAATACCACCTTGTGTTTGTGAAAGAGAAAAAAAAAAAAGGGGGAGAAATTCCTTCCCCTTTCCTTTCTCTTTTCCCTTACATTCCCCTTCTCTTCTCCCCCTTTATCCTCATCCCTTCCCCCCTTCTCCCTTTTAAACATCACACACATTGGTGAGATTGTGATTAAGAGCCAATCCAGGCCTCAACTCCCTACCTAAAAAGTAGGGAGTTGATATTCCTGATTGCTTAGTCCAAGACACTCCATGTGCTAAACATAAGTAAAAATGTGGTTTGATCTCTACCGTTTCCCCATTCTCCATATATTCCACCCTTGTAAGTTAGTGATCCCATCTATCCCCTATGTGTGGCAAGGGGCGCATACCCCATCCGACCCGGCGTACATCTGCCACCCTGAATGGGTACTACACCACCCCTTAATCCCTTCCCCACCTCCCTAAGCCCCTCCCCCCTCCAATCCCCATACTTTTACCCAAAAAAAAATTGTATTTTTTTCTTCCCACTAATACTATAGCGTGTCAATGTGATATATATATATATATATATATATATATATATATATATATATATATATATATAATATATATATAAAAAACATTTAAAGAAGGGAGCCCCCTATCCCAACGTGAAACCCAACGTGAAAATATATTCCATTTTTATATAAGCCACTAATTATAAAATACAGTTAATAGAAAATAGTTTTGAGGCCAACATTGTTGTACAATAATAAGGGACTATTAATTTGTGTGCCACATCCAATATTAAAGGAGAAAATCCCCTATGTGGTGGACTTTTAAGGAACACCGTTTGTTCTGCCCTCACAATGTGTTCAAAGTACAAGGCTTGGCAGACAGCTAACAGCTTCCCAATAAAGACTCAGGAGGAAGGGCTAATAGTTGAAATCTTTACTGAGAATAAGTTTTTTGTAAAACTGCAAAACACAAATTATAAAAATATGCGTTAGCATTTAACATTACATCACAAATGTAAATAGTAACAGGCATGCTACTATACTGTTAAGGCACTAGCTAGCAAAAATGTGGCCTAGCTGAGTGAACTTCCTGACAGACACATCCCACCAACACACATTTTGTAGTTGCATTAGTAGAACATATACTAACTAATTGAAAACTAATGACTGCTTACTTACAGACTTATGCTTCCAAGGCCTGTATTAAGAAATAGTGGAGGTCTTTAGCATGCTTCCTTCACTGTAGAAAGATTATCTGATATGACTGCTGGGCAGGAAGTGGGAGGAATATACTACAGTTCCTGTTAGTAATGGATGCCAATTTAAAGCAACAGTACGATCAGTAAATCTATATCCTATAATCAGAACACCGTTTTTGCCCAAGAGAGAATTTTAAATCTAGTATTATGTTAAATATATAAAAAGTTTATTGAAGAAACAACATGAAGGTAAATATAAAAAATAAAATTGTGTAAAAAAAAAAAAAAAAAAAAAAAAAGCCATACTATCTATGGTTGACTATCAACAAGATACATAGGTATACATCATAGTCAACAGTAATTTCTCAAACCCAACGCGTTTCAGAGATATGTGCAGTTTCCGCCTTCTTCAGGGGGGAGAATACAGGGAGAGAAAAACCCTATTATAGAAAGATACAATGCAATAGTATATCAGACATTACATCTTATGAGATTATGGAATAAAGAGCATAGAGAGATGAAAAGAAAAAGAAAAAAAAGAAACAAAATGGGACTTACAGATGTATAAGTAATGTGTGTGAAGACACTTCAGCAATGTTTAAAAACAAAATTAAATTTAAGTCATTTCCAGATCTCCTCACAGGGGATCCCCAGAGAGCATGTTCAGGCAGGAAGTTATAGCCTGTAGCTAAGAAAATAAAACGCCAGAGGTTGATGGTGTGGTCCCATCCTCCAATAAAGGGGACTGTCTGAGTGTTGCGGCACACGGGGAAAGAGGCACCAAAGGACCCACTGGGGTCGACAACATAAAGAGAGCCTAAAAAAGATAAAAATATATATATAGAGGTGTATAAGTGATTTGGTATATAATTTTATTGAATATAAAGTGGAATTTGTAGTGTATATAAAAGGTACCTGTAGGGGTCAGCCTGCTGATAACATCAAAGGCCTTTAGGTTGTATATTATAAAGAGACTCTAGAGGGAATTAAATTAAATACACACTATTCTAGTATGTTCTATAAAGGCGTTTGAAAATAATCAAGACCTAGCCAATATAGTAATACAAAGGTGTATTTATAAAAAATATTTGACGAAATTTAATTATGTCAAAATTTATGGAATATTATAATGCATATATTAAAGAATGCATATATTCAATGGAGACTCACAAAGGGTATTAAGGTATATCATTAGGGTATAATTGGCAGCAGTGTTTGACAGCTGCCAAGAACATAAATGACATAGCCACTATAGAGCTACAGGGATAAAAATATTTAGATGTGATCTTTTTTAACCTGAATGTAATAAAGCAGGATTGCGAGGCATAGATAGTGTGCTCAGTATAAATACAGTGCACATCAGATGTGTTCCGTCTATGGCCAGTATCAATTATAGTACATACCAAGTCATATAAGTTGCCTCAAACCACATACCATGAACTGTCCACATAAGAGGTCCAAACAAGGACACACATCAGATGTGAACAGCAGCAGCAGTAACGTTAAACTAAGCAAGTAGGAAAGAGAGGTATATCTACCTTGCAGCAGGGAGATTAGGTGTAGCCACTTGTCTGACCGTCAACCCAGGATCTGGGGAAGGTACAGAGACCGAGTCTAACACCTATTTATATTTCCCTCCCCCCAATCAGCTGTTGAGAGAACAGCTGTTACTTGTTGGAATGAGAGCTCTCAGGTCGCCCCCCGAGTGGCGCGCGGCCAAGGCCCCGCGCGACCAATAGAAGGACGCGCATCTTGGCCCAACCCCCGCTCACACCTCCCGCCGGCACGTCAGGCCTCACTGGCAGACTGTGCATGTCCGCCGGGTGAAGCAAGATGGAGTCGCAGCATCATGAATGACGCTGTGTCTCCTAATGAGCCGCTCCATCCACAGGAGTGGGCAGGCGGCTCCGTGTGTCGGGCGGCCCGATGGCGTCACCCCAAGGTGACAGCAGACACATCAAACAAACCCTATAGGAGGACAGAGAAACCAGGCGTGTAGTATTGTAGAAATTAAGGGGGTTTGAAAACAACGGCTCATCATGAGGATTACCCTGCAGAAGCACCTGAAAATTAAATAGATAACAGCAAGAATGCATTAATACAAAACAGCCAAAATTGACATTGCATAGAGTTATACAGTTGTAAATATACAGGGCAAACATAATATGTATAGGCATTATGCATAAGATTAACATAACCGAGAATACATTCATAGATCTTAAACCCAAAAGAGGGAAAAATATAATATAACATGCCCAACTTGAATACACATATACTTTACAAGAAATATAATAAATTGCCAATAGAGTATTCACATGCAAATTATTATAGAGAATAAATAAGACTGCAGATGTTCTGAATAAACCAACTATAGAGGAGTGTGACGGACCTCGTACCCAAGATGTCTGCCGTAAATGCTTCCTCTGTCCAGTACCACACAATCCAAGACCCATTAGCTCACCCAGTCACCAGACAACACCAGTGTAGGCTACATCAGGAATTTATCTTTATTTGACATGTCACACTTATATACAGTTGACAGATGACTAAAGCCTAACCTAATTAGCATGAGCTAATTATCTTAATCAACACTGGGCTCCATCATTCAATTGCAGGGTTAATTAGCACACACAACAATAGGTGAAATACTCTTACAAGCCAGACAATATTCATTAACACAACAGACAGGTGGCTGGAGTTCATGAGTCATGACATTAGCGTCTCTTGCTAATATGCCAAATACACATACAGATTCTATGTGTATTGGGGGGCCAGCATGGACCTGAATCCAAGTACCACCAGCTCAGGGGTCCCAGGCTTGCAGCTCAAAGAGCACTGTTCCCCCAAATGCCAGGGCCCATAATCGCAAGGTAATAGGCTCGCATTCAGTCCCCTCCAACAGCCTGTGTTCGGGCTAGGTCTGTCACATTTCTCCCCTTTCGGCAGGAGACTAACACAGGAGGAGACCCCAGACGGGTTGACTCCGAAGTTAGTCAGTGGTTCCAGTCCTCTAATGCTGGGATCCACACAGTACCCCAAACAAATAGTTCCAAACGGAGTATTCCTCACCCAGCCAACCTCTGCCTCTCTCAGAGAACATATCTGCCGCTGGGGAGAGGCCCGGACTGGTCCTTCTCCCTGGAGTCTTTTCAGCCGCTGGAGAGAAGACTGGGATCACTCCGTCATGCTGTTGGGGATTTGGGCCGACCGCCCAGCATCCCGGGGGTATACAGGTGGGGACTGCAGTCCCATCCCCCTTTACAGGAAATCTGCCCTCTGTTAGTTGTGGGCAGAGGCCAGCAGCACTTTGTTCCGTTGCCAGAAGTTCAGCTGGGTGTAGGAGCTTCCCTACATCATCTCCTCCAGCCTACTGTTGGGGAGAGAGGCCGACTGCCCCAGCTCCCTGGAACTCCGCAGCTGTTGCTGGTGCTGGACAGAGGTGGGTAGCACTCTGCCCTGTTGCCAGCACTTCTGCTGGGGACTCCACATCCTCCGCTCTGGTTAACCGTTGGGGCAGGAGGCTGGCTTCCTCCACTCCCAAATTGTGTAGCTGCCATTGGGAAGGGGAGCCGGCTGCTTCCTTTTCCATTCCCTCATCTGGCTGCTGGGATGACATGTCTGTGGTATTGTCTCCCAGGTGCACGGATCTTTGCTGGGGAGGAAAGACCGCTTTCTCCACCATGGCCGACTGTTGAGCAGGGACAACAAAAACCTCCTCTCCCTTCTCCCCCTGTATCTGCTGCTGGGAAGTGATCGCCACCTTCTCACCCTGAGCCTCCAAAACTGACACAGGTGTGGGGCAGAGGTCTTGGACCCTCTGTCCGGTGACCAGCGCTTCAGCTGGGGAAGTTCCTTGTAACTCCCCAGATACTGCTGTTGATGCTGGGCAGAAGTTAGCAGAGCTCTGCCCTGTTGTCAGCACTTCAGGTTTGGGGACAGCAATCTCCAGAGTTTCCACTGCCAATTCTCTTGCATGCTGCTGGACAGGCCTATTCCTCCATCCAACCTCGTTTTGTGCAGTAACAGGTTTGTCAAGGTCAGTCCGCACTTGCTGCATACGCCATAAGACCTCCGCGTCCATAGCTGCGGGGGCAGGTGGGCAAAGCACTCTGTTACTATGCCACATTGCTGAGTCTTCAGCCAGGATTTCAGAGCTGTCTGCTGGTATTTCCCAGGCAAAGGGAGCCCCACCCTGCTGCTGAGCAGTGTCTAGCAGCTGTATGTAGGCAATCTCCAGCTCCCATTCCTGAGCGGCCAGGAACTCCAAATCTTCCTGTGCCCAGAGCACTTCCGAGACGTTCAATCTTTGCTCTCTGTGCTCCATTATTTCCTCCAAACGCCACTCCAGATCACTCCCAAAGTCGGGGTCCTCGGACAGCCTCCAGTACAACAATCCCAGGCCATTATAATCAAAGCCTTCCGTGGGCCTGTCATCCGCTGTCCACGGGCACACTTGGGCTACATACCACCGGAGGGCTCTGTAGCTCTCGTCCAAACGCATTTCTGCCCGGATCAGCCTGCTTAACTCAGCTGTCCACTCCTGCTTCGGTTGTTCCCCCAATAACAACATTCGTACTTCATACTGCGACCAGTACCTTACATGGATGGAGGGGAGAACTTTTCCCTGGTGTCGCTGCTCACAGGCTAGCGCTTCTTTCCAGAGTTGTAGGCGAACAGAATCATACCATCCCAGCAGGACCTGTACCGATACTGATCCTCTGTGCTGTAGCCGCATCTCTCGCAACCTCCTTCCGAATTCCTCTTCCATGATGACGTATCTGTACCTCTGCTATCCGGGCCTTGGATCCAGGTGATGGTTTGGATGTGTTCACGACAAGGAAGCACGATCCCACCGCTGCCAGCCAATTGTGACGGACCTCGTACCCAAGATGTCCGCCGTAAATGCTTCCTCTGTCCGGTACCACACAATCCAAGACCCATTAGCTCACCCAGTCACCAGACAACACCAGTGTAGGCTACATCAGAAATTTATCTTTATTTGACATGTCACACTTATATACAGTTGACAGATGACTAAAGCCTAACCTAATTAGCATGAGCTAATTATCTTAATCAACACTGGGCTCCATCATTCAATTGCAGGGTTAATTAGCACACACAACAATAGGTGAAATACTCTTACAAGCCAGACAATATTCATTAACACAACAGACAGGTGGCTGGAGTTCATGAGTCATGACATTAGCGTCTCTTGCTAATATGCCAAATACACATACAGATTCTATGTGTATTGGGGGGCCAGCATGGACCTGAATCCAAGTACCACCAGCTCAGGGGTCCCAGGCTTGCAGCTCAAAGAGCACTGTTCCCCCAAATGCCAGGGCCCATAATCGCAAGGTAATAGGCTCGCATTCAGTCCCCTCCAACAGCCTGTGTCCGGGCTAGGTCTGTCACAAGGAGATCAATAGAGCTGCAATTGCTTTAGATAAACCAGCTATAGTCAAACATGAGCCCAAAAAACACCCATATATAACCAAAGGGCATAAATAAAGCAGATCATATAATTCAATATTCGAAAAATACTTAATATTGAAAATGGATAAAGACAGGAGATGGTTAAAGTAGAACTCTTCTGACAATGATGAATGAATGTAAATGATATTTACTTCTCCATCCCTCTGGAGGAGAAGCCTTCCAGAAAGGGTTTAAACCATATGGCTTCATTGAGGCCTGAGTGGCTTGTAACCTATATATCCACCGCGCTTCCAACTGCAGGAGGGACTTATTCTAGACCCCTCCTCTTGGATTTGGGTGAACCCGGTCCAAAATAAGAAATCTAACCTTAGGGAATTTCCTAGCATGCACTATAGATACGTGCTGGCCAAGCGGGAGGTCTGGATCACATACTTGCATACTGAGTATGTGCCTGTATGCTCTCCTCCAGAACTCCAGCTTGGTCTTCCCTACGTAAAAGCAGGAGTAGTCACATCTTGGTAGATAAATGACACCTACTATTTTACAGTTGGCAAAATGCTTTGCCCAAAAAAATTGGCTGTTGGGTAGTACTGGATTTTTCTCTACCGCCATGTATCTACAGTAGTGGCAGGATCCGCACATGTAGGCTCCTTTGTATTTGCAGTGTTCGTTTTTGTTACTACTGAATTCACTGCTAGTAATTTGCTCTTTTACAGATGTGGCTCTCCTAAAGGTGAATAAAGGTCTATCAGTGACAAATGGTCCTAATGTAGGGTTATGGGTCAACAGATGCCAATACTTCTCTACAATACTTTTCATTTGATGTTGTTGGTTATTAAACTTAGATATAATCCTGAGGGGGATTTATATCTTCTTTCATTTTTTTACAGTAGAGTAGTTGATTCCTTGTTTGTAGACAAGCCTGTTGGTATGACCTCTTCAGAGAGGCATGCGAATACCCCCTCTGGATAAGTTGATCCCTTAACTTATCCGCTTCATATTTGAAGACAACATCATTGGCGCAATTGCACCTAATTCTTAAAAATTGTCCGTAGGGTATCGAGTTAAGGAGGGGTTCCGGATGAAAGCTAGTGGCATGCAAAATAGCATTGCCTGCTGTAGGCTTCCTGTAAAGTTTGGTTAATAGCCGTCCCTCCTCGCCTCCTAGATACCTCTACGTCAAGAAACGCAACGCATGTGGTATCGTGAGACATGGTGAAACTGAGGTTGAAGTTGTTCTTATTCATCCTCAGCAGACATTGTTCTAACATGAGATGGAAGCCGTCCCAGACGATGAAGATATCGTTGATGTACTGGTACCACCCTATAATGTGGTCCGTGTACATCGACAAGTCTTCATCATCCAGGAACATCTGCCCCACTCCCCCAGGTACAGGTTGGCGTAGGACGGGGCACAACATGTCCCCATCGCCACCCCCTGTACCTGTATCGAGTGGGAGCCATTGAAAGTAAAAATATTATGTTCCAAGATTAATTCTAATAAAGCATTTGTAGTGTGGATATTTGGCAGGGAGTTCAAAAAGTGAATTCAAAAATAGGTGGAGGTGGTTGAAGGGGTTGTTCAGCACATCGATGTTCCCACCACAACAGGCGTGATAGCGTACTTAGTGTTTCCCAGACTATTCTTAAGTAGTCTCCTTCTCAAGTTGATGAAATTGCAAGTTGTTTCACCGCACTATCGCTAAATTTAACCCTTAATATACACACAGTGCTCATACACACAATAGACAAACAGGCAACCCCTCTTTGCATATATCATCATCTACTCTGTAAGAAAGGTCATTTTATAACCAGTTGGATATACTCTAGATATATATATATATTAGATCTCTCTCTCTCTCTCTCTCTCTCTCTCTCTCTCTCTCTCTCTCTCTCTATATATATCTATATCTATATCTATATCTATATAATCTCTCTATCTATCTCTCTCTCTACACATATAGTACCCAATAATGGCTACAGATTACATAGTTAAAAACCAGAGGAAAAGGAGAAAACAAAGAGAGAAATTCAATGATTGGATCAGTAGTGAATTTTTCTTGATGGTAAATTATATTAATCTGAATGTGTATATATTATCACTGTTCCAGGAACAGTGATAAATTACTTACATTATTTAACCCAAATGGGTGCATACTATTTAACCGCTTTAGCCTCGGGCTATTTTACCCCCTTCCTTACCAGAGCACTTTTTGCGATTCGGCACTGCGTCGATTTAACTGACAATTGCGCGGTAGTGCGCCGTTGCACCAAAACAAAATTGACGTCCTTTTTCCCCACAAATAGAGCTTTCTTTTGGTGGTATTTGATCACCTCTGCGGTTTTTTCATTTTTTGCGCCATAAACAAAAGAAGAGCGACAATTTTGAAAAAAACACAATTTTTTACTTTTTGCTATAATAAATATCCCATTTTTTAAAAAAAAATAACAATTTTTTTTACTCAGTTTAGGCCGATATGTATTCTTCTACATATTTTTGGTAAAAAAAATCGCAATAAGCGTTTATTGATTGGTTTGGGCAAAAGTTATAGCGTTTACAAAATAGGGGATAGATTTATTGCACTTTTTTTTTTACTAGTAATGGCGGCGATCTGCAAATTTTTTTTTTTTTTTTTTTTCGTGACTGCGACTTTGCGGCGGACACTTCGGACACTGACACATTTTTGGGACCATTCACATTTACACAGCAATTGTTGCTATAAAATTGCACTGATTACTGTGTAAATGTGACTGGCAGGGAAGGGGTTAACACTAGGGGGCGCTGCAGGGGTTAAAATGTTCCCTATGTGAGTGATTCTAACTGTGGGGGGAGGGGACTCAGAAGGGGAGGAGACCGATCGGTGTTCCTCGGTACTGGGAACACACTATCGGTCTCCTCTCCAGTGACAGGACGTGGAGCTGTGTGTTTACACACACAGCTCCACGGTCCCGCTGTTTTCCCGGGCAACCGCTGGCGCCCCCTAGATGGCTGGGAATAGGAGGACGTCATATGACGTCCACCCAGGATGGGAGATCCACCTTGTGGACGTCATATGAAGGTGGGCGGTATTGAAGTGGTTAAATTAAAAATCCACATTTTTTTCTTTTTGGTCTAAAATCCTGTCAGTCACCTCTACGGGGGGGGGGGGGGGGGGTGGGTAGTTTCAACCTATATATCCCTTTACATTTTAGGCCCTTTGGATTGCCATCATGAGTGTTCAAAAAATGCAGAGAGAGGGGGCGCTCATCCTTTTTTAAAATACTTTGAACATGCTCGCCAACCCTGATCTTTAATGGTCTCTTAGTTTTGCCCACGTAGTTCAACCCGCATGGGCAGGTTAGCATGTAAATCACACGTTCAGTTGAACCATTAATGAAACTATAGATTTTGTACTGTTTCTTACCATCTGAGTTGGTGAAGGAGTTTGTTTTTTCCACATATTTACAAATACGGCACCTCCCACATAAAAGCATGCCTTTTTAAAGGAGGAAGGTCAGTAAGCCATCCTGGTTGCTTAGGTCTCTGATACTCAGTGGACCAAACTGTCCTTCAAATTCATGACCCTTCTTGCTGTCAGCAGCGGCCGATCACCCACAATGTGGCCAAGGATTCGGGCTTCCGCCAGATAATGGCAGTGGTGACTAAGTATGCTCTTAATTTGTTCCCACTGTGCCCCATATTTGGTAATAATCCTAATTGGGGTATCCTCTGGGATTTTTTGATCCCGACCACTGTTTACAGATAGAAGTTTCCTCCTATTTGCTTGGCAGGCTCTTTTCTTGGCTTTAGGAATACAGGCATGCGAATAGCGCCTGTCACAAAATCGCCCATACATCTCATGGGCCTCTTTATGGAAATCTTCAATTTCTGAACAATTCCTCTGCATACGGAGGAATTGGCCAACTGGGATCCCCTGTATGAGCGATTTTGGATGGTGACTTGAAGCCAAGAGAAGAGTATTCGCTGCAGTCTTTTTCCTAAAGGTTTCGGTAGATGGTTTACCGTCTTTGACAGAAATGGCCAGGTTAAGGAAGGGTAAAGCCTCAGTGTCAAATGAGAAAGTTAGCCATATGTTTTTATCATTCTCATTTAGTTCCTCAATGAATAGTTTAAGTTCCTGAGTGGTCCCCTCCCAGACCATAAACAAGTCGTCGATGTACCTCAGCCACAGAAGACAGTGGCCGAGGTACATCAAAGAGGTGAACACCAGGTCCTCCTCCCAAAGTCCCAAATGCAGGCATGCATAGGATGGTGCCCAAGGGTTATGTTGAAGCATAAACTCCAGCATCTCCGTGATAAACTCATTCTGTAATGCCCGAAAGGGAAATTTTTCCTCAAGAAAATGAGACACATCCTTAAGTCCCCACTCATGCGGAATCGATGTATATACATATTCTACATATATTCCGACCAGAAGTGAACCCTTGGGTGGAATGATGTTTTAAATTTTGGACAGAACATCCCGTGTATTGCAAATGAAAGATGGGAGTTTACACACTAAGTCCTTAATCAAAGTGTCTACATACTTTTGAATTCTCTCCAGGGGTCCCTTAATGGCCGAAAAGATCAGCCTTCCCGGTGGGTTTTGAAGGGATTTATGTAACTTCGGGATTGTGTAGAAAGTAGGTATATTAAATTCCTGAACCAACAGATTGATGAATAACTGCTTACGCGTAAAGAATTCACATAAGGCTAGATTAAGTTTGAAATTAAGTTCAGCAACAATCTGAATAAAGGGGTTAGAGGCAACAATCTTAATAAAGGGGTTAGCTAGCCTGCAAAAAAAAAAAAAAAAAATTAGAAAAAAGAAATTGACCTATATGCATAAGCTGCAGCCAAGGTTTCTTTGTTTACTGTGGTCCTAACTCTATCATTTTCTAGTCTTCAAGGTTAGAGCACATATACAGCAGTGGATAGATTAAGGGAAGGTTTGCCTGAAGGGAGCCCGCCCCTCTTTAAAGATACAGGATGCCCAGTAAGAGAAAAATGGCAGCTGAAGGCACCCAGTGCCTCATCGCATCAAATTCAACCAAAAGTGACAACCACCCCAACCTATAACTATCCTTTTGAAGTACAGTGCACATAGAAGAGCAACAAACATCATAAACAACGATTTCCCAGAACACTTACCAGCTAGCCTGCAAAAACAAATTTAACCCCTTCCAATTCATGTAAAAAATGGAGGGTTTATTTGCACACATTTGCAAATGTATGCATAAGCCGCAGTTGCCTACGCCAAGGCCTAACTCTATAATTTTCAGAGTCTCCCAAGTTGGAACACATAGTGGTGGATAGTTTATGTACAGGTCTGGCTGGAGGCAAATTCAACCAACTGTAGAGCATTGTACTGTGCCTTTAAGTGCTTCCTACCCAGCCAATGTACATAAACGGCAGGGTGGGAGCGCAGTGGCGCAATCCTGTGATCTTCTGACACAGCCAAACACAGCTCGGGATATGGGCATTGTGATTGGCCATCCCGATCACATTATGGCTGTGTCCAATCACAGCCTTCACAGTGTAAACCGAGAGAAGTGCCTTTGTCTCGGCAATCCCCACTGAGCTCAGTGAGAGCTCAGTTCGAGGGGGGAGCGGGGGATGCTGCAGCTTGTGCTGACAGCTCTATGTGTAAATGAGGATTTTACACAGGGAGCTGTCGCAGATCACACAGACTGCAGAAATCCCCACCCCCGGATGGTACACCAAGCACCACTATCCCTGTCCCCATGAACATCTGTACCAGTGCACAAAAACATCTGCAATAGTGTTCCATTTCAACATCTGTCTGTGTCCGCCAGTGGATGATCAACATCTGTCATAGTGTACAAGTGCACAAAAACATCTGTCAGTGTACCAGTTCCACCAATAAATAAATAAAAAAACATGAAAGTGCCCCCGTCAACCCCATGCTTGCGTGCAAAGGTGAACGCACACGGTACCGTATGCATAAATGGTGATCACTCCACACATGGAAGATATCCCCACGAACATCAGAGCGAGAGCAATCATTCTAGCACCAGACCTCCTGTGTAACTTTATACTGGTAAACACTGAAGGCTTATAAAGCGTCACCTATGGAGATTTTTTAAATACTGAAGTTTGGCGCCATTTTACAAGCACGCACAATTTTAAAGCATGACCTGTTTGGCAGCTATTTTCCTGGCGCAACACCATATTTTATATTTTACCAAAAACTTGGGTATTCTATTGTCTTTGTGTGCATTGAAATTTGTTAAAATCTATTTATGCTTTTGTGTGTAAAATTGCATTTCAAATTTCTAGGGCCTTTGCTACAAAAAAATATAATGTTTGAGGGTATCTAAGTAAGTTTTACAAAAAGCTTCAGAAGAAGGCCTGGTCTTGAAGTAGATAATGGCTGACGGTGTTCCTTGGATGTTGCACCACTCTATGTGGCCAGGCTGTGAAAAAGTCTCACATGTGGTATCTCCATACACAGGAGGAGTAGCAGAATGTGTTTTGGGGTGTAGTTGCAAGTATGTATATGTTGTATAACTTGTTAATATGACATTATTGTGTGAAAAAAAAAAAAAAACTTCATTTTCCAAGGAGATGTGGGGGAAAAAAATACAGACGGCGCTGTGATTGGCCAAGCATGCGGGTCATAGTCATTTTCATTCAAAGCATGACAGCTAAAATTGGACTGGGCAGGAAGTGGGGTAAAAGTGCCCAGTATATAAGGGTGGGGCTATTTTTTTAGCTTTCACATGATTGGATGATTGAAATCAGCACAACTTCACCTCATTCACTAAGCTTAATGGATTTTGTCTTTTCAAAGTAAGTTTTTATATAGCTTTGTCAATAAGGCGAAGCTGTGTTAACTTGATCATTCAATCAAATCTAATTATTCAATAAAGCAAAACGTTTTTTTTATTTTTATTTATTTATTCCCGCATTTTGTCATGTTACCTATTCTTATCTTCTCAACCCCCCAATCAAAATGTGCTTAAAAACATGATACATAAATTGGGTTGAAATTGTATGTATGCTGATAAAGATGAAACCTACAATATTGCTGGAAGTGTCCAAATGTTACAAAAAATATTGCACACTGTGTATTCTAGGAGATAAGGATAGTAAGAGACATCCATGAAGAGTTTACAAAAACAAGGGTAATTGTGATTTATTATTTCACAGTATGTTTAACTGCCTGTCATTCTGGAACTTTGATTATTTTTTAATAGTAGTAGTGGAAAGTGGAGGGAGCTTAGAGGAACAATGACACATTCAGAAATAAATAGGTGTGCTTTAGTCAGGTTAGCTAAAAGGAGCCAGAAAGTAGCCACATCTATTTGAACGTATCACATCTGGAAAAGGTAAAGCTATGTGGACCAGTTTATGCTGGGTTTGTAGGCAAGCCCAGAGCTTCCAGACAAATTTGATTTTACTGTAAAGGGTTTCTTTTATAATGTATGAGTAAAATCTGTCTATTAGTTAAATCTAATTTTGCTTTATTTATAACCCACAATTTTTAACTTGTATTTGTGGTCTTTTTTTAATTTACTTTTAAGGCTGGAATGGTATTACATTATCGGGCACCGCTACTGCCTCGGCAGAAATCTTTTATCCCGCCTCAAATTCCAAATCCATTTGTCCATGAAATCAATCTGACATTCACTGATAAGATACGGGTAAGAACAGAATGTGTATTTGTCTTTGCCACTTTAATTTTTAAACTTTGGGACATCCAATAAGCTCAGTATTTATGTTCTGTATATCAAGCCCAGAGAACATCAGTTCCTTTGAATATAAGCAGATTGCATATTACTTTTTCTTCTTTTCTCCCTTTTTATAATGGTCATTTTGATATTAGAGATGTGGTTATGTATATTCAGGATCATATCCTGATGGTATGAATTTTTTTTTTTTATCATGGACTGTTCTTATCTGCTTGAACATTCAGGCTCCATGCACTTTAGCATTTTTTTTAAGCTCCTAGAAGCTATTCTGAGCATTTTTTTCTGCTCCTTGAAGCTAAAAGTTTTATCCTATGTGTCCATGCACACTACTTTATGCTAGAAGTGTTTTTCAAGCTTCAACATTAAGACTCCGTTCACATCTAGGCATTTATGGGTGTTTTTCTGCTCTAAGCCACAGCTCTAAAAATGCCCAACACAAATCCCACTCATTTCAATGGCCCCTGTTCACACCTGAGCATTCTGTCTCCTAAAGTAAAATGCTCGTCCCTTAAAAAAAGTACATGAGCTTCTTTTTTTGGGAGATTACTGGCATTTTACTGCCTTCTACATTGGTGACCTTTTGAACTTCAAAACGCCTGTACAAAAACACTGCAAAAACACCCCAAAAAATGCCTGTAAAATAGCAACGCCTAGATATGAATGGAGCTTTAGGTGCAGAAATAAATAGTTTGTGTCCATGGAACCTTAATATTTATTAATATATGTAATTACTTATTTTGGTTTTAATTATTTCCTTAATAAAACGTAATGCTATTATGGCTGTTGCCGGGTGCGGGTGATAACAAAGGAGATTATGTATTTAGATATGGATATACACAGCTACTGTATGCAAAGAGATTGGTTTAAAACCTAATGATTTTAATTGTATTGGGACTACTTGTTTGTTGTGTGCCTTGGTGTGTTTTTTTTCAGGGACATATAAAGTGTTCCTTTTTATTTGTATTATGGTTTGATTTGTATTAATTGGTGTACAAAATGGTTATATTGTAGCAATGTTATATGGTTAGTAGGGATGAGCCGAACACCCCCGGGTTCGGTTCGCACCAGAACCTTCGAACGGACCGAAAGTTTGCGCGAATTTTCGAACCCTATACGTTATAATGGACGCGAACGTTCGAAATCAAAAGTGCTAATTACAACGGCCAATATGCATGTTAATGTCATAAAACAGGTTTGGGGACCCGGGTCCTGCCCCAGGGGACATATATCAATGCAAAAAGAACTTTTAAAAACTAACGTTTTTTCAGGAGCAGTCATTTTAATGATGCATGAAGTGAAAAAAAAAGTGAAATTTTCCTTTAAATATGGTACCTGGGGGGTGTCTAAAGTATGCCTGTGAAGTGGCATGTGTTTCCCGTGTTTAGAACTGTCCTTGCACAAAATGACATTTGTAAAGGAAAAAAAGAAGCCATTTAAAACCACTTGCGGCTTTAGGTTTGTTCTTAAGTAGAATCTGAACAGGTACATTATGAAGTGTAGCTCCATCCCGAAAAAATCTATTTTTAAGCTTTTTGGAGAACATAGGGAGGGGTGATCACCCCTGTAACATTTGCTGTCTTTGCACATCTGTTCAGAACATGTCACCTCACTTTCCGTCCCAATGACAAATGTTTTTGGAAAAGTGGGGTTTTAATTGAAACAAGGATTGGTGATAAAGTATCAGTAGAGAGGAGATACCTTTTTCCCAAATTAAATCTAACAGGATAGAATTTCCCTTCCTAGGGGTAGATTTCCTCTCACTTCCTGTTTTCTCTTTCCATTTGCAAGTAGGAGTCGTTTTGTAAGTTGGATGTTTGAAAGTAGGGGCCTGGCGTATATACTCTGCAGAAATTTGCCCTATTAGATGTTGGTGTAGCCACAAGACTGGTGGGCACAGGAATGGGCCCTGCTGTGAGTTAATAGATCAAGATTTGTAATTGCATGCACCTGTTGAACAGGGCAGAAAAATTGGGGGTGGTGGTGGTGGTGGACGGTGTTGCCACAAGACTGTAAGCTCTCACAGTTACTCTTGGTGGGCGCAGGAATGGGCCCTGCTGTGAGTTATTAGATCAAGATTTGTAATTGCAAGCACCTGATGAACAGGGCAGAAAAATTGGGCCTTTGGCGGTGGTGGTGCACGGTGTTGCCACAAGACTGTAAGCTCTCACAGTTACTCTTGGTGGGCGCAGGAATGGGCCCTGCTGTGAGTTATTAGATCAAGATTTGTAATTGCAAGCACCTGATGAACAGGGCAGAAAAATTGGGCCTTTGGTGGTGGTGGACGGTGTTGCCACAAGACTGTAGGCCCTCATAGTTACTCTTGGTGGGCGCAGGAATGGGCCCTGCTGTGAACTATTAGATCAAGATTTGTAATTACCCGCCCCTGGCTGAAAAATTGTGCCTTAGGCACTGGTGCTGGTGCCACAACACTGCAACCCCTCACAGATACTGTACTTGGAGCACAGCAGTCACACGTGTTGCGAAGCATTTTTTTAAAAAATTGTAAGTACACGCCCCTGTTAAACAGGGGCTGAAAAATTGTGCCTTAGGCACTGGTGCCACAACACTGCAACCCCTCACAGATACTGTACTTGGAGCACAGCAGTCACACGTGTTGCGAAGCATTTTTTTTAAAAATTGTAAGTACACGCCCCTGTTAAACAGGGGCTGAAAAATTGTGCCTTAGGCACTGGTGCTACAACACTGCAACCCCTCACAGATACTGTACTTGGAGCACAGCAGTCACACGTGTTGCGAAGCATTTTTTTATAAAAATTGTATGTACACGCCCCTGTTAAACAGGGGCTGAATAATTGTGCCTTAGGCACTGGTGTGGTGGCATGGATCATTGAGGAGGAGGAAGAGGATAGTCAGTGAACATAAGAGGACAGTCACTCAGCATCAGCATAGGCAGTCTTGAAGGGATGTGACATTATAAATTATTCCGTTATAGCCGCTTCAGGTGCCTGGTAGCTGGTGGTGATCCAAGACTGATTCATTTTGATGAAGGTCAGTCGATCAACCGAGGCGGTGGACAGGCGCACCCTATGATCGGTGACAAATCATCCAGCAGCACTGAATGTGCGTTCGGAAAGAACGCTGGAGGCAGGACAGGCCAGTAGCTCAATTGCATACTGTGCAAGCTCTGGCCAGTGATCCATCCTCAGGACCCAGTAAGCCAGAGGATTTTCGGTGGGAAAGGTGTCCAAGTCTGACCTTGCCCCAAGGTATTCCTGCACCATGTATATCAGACGCTGGCGATGGTTGCTGGAACCGATCATACCTTGGGGCTGCGGACTAAAAAATTGTCTGAACGCATCGGTCAGACGTCCACCTTCCCCACCGCTCCTTCTGCTACTGACCGAAGCCTCAGCAACGCGTCGCCCAGGACCAGGAGTTTGTAACCTCCCAGTTTCTGGGAACGCGTTGCACAGACCTTTCTGCAAGGCCTCCCTGAGATGTCTCATCCTCTGCTCCCTCTGCGACGGCAAGATAAGGTCCGCAACCTTACCCTTGTACCGTGGATCAAGGAGAGTGGCCAGCCAGTAATGGTCCCTCTCCTTGATCCGAAGAACACGAGGATCCTTCCGCAGGCTTTGCAGGATCAGGGAGGCCATGCAGCGTAGGTTAGCTGAGGCATTCGGTCCGGAGTCTTCTGGGTCACTGAGGATGACATGATCGCCAGCCACCTCCTCCCAGCCACGTACAAGTCCACTGGTTTGTTGGGACTGTATATCATCCCTAAAAGACTGCTGCTGCTGATGCTGAGTGCCAGGCTCCACCTCCATGCTCACACAATCCTCCTCCTCCTCCTCCTCCTCCTCCTCCTCCTCCTCCTCCTCATCCTCTTCCTGTGTGATGGGTGGGACAGAAGGAACACTGTCCGGATAAAGGGGGCCTTGAGAGGCAAGGAAGTCCTCCTCTTCCTGCCTCTGTTCTGCCTCAAGTGCCCTGTCCATTATCCCACGCAGCGTATGCTCCAACAGGTGGACAAGAGGGACACTGTCACTGATGCATGCACTGTCACTGCTCACCATCCTCGTGGCCTCCTCAAATGGTGAGAGGACAGTGCATGCATCCCTGATCATGCTCCACTGACGTGGGGAAAAAAAAAACAAGCTCCCCTGACCCTGTCCTGGTGCCGTAATCGCAAAGGTACTCATTGATGGCCCTCTGCTGCGTGTGCAGTCGCTGCAGCATGGCCAACGTTGAGTTCCACCTGGTGGGCATGTCACATATTAGGCGGTTCTTGGGCAGGTTCAGCTCCTTTTGCAGCTCAGTGAGCCGAGCACTGGCATTATAAGATCGGCGGAAATGCACACAGACTTTCCTGGCCTGCCTCAGGACATCCTGTAAGCCTGGGAACCTGCCCAAGAACCGCTGCACCACCAGGTTGAGGACGTGAGCCATGCAGGGCACATGGGTGAGCTGCCCCTGTCGCAGGGCGGAGAGGAGGTTGGTGCCATTGTCAGAAACGACCATTCCTGGCTTAAGCTGACGTTGCGTCAACCACCTCTCGGCCTGCCCCTGCAGAGCTGCCAGAACCTCTGGCCCAGTGTGGCTCCTGTCCCCCAAACACACCAGCGCAAGCACGGCATGGCATCTTTTTGCCTGCGTACTTGCGTAGCCCCTTGTATGCCTACGGAGCACCGCTGGTTCCAAGGACAGAGCACTGGAGGAAGAAGAAGAGGAGGGGGTGGAGGAGAGAGGTGTGTCACAACCAGTAGCAGTAGTAGCGTTTTGGAGGCGTGGTGGCGGAACAACCTCCAACACTACTGCACCTTGTCCTGCATCCCTCCCAGCTGCCAATAGAGTGACCCAATGGGCCGTGAAAGAAAGGTACCGTCCCTGTCCATGCCTGCTGGACCATGAGTCAGCGGTAATATGCACCTTACCGCTGACCGCCCTGTCCAGCGAGGCATGGACATTGCCTTCCACATGCCGGTAGAGAGACAGAATCGCCTTCCGTGAGAAAAAGTGGCGTTTGGGAACCTGCCACTGAGGAACCGCACATTGAACAAACTCACGGAAGGGGGCCGAGTCTACCAACTGAAAAGGCAGCAGTTGAAGTGCTAGCAATTTAGCCAAGCTAGCATTCAACCGCTGGGCATGTGGATGGCTGGGAGTGTACTTCTTTCTACGGTCCAGCAGCTGGGGCAGGGAAATTTGCCTGCTGCAATCGGACGTCGGTGTACTGCAAGTACTTGGTTGTGACACACCTAATTCTACACCTTCAGTCCTCTCAGAGCAGCTTTCAGAGAGGACTGAAGGTGTAGTGGGGATGGAGATCCAAGCTGATGAGGAGCAAGGAGAGGTCCGCTTAGTTCTTTGGTGTGGGTCTTTTATGTGTGCCTGCCACCGAGCTGCATGGCAGGTCGACATATGTCTGCTCATGCTTGTGGTGCCCAAGCGGCTGATGTTTTGGCCACGCGAGATACGCTTGAGACAAATATTGCAAATAGCAGTGGTGCGATCTGATGCACTCGTCTCAAAAAAGGCCCACACCAATGAACTTTTCTGATAACGTGCAGAGGCAGCGCCCTGCACAGGCGGAGCTCTGCGGTGTTGTACAGTTGCTGTGCTGGCCTCTACCTGGCCTCCAGGGGGCATCCTGCCTCGTTGGACATGTGACGCCGCATCCTCCTCCTCCTCGTCCTCCTCCTCATCCTCTCTCCCTTCAGGCACCCACGTGGAGTCAGTGACCTCATCATCCCCTCCCTCTTCACCACTAGAGCAAACCTGGCAGTAAGCTGCAGCTGGTGGAACAGTACTGCCAGATTCCTCAAGCTGGGTATTATCATCCGAGCCTTCGAATCGTTGGGCATCCTCCTGGAGCATGTACCCAACACTGTGCTCAAAGAGTTCGGGGGACTCCTCAGGAGGACATGGTGGGTCTAGGGAAGGGGTGGCTGATGATGCCATTGAGTACGCGTTGGCAGCTGCTCTGCCAGTACCCTGAGCCTGGGTGAGAGAGGATGAGGAGGATGAGGAGGGCTTGATCATCCATTCTACCAAGCCTTCAGCATGATGCGGCTCCACATGTCCAGCTGCCGAAAACAAAGACGCGCGTGTCCCATGGCCACGTGCTGATGACGATGCACGACCACATCCACGGCCACGTCCACTAGAAACAGAGCCTGCCTGCCCTGTGTTCTTGGCTCTGCACGCTCTGCCTCCCCTTGGCGGTCTTCCAGCCATTGTAGTCGGTAGTCCTGTGGGTGCTGCTGAGAAGAATATATAGGAGCTCTGTGTGATGCCACTAACACACTAGAAGTCCTATGGGTGCTTCTGCAAAGAAAATATAGGAGCTCTGTGTGATGCCACTAACACACTAGAAGTCCTGTGGGTGCTGCTGAGAAGAAAATATAGGAGCTCTGTGTGATGCCACTAACACACTAGAAGTCCTATGGGTGCTTCTGCAAAGAAAATAGAGGATCTCTGTGTGATGGGACTAACATACTTCAAGTCCTATAGGTGCTTCTGGGAACAAAATATAGGATCTCTGTGTGATGGGACTAACACACTTCAAGTCCTATAGGTGATTCTGGGAACAAAATATAGGATCTCTGTGTGATGGGACTAACACACTTCAAGTCCTATAGGTGCTTCTGGGAACAAAATATAGCTCTGTGTGATGGGACTAACACACTTCAAGTCCTATAGGTGCTTCTGGGAACAAAATATATGATCTCTGTGTGATGGGACTAACACACTTCAAGTCCTATAGGTGCTTCTGGGAACAAAATATAGCTCTGTGTGATGGGACTAACACACTTCAAGTCCTATAGGTGCTTCTGGGAACAAAATATAGGATCTCTGTGTGATGGGACTAACACACTACAAGTCCTATAGGTGCTTCTGGGAAGAAAATATAGCTCTGTGTGATGGGACTAACACACTTCAAGTCCTATAGGTGCTTCTGGGAACAAAATATAGGATCTCTGTGTGATGGGACTAACACACTTCAAGTCCTATAGGTGCTTCTGGGAACAAAATATAGCTCTGTGTGATGGGACTAACACACTTCAAGTCCTATAGGTGCTTCTGGGAACAAAATATAGGATCTCTGTGTGATGGGACTAACACACTACAAGTCCTATAGGTGCTTCTGGGAAGAAAATATAGCTCTGTGTGATGGGACTAACACACTTCAAGTCCTATAGGTGCTTCTGGGAACAAAATATAGCTCTGTGTGATGGGACTAACACACTTCAAGTCCTATAGGTGCTTCTGGGAACAAAATATAGGATCTCTGTGTGATGGGACTAACACACTACAAGTCCTATAGGTGCTCCTGGGAAGAAAATATAGCTCTGTGTGATGGGACTAACACACTTCAAGTCCTATAGGTGCTTCTGGGAACAAAATATAGGATCTCTGTGTGATGGGACTAACACACTACAAGTCCTATAGGTGCTTCTGGGAAGAAAATATAGCTCTGTGTGATGGGACTAACACACTTCAAGTCCTATAGGTGCTTCTGGGAACAAAATATAGGATCTCTGTGTGATGGGACTAACACACTTCAAGTCCTATAGGTGCTTCTGGGAACAAAATATAGCTCTGTGTGATGGGACTAACACACTTCAAGTCCTATAGGTGCTTCTGGGAACAAAATATAGGATCTCTGTGTGATGGGACTAACACACTACAAGTCCTATAGGTGCTTCTGGGAAGAAAATATAGCTCTGTGTGATGGGACTAACACACTTCAAGTCCTATAGGTGCTTCTGGGAACAAAATATAGCTCTGTGTGATGGGACTAACACACTTCAAGTCCTATAGGTGCTTCTGGGAACAAAATATAGGATCTCTGTGTGATGGGACTAACACACTTCAAGTCCTATAGGTGCTTCTGGGAACAAAATATAGCTCTGTGTGATGGGACTAACACACTTCAAGTCCTATAGGTGCTTCTGGGAACAAAATATAGCTCTGTGTGATGGGACTAACACACTTCAAGTCCTATAGGTGCTTCTGGGAACAAAATATAGGATCTCTGTGTGATGGGACTAACACACTACAAGTCCTATAGGTGCTCCTGGGAAGAAAATATAGCTCTGTGTGATGGGACTAACACACTTCAAGTCCTATAGGTGCTTCTGGGAACAAAATATAGGATCTCTGTGTGATGGGACTAACACACTACAAGTCCTATAGGTGCTTCTGGGAAGAAAATATAGCTCTGTGTGATGGGACTAACACACTTCAAGTCCTATAGGTGCTTCTGGGAACAAAATATATGATCTCTGTGTGATGGGACTAACACACTACAAGTCCTATAGGTGCTTCTGGGAACAAAATATAGCTCTGTGTGATGGGACTAACACACTTCAAGTCCTATAGGTGCTTCTGGGAACAAAATATAGCTCTGTGTGATGGGACTAACACACTTCAAGTCCTATAGGTGCTTCTGGGAACAAAATATAGCTCTGTGTGATGGGACTAACACACTTCAAGTCCTATAGGTGCTTCTGGGAACAAAATATAGGATCTCTGTGTGATGGGACTAACACACTACAAGTCCTATAGGTGCTCCTGGGAAGAAAATATAGCTCTGTGTGATGGGACTAACACACTTCAAGTCCTATAGGTGCTTCTGGGAACAAAATATAGGATCTCTGTGTGATGGGACTAACACACTTCAAGTCCTATAGGTGCTTCTGGGAACAAAATATAGGAGCTCTGTTTGCTGCCAGTGCCTGCCTGCCACAAACACACTACAAGTCCTATAGGTGCTTCTGGGAACAAAATATAGGAGCTCTGTTTGCTGCCACTGCCTGCCTGCCACGAACACACTACAAGTCCTATAGGTGCTTCTGGGAACAAAATATAGGAGCTCTGTTTGCTGCCACTGCCTGCCATTGCCTGCCTGCCACGAACACACTACAAGCCCCTCTTTCTAAATGAATCTTTCTAAATGAATCTATCTAACTAAATCTCTCTAACTAAATCTTTCTAACTGAATCTAGCAGAGTGACACAGAATGATCCTGCTCTCTCTAACGCCGGAACGCATGTGACCGGCGCCGACGGCGTGGCGGCCTTTTATAAGAGGGGGCGTGTACTAAAGCCCCTGAGCTGTAATTGGCTACAGGCGTCCTGCCTGTAGCCAATTATGGCTCTTCGAGTTTCCGGCGCTGTGATTGGCCAAGCATGCGGGGTCACAGTGCATGCTTGGCCAATCATCAGCCAGCAATGCACTGCGCCGGCCGCAATGCATTGCGGGGCCGCTCGCATCACACGAACGTGATGCGAGCGGCCAAAATAGTTCTGGGCTCGCCGAGCGAGCGAACACCCGGTGCTCGATGCGAACATGGGTTCGCATCGAGCACCGGGCCCATCCCTAATGGTTAGCTATATGCATGGGGGGGGGGGGATAAAGACAGCAATAAATAGCAGACATTTTATAGTTACATAGGTAGTCAGGTTAAAAAAGGACACAAGTCCATCTAGTTCAACCAACAAAAGGGGGTGAAAAAACCCACACCTTCTTAACCACTTTCCGACCGGCGCACGACGATGTACATCCCTTTTTTGAAGAGGGATATCTCGGTAACGGCAGCAGCTGCTGCCACAACCGAGGTATCCATCTCTTCAGGCGCCGGTCGGCTGTCCGATAATGGTGGTCATCGCGGCGGATTCGCCGCGAGATCACCGTTATCGGCGACGGGAGAGGTGTCCCCCCCTCCCGCCGCTCTCCCGCGCCTTCCGCCGCTTACCGGAACCGTCGACAGCGGCGTAGGCGATCGGGTCCTTTCCCCTCCTGTGCATAGAGATAAGTGATGCTAAGATGGCCGCCACTCATCTCTATACCATAGGAGGGCGGAAGCGATGTCAAAAACGTCACTTCCGCCCATACCTCTTCAAGAGGAATTTTCAAATGTCATTTTTTTAAATGACTTTTTTTTTTTCATTGAAGTCCAAATATGAGATCTGAGGACTTTTTGACCCCAGATCTCATATTTAAGAGGACCTGTCATGCTTTTTTCTATTACAAGGAATGTTTACATAGGAATAAAAGTGAGCCAATAAATTTTTTTTTTTTAAAAACAGTGTAAAAATAAATAAAATCAAGAAAAATAAATAAGAAAAACAAAAAAAAATTTTTTTTAAAGCGCCCCGTCCCGACAAGCTCGTGCGCAGAAGCGAACGCATACGTGAGTAGCGCCCGCATATGAAAACGGTGGTCAAACCACACATGTGAGGTATCGCCGCGATCAGTAGAGCGAGAGCAATAATAATAGCCATAGACCTCCTCTGTAACGCAAAATATGCAACCTGTAGAATTTTTTAAACGTCGCCTATGGAGATTTTTGAGGGTAAAAGTTTGATGCCATTCCACGAGCGGGCGCAATTTTGAAGCGTGACATGTTGGGTATCAATTTACTCGGCGTAACATTATCTTTCACAATATATAAAAAAATTGGACTAACTTTACTGTTGTCCTATTTTTTTATTCAAAAAAGTGAATTTTTTCCAAAAAAAGTGCGCTTGCAAGACCGCTCCGCAAATACGTTGTGAAAAAAAGTATTGCAACGACCGCCATTTTATTCTCTAGGGTGTTAGAAAAAAAAACAATATATATGTTTGGGGTTCTAAGTTTTTTTTTTTTCTAGCAAAAAAAACTGTTTTAAACATGTAAACACCTAAAATCCAAAACGAGGCTGGTCTTAAAGTGGTTAAAATTCCATACACACAATCCTATACCCACGGTTGATCCAGAGGAAGGCAAAAAAAAAACAACAAAGCATGATCCAAATTGCTCCAACAGGGCAGGGAAAAATTCCTTCCCGATCCCTGATGAGAGGAAATTGTATATTCCCTGGATCAACCTTTTTTTACCTATACATGTTAGTATCCAGTTATATTATGTACATTTAGGAAAGAATCCAGGTCTTTTTTTAAAGCAAGCTACTGAGCTAGCCAGAACCAGCTCTTGGTGGAGTCTATTCCACATTTCACAGCTCTTACTGTGAAGAAACCTTTCTGTATTTGAAGATTAAATCTCTTTTCCTCCACATGTAAAGAGTGCCCCCTTGTGCTTTTTGATGATCTTAGTGAATAACTCAACACCAAGTTCACTATATGGACCACATATGTATTTATATATGTTGATCATATCCCCCTTAATCTCCTCTTCTCAAGAGAGAATAAATTCAGTTCCTGTAATCTATCCTCATGGCTGAGCTCATCCATGCCTTTTATCAGTTTGGTTGCCCTTCCTCCAGTTCTCCAATATCATTTTTGTTAACCTTGGGGTACACCACTGATAACCTTGGACCATTCAGTGTAAGAATCATTAACCACTACTCTATGAATTTGGTCTTTTAGCCTGCTTTTCATTCATTTATAAACTGATCTTTCCAAGCTTTTTAGACTTTACCTTACACATTAGCCATGTGTGGGGAACTGTGTCAAATGCTTTTACAAAATCCAAGTATACCATGTCCACAGCCACCTCTCTGTCCAATGTTTTACTTACCTCCTCATAAAAATAAATCAGATTTGTCTGACAACTTCGGTCTTTCATGAATCCATGCTGTCTGTTGCTTAAAATGCTTTTTTCTAGCAAGAACTCCTCTATGTGGTCTTTTTTAAACTCTCCAGTCTCTTTCCAACTATAGAAGTTAAACAGGTCTATAGTTACTTGGTAAAAATACTTTAATCCCTTTTTAAATATAGGCACCACATTGGCCTTACGCCAATCCAGTGGTACCATTCCAGTCATTAAACAGTGCCTACAAATTAGAAACAATGGTTTTGAAATGACAGAGCTCAAATCTTTTAGGATCTGTGGGTGTATGCCATCTGGTCCTGGTGCTTTATCCACCTTTATTCTGTCTATATATGTTTGGACCATATCACTTTTGAGTCATTGTGGATCATTTGGAGCTGTGTCAATGCCACCCCCATTATGGACATGAGCTTCACCATGCTCCTTTGTATACACGGAGCTAAGAAAGTAGTTCATACATTTGCTTTTTCTTTGTCCCCAGTCACCCACTCTAGTTCATTTTGTAAAGGGCCTACATGCTCAGACCTGACCGTTTTACTATTAATATATTTGAAGATATTGTTTTTGTGGGTTTGTCCTACTATCTTTTGCAATCTGTCATTCATTTTGAGTTTGTGCATCCTTGATTTTCTTTTTACATAACCGGTTTTCTTTCCTCCAACAAAATGCTGCTATTCTATATTGAATTTTAGAGAGGTGTCATTTATTGTGGAATTTTATTTTAAGATTCTAAAACTTGGTATTGTTTTTAACCTTGTTAAACTATACCAATTAGGGTCAAGGGATTGAGATTTCTATGTTCTTCTAGTTGTTAACAGAGACCAAGATCAACCTGATTTATGAAGCTTTGTGGTAGTTATGTGCAAATTAATTAACAGTTAATTTACTGGAGCATAGCTACCTTCAGTTTTTACCATTTATAGTATTATTTTTTGTATTTATTAGGCCTTAAAATGCTCATTTATTGCTTGTCTGTCAATGGCACATTTTAAATAACTGCACAAAATTTATTGAAAAAATAATTTTCAATGACTTGATATCTGTTATTGCTGGCAACTGCAATTCACATTGCAGCTTCCCAAACATCATGAAAACTGAACTTTGATTTATTTTTATAAATATAAATTTATTTAAAGCTATAGACTAAAATCCAGAAGCATGAAGTTTTCATATACTTTAACAAATAGTAAATCCACAGATTCTCATACCCTTATGTATTACACATCAAAATCTTTTGACCTCAATAACAATAATACATATCCAATAGAAAAGTTTTTGCATTTACCTACTACATCTACTCGGGTCTGTGCTTTTCAAAAAGGAAAAAGAAGAAAAAAAAATGACAACCTAATCTGAGATACTTTATATAGTACCAAGGATAAATGTGTGTTGCTTGTGGGGATGCATTGCAGAGCCCCAATTTTTTTTCTTACATATTTTTAGGAAAAACCTAAAAAAAAAAAGTGGGAACCAGAAGGAAAATACACAATAAGAGAAGCAAAGGATAGCCGCTTGCCGACCACATAACTTATACAGCGGCAAGGGGGGTCTCCTGGTGCTGCTGGACCTCAGTGCAGCGTTCGACACAGTAGACGACAAAACCCTGCTCACTCGTTTTCAAAGAAGTAAGCTGGAGTAGCAGACTCAGACTTACCCTGGTTCGCATCCTTTCTAGAAAACCGATCTCCTGAAGTGAACGTTCCTGGTTTCACTTTCTAAGCATGAAAAATTACATGCAGAGTCGCTCAAGGATCACCCCTGTCACCCGTGCTCTTTAACATCTATCTCCGCCCACTCCTCAAAATCATCAGCAACCAGTCCTATGCGGATGACATCCAACTGTACCTACGCATCACCAACAAAAAAGACTAATGCCAGGCACTGGAAAACTGTCACTCATTGATTGACAATTGGATGACGGAGAGCTCCCTTAAACTCAACGGATCCAAAACAGAACTCCTCTTCCTTCACGCAAACCAAAACAAAAACCCTGGCACGATGGCCACACCACTCACCATCCTCGGACAACCCATCACCCCCAGCTCTTAAGCCAAAAGCCTTGGAGTCATCTTTGACTCAAACATGACGATGGATGCACAAATAGGATCAGTAGTCAGCGGATCCCACTACCTTCTTAGCCTACTTCGTAGACTCATCCCCTTCATCCTGCAAGGAGATACAGCAGCAGTAGTTGGAACAATCATTAATTCCCAACTCGACTACGCAAATTTCCTCTACCTAGGACCTCCAAACTACCAAATTTCACATCTACAAACTGTCCAGAACACAGCAGCCAGACTGGTAACTGGAAAAAAACCATGGGAATCAATCACCCCGTCCCTGAGAACCCTCCATTGGCTAGCCGCGAAGGATCGAGTTACA
Source organism: Lithobates sylvaticus (assembly GCA_028564925.1). Lineage (NCBI taxonomy): Eukaryota > Metazoa > Chordata > Amphibia > Anura > Ranidae > Lithobates > Lithobates sylvaticus. The sequence continues at coordinate 141,409,051 of CM053034.1, forward strand.
TTCAAGACCCTCTGCCTCACTCACAAATGTGCACAAGGAAAAGCCCCGCAATACCTCTGCGACAAAATAAAGCACTACATCCCAGGTCGCACTCTCCAGTCAACTAACCAGAACCTCCTCCACATCCCCAAGACCCATTGCAAATTGAAAGGCGAACGAAGGTTCTCAGTACAAGGACCACGGCTATGGAATGCTCTACCTGCGGACATCCGCTCTGAGGAAAACTATCTGGCCTTCAGGAAGAAGCTCAAGACCCATCTCTAATGAAAACCCATACGGACACTGGCAGCAAAAGCGCCCTGAGGCTTTTTAGTTTTGCATATAGTGCTATACAAGTTGTTTATTCATTCATTCTCCTGCACCAAATCACACACTAGGTAGGCGCACCTTCAGATCCAAGCTAATGATTTTTTGGCCTGGACCTGCTGATCGGTTCTGGAGAATCACAGAACAGCCTGTGCTTACAAAACAAAGGCACAGAAAATGATGTGATCTTCTTTTCAGTTTCAATGAGAGAAGAAAGCACATCTGCAGTGATTAGAAGCAGCACACAGTCACACAATCACTTAGTTAGGCACATTTAAACCCCCATTGTCCCCCTAGTTAGCACTTTCACTGCCCTGGCACTAGTGTCTTTCGTACACTGTACAGATTTTTTTTACTGATCACTATATTAGTATCACAGGTGATGCCAGATAGCATTAGCTTCATTCCTAGGTGGCGTCAGATTACCCGCCACAACACTATCACATACATATTATAAAATCTCCAATACTAGTATAGTGTCTGAACAGATCAGTATATTTGATTAGATCAGAACTTTACTAACGTCCCCAATAGTATAGTGTCCCCGAAAATTCAGCATTAGCAGGATCAGTCCGGACACCTGCCAGCATCTGCGTTTTAGCCCCCCCCCCTATCAAGTGCAGGGTCAGTAGATCACTGTCACTTCTAATACATTGCACACAAAACCACAGTGTTGGCAAGATCAGGCCTCTGCTAGCGTACTAGCAGGTACATTTTATTGTAGCAGTTCAAGCGGTCCCTGACAGCCTGGTGCTCTTTTCCCATGAGTTTCATTAGGTACCTGTAAATTTAGTGGCCAGAATGTCCAATGAAAGATACACTAGTGAAGAGGCCTACAGGATTCTGAGTATGTCAGCTGAGAGCAAATGGGAGTCCTGACTGACAGAAACCGGCTCAGAATACGAACCTGTCAGTGTGAGGTGAGGAGAGCCGAAAAACAGCATTTCCATGTTTACATGTGACCGGTTGTAATTGAATGGTGAAAGAGCCACGTCATTGGCTCTTTACCCAGATTGGGGTGATGCCGCATCCTAGGGAGATGGCGTGACAGCGATCGCGATACACTTTGTTGCCCTAGAACAAGTGGTGATCCTGCCCATCATGATTTTACTAAACGGTGGACAGGAGGTAGTTAAACAGAAATTTGCAGACGTAATATACGCCCCAACAAAACATCTGCATAGATAAGTCCTGCATTCATTTTTCTGGCTGCCTTGCATTGAAACAGCATCTCCCCAGCAAGTTTGCCAGATCTGGGCTCAAAATGTATAAGCTCTGTGAGGGCATTAGGCTATACATTATACAATTTTCAGATTTATGAGGAAAAAGACCCCCAGATGCCCAGACTACATGGGGAGCAGTGGCATTCCAAAAGGGATACAACTTGTACATGGACAATTATAAGTGTGCTGCTTTTTAGACACCCTTTTGATCTTGGAATTGGCTCATGTGGCACCGTGCGACCTAATCACCGGGGCTTTCCACAACTGCTTGTAAATACCCAACTTAGAAAGGAGAAAGCCTGTTTCAGAAATAATGAATTGCTTGCAGTGAAGTGGAAGAAAAAACGGGATGTTTTTGTCCTATCTTCCATTCACACAGATACGTTTATGCTATTCACACAGATGCGACAGTCCAAATTTGCACAGTATTGTTGAGGCGTTCCTCTCTCTCTAGTTCACGACTATAACCTTAACATGGGAGGGGTGGACTTCAATGGTCAGATGATGAACGTATACTTAGTTTCCTGTAAAGGTGTGATAGGTAGTGAGGAAGTGAAATGAGGAAATTTCGCCATTTCAAAGCCTGAGGCGGGTCGAGTCGTTATGTTGATAATTTAATGTTTTTTTTGTCCACCTCAGGAGAGGAGGTGTAAGCATAGATTGTATATCTGCTATACATTTTCAGTAATTTCGATCTCTAAAAGTTTTTATTCAGAATTTCTTTCTATAAATTGTTGCATTCTAGTGTTGAATAAACCCCTGCGTAATATCCAGGATACCAATCACTGGCATCATAGGTGAAGTCATTGCAGAGCTTACCACACTAGGTTTAAATCATATGAGCTATTTTATAAATGGTTCCCAATATAGAACTGTCCTTTTTTTACCTGAGCAAAGCCCAGGTTACGGAACAGAATGGGCGAGATAGATTGTTCAAGTGATATCAAGCTATTTCCCTTCTTATGATTGCACCAGTCCAGTATCCAAGACAGATGTCCTGCATAGTAATACTGGACCGGGCCTGGGAATCCAATGCCTCAAAACATTTGGGCATGATAAGTATATCTGCCTTGATCCTTTTAAACTTTTTCCGTTTTTAAATATATTCATCACAAGCAGTAATATACATAGTGGAAGTAGCAGCTTTAGAAGCAGGAATATTTTTCCTAGTTGCTAAAAAAAAAAGTTAACTTTTACAGCATTTTCTCAAGGGTATAACACATGTTTTTGGATATAAAATTCAACAAGAAACCTGCTATGTAGTCATGAAAAAAATGCCTTTTAATTACATCTTTTAAGCAGACAAGACCTCTTCACCCACTTTTATTCTTATCCATAGATCTCTATATAACTACCTGAGAGATTGTTCAGTTGTATATTTACATCATCTTGAGATTTTTTAATAATTGCTTTCAATGCATTACTCTTTATTTCAGATGCTACTATGTGGTCTTTTCATTCTACCATTAAGGATAATCTTTTTTCTGTTGATCTTAATAATGGCATGGTTCGTTGCATCCTTCACTACCTGCTGTATTTCAAAGTTGAGCTTGGAGCCACTAAAGAGATGGAGAAGGTATGTGTTGTCAAGAAAAATTAGATGAGCAGTTTGTTATAATATGGTATACACCCTATTTAAGTCACTTGTATAGCAGCTTGGATCTTTTTTTTGATAGTTAGGACTGGGAGAAAGACAATTTATACGTAAAGTTGGGGGGTGGTTGAGTTAGGTGTACACATGCCACAGCAGGCATTAAGCCCCCTATTGCTTTTGGTGGGTTTAACCACTCTGCAAGTGCCTTCATGCTTCTGAGGAGTCAAAGGGGTTAAAGCAGGTGGTGAGAAAGCAACACAATTTGCTATTATGCCCATTGCATTGCTTCACATTGATCTGAAGATCCTTTTTCCTGCTGCTGGCACCACTCTGGAGCCTGCTAGCCAGGATAAGAGGTGGAGTTATTACGACGCATGGGACAGGAGCCACTACTAAAGAGGAGGCATTGGCTTATGCATCTCTTGCTTTTTTTTCTACAGCTCCAACATTACAAGTAGTCCCTCTGCATTGCACTCTGATGCTCTGGAATGACAGGTCAGTAATCCCAGTTTGCAATCTACCAGTCACTTGTCTGAACTACTGGTAGATTGCGACCTACAGGTTGCTGACCTCCGGTCTAGCTTAACCCAAGAAGTTTACCCAAAAATTGGACATCTACATTTAGTAAGAACATTGGTCTAAAATTCAGTAGGAACATTGGTCTAAGATGTATGGACCCTGTTTAATTTTGGCAACATGCCGATACTAGCAGTAAAAGGTATCGGGGTCCAGGGCACAGCCCTTCAAAAGTTGCTCAGAGAAATGGGTCCAGCTTATTACCTTTTAAGGTAGATAGTACAACATTATTATCAAGTCTTTTTTTCAGCTTTGTGGGATAAAGGTTAAGCTTAAGTTTTTACAATTTGGGATGAGTTTTTGTTTGTGCTGTGTCAAGAAAAGGTAAAATTGTTTTTCTAAGGCTATCTGGGCTATTCTTTGTTTTTACTTTAAGAAGCTATTTGAATCAATATGACCCTTAGAATTGCATTGTGGCATTCCAGATCAAGCCAGTGATGGTGCCCAGAATTACATTGTGCTTAAAGTTGCACTGTATGTTCTGGACATCCAGTTCACTCAATAATGAGTCTATCTACCATCCCTGAGCGTATTGTATAAAAGAAAATGGGTAAATTTGAACTGCATCAAGATTTGACAATGTTATCAGATGAACCGTACTGTGCAAAAGTATTAGGGAAGTGTGAAGAAATGCTGTAAAGTAGAAATGCTTTCAAAAATACATATCGTTGACACGACTAGAAATTCTAGAAATCCAGGAGGAAAGGGTACAACTGTCAGTACATAACAAGATGTATCAAGGCTTGGATGAAACCAAACAGAGTGTTTCCGGTCCACAGGGTCCTCTCGAATGCAATTAAGAAAGAGTGGAAGGACACAGAGAGGTCCTTTATTTTCTAAAACCCTCAGGAGAAGGTTCCCCTTTGAGGATAAGGAGACTGAGGTCTGGAACAAGAAGCCCAGGGTGGACGCTGTGTTCTCAAAAGTATCCCACGCACGGACCTTTGCGTTCCCAGATATGGGGGTACTGAAGGACGCAATGGATAAGAGGGCAGATTTCCTTTTGAAAGAAGCGTGGGATTCCACTTCATCCAGCCTCAAGCCTGCGATGGCTTCCACGGTAGTAGCCAGGAACCTGGAATGCTGAATTGAAAAACTTGAGTCATGTGGAGGCAGGTACATCATGAAAAGAGTTGCTGGAATCTTTTACACTGATGCTTAAAGCAGAAAAATACATGGCTGATGCCTCAGCGTAATCAGTGAAGATGTCGGCGAGGTTGTCAGCCCTGGTGAATTCAGCTAGACATGCTATCTGGCTGAAAACTTGGACTGGCGATACAGCATCCAAGATAAAGTTGTGCAGCCTACCTTTTTCAGGCGACTTACTCTTTGGTCCAGATCTCGAGACGGTCCTTGACAGGACAGCCGACAAGAAGGGGTTTCCTTCCAAAAGGAAGCAGCCACTCAAAAATAATTTTCATGCTGTTCGACAGCCCCACAAGAATAGAGACCAGGAGCAGAAAAAACGTTGGTCCTCCCAGAAGGGCAAGGGGAGAGGAGGGGGTCCTCTTCAGAACCCCCGATCATCGATCATCATCTGTTTGTGATCATCATCATCACCCAGGGGTACAGTTTGGAGTTCTCAGAAAACCCCTCCAAGCAGATACTATATCACCAGTCTTCCAAAATACAAGGAAAAAGCTTCCACAATGACAAACCTGCTCCAGGTTCTGATACAACAGGAAGTTATCATCATCAGGAAGGTCAGGGTTTCTATTCACACATCTTTATAGTAAAGAAACCTGTGACAAAACGTCCCTACACTCCTCTTGAGTGCTTTCGTCATATACCACTTCCTCCCAGTCTGAATATAGATCTCAGATATTCCAACCGCTCCCAAGCACAAAACGAGATGAGACTTGCTTAGTGCTAACATAGACTCATTTATTAGAACCAAAATGACAAGTATTTATAATACAGTAGAAGAGGAGATCCCCCCTCATGCTCATATTACTCTAACAATACACCTGTAACAAATTAACATGAGCTAATTAACTAATCCCTACAGGATTTCACTACAGGTCAGACTTGTTGTCACCGAGCTTCACACAGTAGATTATACATTATCATATGTACAACCACAAGACATTTTATCACAATAGCAGGAGCTCCACTAGGAGTCGGCCTGTCTACCACATTGTACAGAGGACAATGTGATCAGCTCTCTCAATTAACATCTTGAGTTCATGACACTAGCATCTGACAGTGTGTGTCCCAACAGCATGAGACAACACACATTATATATACATATAGACAGCATTTAATCTGACTAGCACAGATTATAGTGGGGTTCTCATTCACCCTGTGCCCCTTAAAATCCAGGGCCCATAATCAGTCGGCAAGGCTCGCATTCAGTCCTCTCAAAAAGCCTGTGTCCCGGCTAGGTCTGTCACAAAACCCTTGGAAGTATTGGTTGATACTGAATCTGAAAATTCTGAACAAGTGTATCCGTCAAACACTTCGGATGGACACAATCTATTCCATAATGAAGTTATTATCCCCAAATTGCTTTATGGCATCTCTGGAGCTAAGGGATGCTTATCTGCATGTCCCGATAGCCTTGGCTTCCCAACGGTTTCTCCGTCTGGCTCTCAACCTGGGGGATTCAATATAGCATCTCCAATTCAGGGCTCTGCCTTTTGGACTATCATCCTCACCCAGGATCTTTACAAAAGTGATGGTGGAAGCACTGGAACCTCTGAAACTAAAAGGGATATCAGTTGTTTCTTATCTGGACGATCTGTTGCTTTTTGCAGATTTCAAAAGCCAGCTCCTGTCAAACCTGCAGGTGACACAGACTCACCTCAAGAGCTTAGATATACAATATACCTGGGCTCAAAATTTCAATTCCTGAGCTATTAGCCAGGCCTTAAGTGTTACTCGCCACCAGTTGCCCCGCCCCTAACCCTGCCCCTATACATGACCTCAAAAAATTCTCATGAAATGACACTTAAGTGTTGTTTTATGCAGAATTAAGTTACACAAATAAATATTAACAATGCAGCCTTACCCATGTCCATCAATGCAGCCTCACCCATCTCCATCAATGCAGCGTGACCAGTGCCCACTAACACAGCCTCACCCGTGCAGCCTCACCAGTATCCATTATTGCAGCCTCACCAGTGTCCATCATTGCAGCCTCACCCATGCAGCCTCACCCATGTCCATCATTGTGGCCTCATCCGTGTCCATCATTGCAGCCTCACCCATGCAGCCTCACCCATGTCCATCATTGTGGCCTCATCCGTGTCCATCATTGCAGCCTCACCAGTGCAGCATCACCCGTGTCCATCATTGCAGCCTCACCTGTGCAGCCTCACCCGTGTCCATCATTGCAGCCTCACCTGTGCAGCCTCACCCGTGTCCATCATTGCAGCCTCACCTGTGCAGCCTCACTCGTGTCCATCATTGCAGCCTCACCTGTGCAGCCTCACCCGTGTCCACCATGCAGCTTCACCCGTGTCCATCACTGCGGCCTCACCCGTGTCCATCACTGCGGCCTCACCCGTGTCCATCATTGCAGCCCCAACCCGTGCAGCCTCACCTGTGTCCATCGTGCAGCCTCACCTGTGTCCATCGTGCAGCCTCACTCCGTGCAGAGAGGGCGGCCGGATCATTATAGTGTAGAGGAAGAGGAGAGCCAGCTTGTTCACATAGCGGGGTTTGCCCACTGTATCAGCTTAAAGAGGAAGTAAACCCCGGCCGAGTTTTCTTTTTTTTTTCAATTTAAACATTCAGTAGCTCATTACAAGGGATAATCTATTGAAATCTGCCCTAAACGAGGTCTGTAAATACCTTATTTAGAGTGTTTGGTTTCTCTTAATTTCCGGGTATTAGCCGCGCCATTTTTAGAGCCGTTTACTGAATTTGTTATGTAGTCACTTCCGCCCTTACTCTGTAATCTCGCGCATGCGCCGTAGCTCCGGGAGTATCAGGAAGAAGAGAATCAGTGCAGCATCGCGAGACTTCTCCTCTGTGCCGTTCAGAGGGGAAGCTCGTTTACAGTAATTTCCCGACATGCAGGGAATACACAAGCAGCATACTTTACATGCCATTAATAACATGTAACACACTCTTTTTCTCTGGGAGAACGGCTCACCCCCCCAGGCAGCCCAGCTACTCGCCAGACCTCATTTTCCACTTGCAAAATGCGAGTGGAAAATTTGAGGGCTGCAATATACAATAAACTCAGTACTTCAGAAGGTCTTCCTCCCACAGGAAAAGATGGAGAAGGTCCAAGCTGCAGTAAGGCAGATTTAAATCAACCTCTGTGTCGGTTCGGACAGCTATGGCAGTCTTCGGGACACCTCACGGCATCCATTCCAGCCATACAGTGGGCCAAACTACATTCCTGGACGCTCCAGATGAACATCCTTCAAAGATGGTCTCACCAGAAGCCTCTAGAATAGCAAATTTCAACCTAACATAAGGTCTTCCCTGGGTTTCTCCCCAAGCAAGCCAGCAGAACTCAAAAGTACAGATGTTTTTCTCACCCCACAGGGAAGATCAGGCAATAGGCATAGATGCGTTTGCCCATCCCTGGGATTACCAGCTGTGCTATGCTTTCTCCCCCCCCCCTCCAGTTGATACCGCTGGTCCTCACAGTTCAGAAAGGAAAACACAAATCTGATTTTGGTCAACCCCTTCTGGCCGAAGAGTCCCTGGTTCACAGCTCTATTAAATCTAGCCACCTCCCTGGAAGCTACCATCCGGAAAAGACCTGCTAATACAGGGGACACTGAACCAGACGGAAGCAGATCAACTACAACTGACCGCCTGGTTTCTGAAGAAGATCTCCTAAGAGCCAAGGGCCTGTCAGAAAAGCTAATGAATACCCTACTCAACAGTAGGAAAAAGTAAGATGGGCTATATATCTTAAAGTGTGGAAAAATGTAACCCCTGGTGCTCTTCTAAATGTTTCCAGGTCAAAAATAGTTTGTCCTTGAATTCCTACATGATGGAACGGAGAAGGGGCTGACTGTCACCGGTAAGTCTAACTAAGGCTTTCCACAGCGTGGTATAGAGGAGGACTCCAAACTTGAGACTGAAATGATATGCTGCAGCCTCCCTCGCACGTTGTACAGCGATTATAGACTAGCAGCATTCGCAATACAGCCCATGAGACAAATTATCAAATATAGCATGGACTAGAGGAAAGCTCAAGACTATGGCTGTGAATGTTCATACCAATTTCCCTCACACGCTTAAACAAGCCACCAGATGACTTGCATGTCATAAGGAGGTATAGTGTACCAGAGGCACTCATCAGGTGCCATTAATCATGAAGAATCGTTCTTGCCAAACCAATCTATTAGCCGTCTATGAGGAGGTGAGCTGCTATCTACATAAAGGAAGGCCCGTAGACGTGGTGTATCTGGACTTCGCATAAGCATTTGACACAGTTCCCCATAAACGTTTACTGTACAAAGTAAGGTCCATTGGCATGGACCATAGGGTGAGTACATGGATTGAAAACTGGCTACAAGGGCGAGTTCAGAGGGTGGTGATAAATGGGGAATACTCGGTCAGCGGTGAGAAGTGGGGTCCCCCAGGGTTCTGTGCTGGGACCAATTCTGTTTAATTTGTTCATAAACGACCCATTTGCGGACGACACTAAGCTAAGCAGGGCAATAACTTCCCCGCAGGATGTGAAAAACTTGCAAGAGGATCTGAACAAATGAATGGGGTGGGCAACTAAATGGCAAATGAGGTTTAATGTCGAAAAATGTAAAATAATGCATTTGGGTGGCAAAAATATGAATGCAATCTACTCACTAGGGGGTGAACCTCTGGGGAATCTAGGATGGAAAAGGACCTGGTGGTCCTAGTAGATGATAGGCTCAGCAATAGCATGCAATGCCAAGCTGCTGCTAACAAAGCAAAAGAATATTGGCATGCAATAAAAAGGGGATTAACTCCAGGGATAAAGCAATAATTCTCCCACTCTACAAAACTCTGGTCCGGCCGCACCTGGAGTATTCTGTCCAGTTCTGGGCACTGTCAGGGCTGGGCTCAGCCCTTTCTTCTCTGAGCTGGCAGCTCAGCTGTCGGCTAATTGCCAGCTCCTATCTCTCCACAGTTACCCAGCTGTTGACGATATCCTGCTCGTCAGTACTTAGCCATCCAGTCCAGAGGATCTCTGCTTTCGCCTTGGTCAACATCACAGAAACTATCTCCTGCGATCCTGTTCAAGACTTGCTTTGCTAATATCCCTTTTGGCTCCAGATCCTGCTTGCTGTTCCACTACAATGATCCCTGACTTCTGGCTTGGCTGACCATCCGTTCCGGTTACTGAACGTGTTTTGACTAAATTTGTTCTTTTACTTTTATTATTAAACAAGTGTGATTTAACTGTACTTCTGTCTCGTCTGATTTCATGGTTTCTGACAGGCACCAGTCCTCAGGAAGGATGTACTGGAAATGGAGCGATAATAAAAGGGTCTGGAGGATATTAGTTATGAAGAAAGGTTGCAAGCACTAAACTTGTTCTCTCTGGAGAAGAGATGCTTGAGAGGGGATATGATTTCAATTTACAAATACCATACTGGTGACCCCAAAATTGGGATAAAAGGGAGTTTAATAAGACACGTGGCCACTCACTAAAATTAGAAGAAAAGAGGTTTAACCTTAAACTGCATAGAGGGTTCTTTACTGTAAGAGTGGCAAGGATGTGAAATTCCCTTCCACAGGTGGTGGTCTCAGCAGGGAGCATCGATAGTTTTTTTGAAACTATTAGATAAAACACCTGAATGACCGCAACATACCATATCATACACATAGGTTGGACTTTATGGACTTGTGTCTTTTTTTAACCTCACCTACTATGTACTATATTAAGTATAGAGAAAGTGTTCCAGTATCAATGAACCACAAGCCACTTCAAGCAGAAGATGTAAAAGATCTCCAAGATTGGATCCTTCACTTTTCAATCTGTAACATAGCCACACCATATACTTAACACCACCAGCAGTGGTCCGCCATTGTCAGCCTCAGGACAGGGATAGGTAGGGGCCATGTGAAATCCTATGCCATCCTGATCGATTTGACATCAAAAAGGTAAGGCTTATACGTACCTGAGCCCAATCTTAATCCAGATTCCATCCTCATTGGCTCAGATAAAGCAATGAGAGCAATTGGCTCTTGCTGCTGTTAATCACAGCCAGTGAGGAGGGAGTGGAGGGTGGGGGACCAAGCCCAGCTCTGTGTGTCAAAGGACACACAGAGCAGGGCTTGGGAGGGAGCATGTATAAGTGTGGCTCGCTATGGGGCACTCGGCAGGGGGGAAAGCCAGCAGGGGACCCAGGAAGAGGAAAATTGGCCCTTGGCCAACCTCTGAGTCTACGGTCCTCAGCGTTTCTCCATCAATGGTGTCCTTATCCATCATGTCATACCCTCAGGGAAATGTGTGATTGGCCCCACATTTATTCTGTAGCAGGACAATGACCCCAAACATACAGCTAATGTCATTAAGAACTATTTTCAGCATAAAGAAGTACAAGGAGTCCTGGAAGCGATGGTTTGGCCTAGACAGAACTTTGATCTTAACATCTTTTAAGTCTGTCTGGGATTACGTGAAGAGACAGAGGGATTTGAGGCAGCCTCTACCCATAGAAGGCCTAAGGTCTAAGATGTTTGGAACAAGCTACCTGCCTAGTTTCTTCAAAAACTCTGTGCTCAAGTACTGTGTGTACCTAGAACAGATGATGCTGTTTTGAAGCCAAAAGGTTTTCAATTATTGATTTGATTTCGATTTGTCGTCTGTTCATTCACTTTGCATTTTGTAAAGTGATAAAAATAAACAAACAATTAACAATTGCTTTTAATAGGTCATCTACCTCCTCCAGTGATGGCTTGTACCTGGACGCCTGGCTATCATCTTCCTCCTCATCTGAATCCTTGAGGGAAGGAAGAGTACCTGTCCCCTCATCCCCTGAGTCAGTAACCTCTACTGTCCTAGAGGTGGATGCTGGACGGAGGCTGCTGGGGTTCTGCTTGGCTTGCCGGGCTTTTGACCAGCAGAGATCTGAACAAGCTCAAAGAATTTGTCAGATCCCGCACAGAGGAAAACAAATCTTTGCATTGCTGGGATGTCTCCTCTTCAACAAGCTCTGCAACACAGAATACAGGTTCTGCACATAAAAATAAAGAAAGATACCGGCGCACCAAATCTATTATGTTGTATGTAATTGTGCTTCAGTCAAACAGACACTTTAGATGGGGTTGAATATTGCACAAAGAAATGGACTGCACTGGCTACCAAAAAAACGAATTAATCCAAATAATCTCCTTCTGTTGTGCTTTATATAACAAATCTGTAGTGTTACCACCAATTTTAGCAAATATATACAAAATAAGAAAATTTGTTTACCACTGTGGTGTAAATAAGCACCAACTACTGAGCCCAGTGTTGGTGATCAAACTATAAACCTTATATATAACTAAAAACACAAATAATATAAAACATGCGAATGTGTGATTATAACTCCTTCATTCAGAGTCCAGGGTGAAAAACAAACAGTTATTCTCTAGCACTCAATATCTTCTGGTAGTTCTTGTGTGCTTCCTGCTTTTACAATGAAAATCACCATTTAGTGCCACCACCACCTCACAAAATGGGTACTCACCAGATATCAATTGAAAGCTCGCCTTTGGTTCATTAATGAATAACCACTCCTCAACAATGATCAGTATCCCCAAGGTTCAGACAACTGGATATCCAAACTCATAAAAAACATGTAGAACTATCATGGTGTAGTATTTCTCAATGCGTTTATTATATATAAAAAAAAAAAAATATTGCACCCATTTTCTGGTGTCAACAAGCCAACACCAAGCTTATCTAGCCATGTATGCAGGTACCCCTAGGTCCACAAACAGGTATCCTCTGTATTGTATGCGTCCCAAGTGGTCTGCTCACTGCTACCGGCGTCCGAGTTGTTCAGCAAGTCCCAGCAGCCTCTACATGTGTCGCAATCTCGTTGCATCGTCAGGAAGCTGGGTCCCTGTTCCCCCCTCCATTTATACCCCTACTATACCTTGCAGGTGTTGAGCTAGTTGCAATTTTGAATTCCATGTCCCCGGAAGTAGCGGCGCTGCCATTTTGCCTCCGGAAGTCACGGAATCGCCATTTTGGTTGCTGGCATACCTTATGGTCTATTCCCCATTTCCGCCCGGAAGTGACGAAGATGCCCTTTTGTTACCAGAAGTACCAGACCCGCCATTTTAACTACTGGCGGGTGTCACGGTCTTTCCTGTCACTGGTACAGACAACCTATCAGTTATCCTGTATTGGGCAAATGCTCAGGTTCGCTGCCTGACTGCTGACCAGCCCCTAATTCAAATGGTCATTGAAAACGACCGCAGACAACCATCACTGCTGGTAGATATATTAGACATACCTTTACATTACTGTGGTTGCCATCCATATCCCTACGGATGTCCTCTTTCATATACACTTTTTTCCTCAAGACTCATGTCCTACTTGTGTGAATGGAAACAAATTTATTCTTTGTTTTATTATCTAATTGCGGAGGTCACTATTTATTTATGTTATCACTATATCTGTCCCCTTCCTATGCTGCAGCTCACCCGCATACTTAGCTAGATAGGCTTTCACATTATTTCCAATGTAAACAATACATGTAATAATAAAAAAATATATAAATAAAATTAAAATTACAATTATATTGAAAAAAATTATTTTTTTATAAAAAAGAGGAACAATATACATATATTTATATTTCCCAACAAATATTTAAGAAACCCCTTAATTTGTTAAAAGTCTTCTATAAAGCAATTCACATCTAATTCTATATTTAATCCGAGGGGTCTCATAGTATCCAATTTATGTATCCAATACGTTTCATTGCGTGAGACCTCTCGTCTTAAATTTGTGTTCCTCCAATTATTTTCTATTCTATCAATGGCATAAAACCTTAAATTTTGCGGGTCTCTATTATGTACCTCTCTGAAATGTTTGGACACGCTATGGTGTTTGTAACCTTTGATATTCCGGATGTGCTCACTTATGCGGATGGACAATGCCCTTGTGGTCCTGCCCACATACTGCAGTCCACAATTGCATTCCATAAAGTAGGTTACATGCGTGCTTCCACTCGTTATCAATTTATTTATCTTGAATTTCTGTTTTGTTAAGTAAGACTGAAATTCTAGGGTTTTTCTTGTATTCTTATTATTGGTAACCCTGCATGGCTTACATTTGCCGCACCACCAGTAAAAGCCCTTTTGGTCAAAAAATTTGACCATTTTCTTTGGTGGTACAGAGACATTTTTCACAATTTGGTCTCTTGGTCTACGTGCTCTCCTATATATATATATATATATATATATATATATATATATATATATATATATATATATATATATATATATATATATATATATATATATATATATATATAAATATTGGCCTAGGGGGGAGAATTTTGCTCAAATGGGGGTCATTGCATACAATTGGCCAGTGTTTCTTCATGGCTTTCTCTAAAATTTTATACTGTTTATTGAAACCTGTAATGAATGGTACACCCTTTAGTTTTTGTGTGGTGCTGTTCCTTTCTGTTAGCTTTTCCCTATTTTCATACCTTATTTTATCTCAGATTTTTTTTCCAATTCTATTCTGTTATACCCTTTGTCCTCAAATCTCTCCACTAGTGTTTCTGTTTGCGTGTAATAATCTCATGATGAATTACAGTTACATCTTATCCTGATGAATTGTCCCTTGGGGATTGCTTTTTTCCAATGGGGATGGTGACAGCTACTAAAGGGAATATACCCATTCCTGTCGGTATCTTTAAAGTGTGTTCTGGTTTGAAGTTGTTCCTTATTCTTGAATATTTCCAGATCCAAGAAACTGATATTATTCTGGTGCACATTCACTGTAAACTTGATACCATATTGATTTTGGTTTATATGCTGTATGAATCTGTTGAGCTCCTCTCGATCCCCCTCCCATACTATCAGGATATCGTCTATGAATCGTTTGTAAACGGCCAGCTGTGGCCAACATCTTCCAAATATCTCCTCCTCTTCCCATTTGTTCAGGAAGATGTTGGCCAAACTGGGCGCATACTTATTCCCCATTCCCACACCTTTTAATTTGCTTATAGTAGCCATGGTTAAACCAGAAATAATTATTGCCCACGGCCATCCTAAGTCCCTCCTCTGCTTTAGTCTCAGATTTGAAAAATATTTCATAGCCCATGCAACCGCTGCTAGGGCATCTGTTTGTTTGATATTGGTATACAGCGACTCCACATCTATTGTTACCAACAGAGTGGAGTCGCTGACCCTCACATCTCTAAGTAGTTTTATTACATCTTTGCTGTCTTTTATAAAAGCATTTCCTTTGCTAGCTAATGGTTGAAGGAAAGTGTCAAGATATTCCCCTAATCTAGAGTGCACTGACCCTATCCCGCTTATAATGTGCCTCCCTGGTGGTTTGGTCTTACTCTTGTGGACTTTGGGTACTTGGTATATTATCGGTAGTTTAGGTGCTTCTGGTAGCAAGTACCTTGCTTCTCTTTTGTTCATTATCTTATCTGTAGTTCCCACCATTTAAAGCGGGATTCCACCCTAAAGTGGAACTTCCGCTTTTCGGAACCCTCCCCCCCTCCGGTGTCACATTTGGCACCTTTCAGGGCGGAGGGGGGTGCAGATACCTGTCTAAGACGCGTATCTGCACCCACTTCTGGGCATAAACTCCCACGGGAGTTTACGTCACTTCCTGTCCCGGCACGCTGTCTGCCGGGACACACACGTGTCCCGGCAGACAGAGCAGAAGATTCTCATTGCGCCGCGCGACTCGCGCATGCGCAGTAGGGAACCGGGAAGTGAAGCCGCAAGCTTCACTTCCTGATTCCCTCACCGAGAATGGCGCCGGCAACAGCAGAGAGCCGAGCGATTGATCGGCCTCTGCTGCCGACATCGCTGGAACTGGGAGACAGGTAAGTGTCGGTTTTTTGCAGGTACAATCCCTCTTTAAGAAATCCTTTAATTTAGATTTTTAACTCCTTACCTGGATTTTTCTTCAATGGTTGGTATGTGGTTACATCTCCAACCAGTCTACCTAATTCCAGCTCGTAGTCTTTTTTTTTTTTTATTCAAAATTACTAACCCTCCCCCTTATCGGCGGGTCGAATGACTATATTTTTGCGTTTCTCCAATTTTCTTATTCCCTGCCATACCCTATCCGCTGTGCTTACTTTATTTGGTTTCATGCCATTGATTTCTTTCTCCATCATTTTTTTAAAAACTTCAATATAGTGATTTGAATTCGATTTGGGGTTGAATATAGACTTCTTCCTTAACTGACTATGTGACTACACTGTGCTGCTGGGCTGTGTGACATTCTCTCCCTTCTCCAAAAAGTATTTTTTCAAGTTTAGTTTCCTTATAAACTTCTGGAGGTCAATAAAAGCCTAAAATTGGTTAAAGATCCTGTTTGGAGCATACTTCATCCCCTTATTCAATACTAATAATTCCTCCTGCGAGAAAATTGTCAGGTTAAAGATGCCTTGGCCTAGTTCTCTTTTTCTTTTTCCCCCCTCTACACCCTCTCCTCCTTGTACGTTTCTGTTGGTTCCATTCTCCTGTGGTGGCCTGTGTGCCCCATTGTCCTGTGGGTACCTGTTTGCTTCACTGTCTTGGGGGAAATTATTCCATCCACTCCTGCTGTTCTGGAATACCGGCATTGGCGGTCTGTAGGGTTCCCTCCAGTCCCTCCATTCCCCCTGCCACTGGGGTGGTCCATAAGGGGGTGGGTTATAATAACCCCTTCCTCTACCCCTATATCCACCCCTCCATTGCCTGGTGTATTGGCCCTATGGTTGTTGGTACTGTTGTCTAGACGTGTTATTTGTCTGTTCAGTGCTAGGGGCATTTCCTCTGGTCTGTATATTGGTATTAGAATTGGCTTTTTGCCACGAATCTCTGAGCGGATTCTTGCAATATGGGCATTTCCTTTAAACTGGTGGAGGAGGTTTAGCTTTTGCTGATGCTTTAACCTAAAAGGAATAGAAACCGGGTTCAGCCAAGCATCCTTACACTTGTAGCCATCACTGCTTAGTGAGACAAACCTCCACCAACAAGAAGGGAAACCGTGCCCCAAAAGGTGTCCCCAGCAAGGAAAAAAAAAAAACCATCCAGGCTGCAAGGTCCAAGCAGAGTCACCTTTGGCCCTGCAGCCACAGGCTTCCTGTTACAGGGAGGTACAAATATTTAAACACACGGCCCATAAGGAGAAGATGGCGGGCACCGCTGTTCCCCCCTTACCTGGGCCTGGCTGGTGCTTGAGGTGCCTGCTTCCGCCTGGGCTGCCGGTCTCTCGTCCATTTCTGCAGAGAGAGCAGCGGGGAACTGACAGAAGCTGCCTGACGTTGAATCTCTCGGTCCCGGCTTCACCCATGAGGGCCGGAACCAGAAACACCAACCGAATGGACCAGCCCCCTGACCTCTGAGTCCCAGGCAACTGGAACCAACGCCCTTAAGCCCCATACACACGGTCGGACTTTTTCATGGATTCTGTCCGATCGGACAATGTTGTTGAAAAATCAGACCGTGTGTATGCACCATCGGACAGTGTACGTCGGTTTGTCCGACGGACAAAGTCTTATCTCCTGCTGGAAAGATTTGCCGTCAACACGGTCCGATCACACCAAATCCGATCGTGTGTACGGTTGTCCGACCGGACAAAGTGCCACGCATGCTCAGATCACATTACAAGACCAAAGCTATTGGCTACTAGCCTCTACGTAGTCCCGTCGTAGGCAACAAACGTCACCACGTTCAGAATGATCGGATTTTCCGACAACTTTGTCCGACTGTGTGTACGCAAAACCAACATCGGACAAAGTATGACGGACATGGTCCGATGGACCTGGTCCGCGGATTGTCCGACCGTGTGTATGGGGCTTTACAGGAAGCTGCTTCACCAGACGTGATGTCACCCGCCGGCCGAGACCCAGGACTGACATGCGGGGAAAAACTACACCTTGTAGATGCCCGCCTGGCCCCCTGAGCGATACCGTGGATCCCGGACACAATGACGCTAGCCTCCTGAGAGCCATTGCTCCACTGAGCTGGAGAGGCTGGGAGCTTCGGAGCAAGGGGGGGGGGGTGCGAAAATGGTCCTGAAGAGACAGGAAAAAAAACGCCTTGAGGTGAGCCTAAAACCCCTCCACCTTGGAGAGAGCACAGCTCTCCTTGGTTCCAGCAGCGCTTCCACCATGGCGGAGGAAACCTAATAACTGAAGCCATGGTGGAAGAGGAGGGATTTTAAAGCTGCATGTGTTTCCTGGAAAAAATCCAGAGCGGAGCTGTCAGCGCTAAAGAGAAGCCATCCACATAGAGCAATCCTGTGGTCTGTGTGACCAGGATAAAGAGCAGAGGTACTGCTAAAGAGCCAGGTGGGCTAGCATTTTCTGTGTGTTCGCTGGAGAAGAACCCCTGTGTGGGAAACCTTTGTCACAGACCTTCATTTGCCTTTTTAATAAAAATGGGCTGCCATGCCCTTAAATATAGTTCCTGACTGGCTTGAATCACTAACAAACGCATCTGCCACGAGAGCTAATGGTCCCCCATGTTACAAGTGGTTGTTGGATGTGGCACAAGACAGTGGAATCCGGGTCCTTGCTCCACAGTGACTTCAAGTCAGGAACTATTGGCTGTGTGTGGAAGTGCAGCCAGGCAAAAGGCATTGCTTGTTGAAGGTGGTGTACCTGTGAATGAAAAGTCAAACTTTTTTTTTTTTGTTATGAACTGTTTGTGTGCATGAGACAGCACAATCTGTGTGTGCACTGTGCAGGTGAGGAAAGCTTGCATGAAGCGAAAAGCAACTTGCTTTAGGCCCCTTTCACACCGGGGCGTTTTTCATGCGGTGCAGCGCTAAAAATAGCGCCTGTTCACCGCATGAAAAAATCCGGCCCCTTTAACTCCAGTGTGAAAGCCGGCGGGCTTTCACACTGGAGCGGTGCGCTAGCAGGATGACAAAAAAAGTCCTGCTAGCAGCATCTTTGGAGCGGGATAGGAGCGGTGTGTTCACCGCTCCTATACCGCTCCTTCCCATTGATTACAATGGGAGACCGCGGTAAAACCGCGGCAATACCGCGGTTACCGCGTCAATACCGCGGCTACGGCGGCGCTCTGCGGGGGGGTGTTTAACCCTTTTTCGGCCGCTCGCGGGGGGTAAAACCGCACCGCGAGCGGCCGAAAACCGCGGTGAAAACGACAGTAAAGCAGCGCTAAATATAGCGCTGCTTTACCGTCACCGCGGCTCACCCCCCCGGTGTGAAAGGGACCTTAAAGTGACAGTGCTTCATTTTTTGCTGGAGGGAGCAAAAGTGCAGTGGAGTGACTGCGAATATGGAGAGTCCACCAGTGTTTGAATCTGCAGTGGATTGGTGCAAGCGGCACCTGAACCCAGCTAAAGAGGAAAGCAAGCCAACCCTCAAGGAGAGAGCCGCGGGATGTTCATACCAGGAAGAGGGGTGTTGCCCCTGGCAACGCTCGTGCAATTAGGCCAAAACGTTGTTTGCGGTGCAGCGAGTTGGGGCATGTTGTCTCCAAGTGCCCTTTGTCTCAGTCTCCAATACAAGGTGACACCCGGGCAGACAAAGGTCTGCAACAATGTTTGGGAAGCCTGATTTGAGCCCCAGGAGTGTCCAAGAGGCTTGCCCGTAGCAACGGTGGTGATGTCAAGTCTGCGGACTATGCAAGAAACTTATTGCTGACAGAGGATCGTGGCAAGTTAAAAGCAACAATGCTTCAAGGAGCGCAAAGTCGCTGCATTTGGGAGAGTCAGCAAAGTACAGCTGGAAGAGTGCCATCTCCCTTGGCAACAAGAGATCGGGTGTTAACCGGAAGGAGGAGCTACAGTGGAGATGTGGAGCGGCGTCCCACTAAAGATATGTGCAGAAATGTACCATGCCTGGAATGTGGTTGTTACCAGCCTGAAAATGTGACTTAAGAGAGCCGATGGTTATAGACGTAATGAGATAAGGTGATCAGCTTGGCGTGGACTGCAAAGAATCACACAAACAGCATGAAATAAGACCACTGTACTTTATGGCTGGAATAATTTCATTTTTAAATTAACAATACATCATTTTACATTTTTATAACCATTCACAATATATAATACAGATTTTAACTGAAGTATTTTAAAACGTAGTTGCAATAAGGACCATTATTATCTTTTAATAACATATATTCCTGTTATTCAGTGTTCTAGATAATTATCTTTATGATACACTTTAACTATGCAATACTCATACTGGCAATGCATTGCTTTAATACAAACATTTCGGTAGTTCCCTTTTTTAACCACTAGATGGTGCATATGGCCTGTCTATATGAAGCAATGCCTAAGCTTTCACACAAGAGGTTTTTTTACCCATTATAATATTAGCTTTACAACATGTGCTTTTCTAACTTTATTGAACGTGCATAAATCAGGTTTAAATATAGCTATGTAGAACAGCCAAGAGCTTATAATATACATTTTAGACATTTGTTCTGACTAATGCAGTATTTTCATGTTTTTGTTCCCTTTCCACTGTTTCAAACACATGCTGTTCTAAACTTCAAATTACAGCAAAACTATAGCATAAAATCTGCTAAAACTTTCCCTGCATCTGCTCAAGATATTTAGGAATCCTACTATCATAGCTCAATACAGATTAGGAACGATTTAGAGTACATACCTGCAAAGAATCACACAAACAGCATGAAATAAGACCACTGTACTTTATGGCTGGAATAATTTCATTCCAGTCGCATGGTGTTTGTGGCCTTATATAGACACTGTTTGCGTACCTTCTCTGCCATCTACTGGTAATTGCTAGAATAGCAGGAAGGTATTTCTTTGCTTAGAAATAAAATAAAATAAATGAATATGTACTTTGCTTTGGGGTGTCTGTTTTGTGACCATATAGACCCCAGTCCGTCACACTTTCCCCTCCTTCAGTTAATGGCTCCCGACATTAAACTCAATTGGTATCTGAACACTATTTAGTGATTTAAGTAACCCAGATAGGTACTTGTTGCCACCAAGGAGCTATGTTAACTACCTGGCATGTCATGGGAGTAGCTAGCAATGTAGGAGTTTGTACGGTGTGAATCTGACTTGGTATGTATCTTGGCTGACCTAGTGTGTCATATGTAAAGATCTCTTTAGGCTTGGCTTGTCTGGTAGATCTTCTGACAGGAGTTGAGTCTTCTCCATCAACATCATTCTCCATTTGCACATCTTGGTTCACAGGTAAGTCTTGACTTGATGAGGGTAATTCAGCAGTGTCTAGTCCCACCATGTCTGTAGCCCAGATTTGGTCGCCAACTACTGTTCCATCATTTTGTTCTTGTTCAAGATTGGGTGTGGTAGTTGTAGGATAGAACTCTTCAGCAGAAACTCTTAATGGGATTTTCTGTAAGTTTTGAGAGTTTTGTTGAGACACAACACAATCATGACTTTCTGTAGTCTCTGGTATATAAGGATAATACCACCTTTCTTCATCTGAACATTCTTCTTCTAGGTCCAGATCCATTCTGGTCTCCTTTCTGTTACATGATTGTCTTTGTTTCATCTGTACTTTTGGAATGTGTCCTTCAATTGGTAGGTCATTTACTGGTTGTAAAAGATTTCTGTGCAGTACTCGAATAGTCTTTTTACCACTTTCAGGCTGAATTTTGTACACAGGCCCAGCTTTTATTCTTTCTACCACTTTGTGTACTGATTCTTCCCAGTATGAACAAAGTTTACCAGGTCCTCCTCTTTTAGAGAGATTTCGTACTAAGACCCTATCACCCGGTTGAAGAGGTGCTCCTTTTATCTTCTTGTCATAGTACTTCTTCCCTTTAGCAGATGATTTTTGGCTATTCTCGGATGCGATTTTGTAAGCTTCTTGCATTCTGGATGCCCATTTTTGAGTAAATGTTGGTTGACTTTCTGATTCCTTTTCCAAATTTGGGTTGAGCATTAGGTCAATTGGCAAACGAGGAGATCTTCCGTACAATAGAAAGAATGGCGAGTATCCTGTGGCTTCATGCCTGGTGCAATTGTATGCATGAACCATATGTGGAAGATATTCTTTCCAATCTGACTTTTTCTCTTCCTCTAAGGTGCGAAGCATCTGTAACAAAGTACGGTTCAGTCTCTCCACTGGGTTACCCTGTGGATGGTATGGAGTAGTTCTTGAATGAGAAATCCCTGCCAATCGTTGCAATGTCTGAAATAAGTTGTTTTCAAATTCTCTTCCTTGGTCATGGTGGATAGCCAAAACGTGGTATGAAATCTTGAAAGATCTTTTCTGCCACTGTATTTCCAGATTTGTTCTTAGTTGGATACGCTTGTGCAAAGAGTGTAGAATGGTCAACTATTACAAGTATATACTCATATCCTCCTTTGCTTTTCTCCAAGTGAAGATAATCAATGGATACTAACTCCAAGGGTGAACTGGTAGTAATCAAACCCATAGGTGCTCTTTCGGTGATATTTGGACGCTTTTGTTTGATGCAGCTGCACTTCTTCAGCACATATTCATCAATGTCTCTTTGCATAAATGGCCAGTAAAATCGTTCACGCGCTAGGTGGGTTACCTTGTCAGTACCAATGTGACCCATGTCATCATGAAGATTTTTTTAAGACCAATGGTTTTAACTTTTCTGGTAGAACTAGCTGTTTTCGGGTTCCAGAGTGTCGGTAAAGAATTCATTCATCAACTCTGAGTTTGTTCCATTCATGTATCAAACGTCTTGTTTTGCTGGTCATACTCTCCTTTTCTTTGTGGTTTGGAATCCAGTTGTTCGCCAGACCACTTCTCTAATGTTGGTATCATCTTGTTGTAATGCTCTGATATTCTTCTGAGTCATTGGGCAGATTGTCTGTCCTTTTCAGCAATTCTTCGGCCACATCACTTTCTGAGTGGATAGTCAATGAAGTCACCCATAGTGCCTCTTCGTCGACAGCTTTGCTCCCTTGCCACATCGCTGACACAACCTCAGATGGTACAAGCTCTGTGTACTCACTCAGATTCTTTGTGAGTTCCACCGGAAATCGTGACAGTGTATCTGCGTCTGCATTCTGTTTACCTGGCCTGTACTTGATATCGAAGTGGAAATCGGCCAACTCGCCAACCCAGCGATGACCCACAGCATTCAGTCTGGCAGTACTCAATACATATGTCAATGGGTTGTTGTCTGTGTAGACTGTGAATGTTGGAGCGTAGTACAAGTAATCTCTGAATTTGTCACAGACTGCCCACTTGAGAGCTAAAAACTCAAGTTTACCAGAGTGAAGATGGTAATTGCGCTCTGCTGGAGTCAATGTTCTGGAGCCAAACCCAATAACACGAAGTTTTTTTCTCCTTGTCGCTGGTACAGTAAAGCACCTAGGCCTTCATTGGAAGCATCCGTGTGTAAGACGAAGGGTAAGTCAAAATCGGGGTATGCTAGTATTGGTGGATTGGTTAGCATGTCCACCAGTCTGGATACTACAGCTTGATGTTTGGGTGTCCATTGAATCAGTGTTTTAGACGGCACTTGTGCTTTGTTCCCGTTTTTTCTTTGTAGGTTCCCCTCGACTGTTTTTGGCGATGGATGTAGCAGATTCTTTCTCAGTGTTCTGCAAAAGTTCATACAGTGGTTTAGCAAGTCTAGAGAAATCTTGAATGAAGGACCTGTAGTAGCTCAGGAATCCTAACAAAGATCTGACTCCTCCCACAGTTTTTGGTTCTTTCCTTTTTCAAATGTAATACCGCTTCAAGATCTTTTGGGTCAATTTTTATGCCTTCTTCTGACACCATTCGTCCAAGGTATCGAATCTGTCGTTTAAAGAGTTCACACTTCTTCGGTCTAAGTTTGATACCATGCATTTTAACTATGCAATACTCATACTGGCAATGCATTGCTTTAATACACACATTTCGGTAGTTCCCTTTTTTAACCACTAGATGGTACATATTGCCTGTCTGTATAAAGCAATGCCTAAGCTTTCACACAAGAGTTTTTTTTACCCATTATAATATTAGCTTTACAACATGTGCTTTTCTAACTTTATTGAACGTGCATAAATCAGGTTTAAATATACCTATGTAGAACAGCCAAGAGCTTATAATATACATTTTAGACATTTGTTCTGACTAATGCAGTATTTTCATGTTTTTGTTCCCTTTCCACTGTTTCTCACACATGCTGTTCTAAACTTCAAATTACAGCAAAACTATAGCATAAAATCTGCTAAAACTTTCCCTGCATCTGCTCAAGATGTTTAGGAATCCTACTATCATAGATTAATACAGATTAGGAACGATTTTAGAGTACATACCTGCAAAGAATCACACAAACAGCGTGAAATAAGACCACTGTACTTTATGGCTGGAATAATTTCATTCCAGTCACATGGTGTTTGTGGCCTTATATAGACACTGTTTGTGTACCTTCTCTGCCATCTAGTGGTTATTGCTAGAATAGCAGGAAGGTATTTCTTTGCTTAGAAATAAAATTAAATAAATGAATATGTACTTTGCTTTGGGGTGTCTGTTTTGTGACCATATAGACCCCAGTCCGTCACACGGTCAACTGGGGCATGGAATTTTTACTTGTCTCAGGTTATGGAACATGCCTGGAGATGTGGTTACTGGGCAGAAGTCTTCGTCTGCAAGCCCAGATTGTTGTGCAAACATATTTTCAGTCACCTCTGGCAACATTGAGGAAGTACCTATTGTGGCTGCACGGGGTGCTAAGGAATCAGAAGTGGATGCTGCAGTTTTGTCCCATGGCCACCAGGGAGAGTTGGCCAGTAAAAGTGGGATAAAGGATAGACAACGTACTCAAATGAAGCCAGAGTTACCTGCTACAGATTATGGTAAGACTGTTGCAGTTTGTGGGACTGATCCCAGTGAAGTGGGAGTATATCCAGCTGGGACATCGGCAGAAGGTGTAAAAATGGACTTGCTGCAGTGTGCTACCCCGAGTAGTGGGGAGACACAGGTTGAAGCTCAACCTGCAGCAAGGTTAAGAACTCAAAGACTGGACTCTGTATGTGCCTGGTGTAATCCACTGTGCTGGAAGTGCTAACCTAGGGGTGACCAATACAGTTTGTGTGCCAGGTTCCTTAGTGACAGGTGCTACAGAGATGCCCAGGGAAACCTCCCAGGAGCCCACAGTGGTGAGGCACGTGGTTTCCCAGGACAACTGTGGAGCCACCCTAGTGGGAAAAATAATGCCTTTGGAGAGGAAGGGTGGTGTGCTGAGCGGTACACAGGGTGCTGTGTGTTCTGAACAAAAACAGCCTGTTAAAGCTTATGACACTGCTATGTCTATGGATGCTGATGGTAAAGGTATTGCTGATCAGTGGCGGCTGGTGAAGTTTTTGGATGGGGGGGCGCCAGACCCCGCCCATCAATTTTGACCCCTCCTACTTCTCATAAACCACACCCCTTATATAATCCTCCCACTTCGTCCCCTGTATTCCACTTCCACCCATAGTATCAGGAGTATACAGCTCAGATCACAGGACAGAGTATACAGTCCCAGAATCACAGGACAGATTATATATCTGGATAAAATATTGAAAATGTTAATGTTTAAATCAGCTGTTAAAGAATGCAATAAATGTACCACGAATCAGTGAATTTTTTTACAACAGCAAACAAACTTTATTGTACAACAAACAACAACAAAAACTCAGAGTAAAGGTGACTGAATAGAAATGCACGCCACATTCACGTTAGCGCCAGTAGAACTATTTGAAAATAAATGTTGCTCTCCTTTCTTTCTGGCTTGCAAATTTCTCAATGACCTTCTGGTTGAAGTCAGTCATCTCTGTCACCACTCTTTTCCATTGACAGCATGGCCAATGCATTCAGCCTTTCCTGGGTCACGCTATTTCTCAGAAAAGTCTTGATTCTTTTTAAGGTTGAGAAGCACCTCTCAGCTTCTGCTGTGGTCATGGGTGTGGTGATGAGGATCTTTAGCAGAGTGACAGTCTCTCTAAATACATAAGCAAGATTGTGCTCCACAAACAGCTGGAATAGGTCCACAGCACCATTACAGGTTTTGAACTCTTCTGTGCCGTAGATAAGACCAAGCTCTGTCTTTAACTTACTCTTATTCAGCAGTGGATAGGCCTTCAAAGTCTCACTCAGTGCATCCTCCGGAAAATCCTTGGCATACTGTTCAAACCTGTCTGCTTGAAGCAAGGTGGCACTAACTAGGTGGTTTGTGAAGCTGAAACATCGCATGGTGTGCAATAGTATGGTATCACAGACCTATAGATTGAAGGATAAAAACAAAAATTAGGTAGTGATGACAAAATGTCAATGTCATCTCTATTAGCTCCCTGACCATCAGAAATGCATGAAACTTGACATATTTACTAAGAATGTCTTGTCCATGTGTATGGAGTTCTGAGAAATTATGGATTCAAAAACACTAAAACTGATCTCCCCTCATAACTTAAAACTGGTCATTTTAAAATGTTCAGTATAAAGTTATAAAGGGGGGATCAGTTTCAGTGGTTTTAAATCCATAATTTCTCAGAAATCCATACACATGGACAAGACATTTTTCTTAGTAAATATGTCAAGTGTCATGCATTTCTGATGTTCAGGCAGCTAACACAGATGAAGGCTGTAATACTCATGTTCTCCACTAGAGGGAATAAAAAATCCTTTTAGATCACATCATTTTTTATATGAATATTGTAAGAAAAATATTTTTCTTTCAAATCTTCATATCTATAAAGGAGCTATCAAACAGACAAATATTGCAACAAATAAAAACTCACCTCGGTTGCAATGCGCTTATGTTCTCCTGGATTCAGTGAGCCCCGCCTCTTCGGTTTGAGAACCACCTTGACTGCTTTGGTCAACCAGGGATGGGATAGAATCTCTGCAAAACGTATGAGCAATAATATATAAAAAAAATAATAATAACAACAACAACACATGGAAAAGGAGGAATACAGCTGCTACCTGATTGTCTGTATGCCCCGCTGGAACTGCTGGATGCTCCCCTTAATGTGGACTGAATCTATGTCCTTCTTCTGGAGTTTGGCATAGAGGAGGTCCACATGCGGCATGATGTTGTGGAAAAGCGCAAGAAAATATTTTAAAATCCGGATCCTCCAGCAGCACAGCAAAGCCTGCTGCCTCTCATGGTAACAGGGTCAAAGTTACCGGAGTCTCGCATGGATTCAAAACAGCAGATGAGGTCCTCTCGGTGCTCAAACACTGTATTGACGGCATGGCTGTGGAAGTTCCACCTGACACTGCTTGATGTCGGTAGTCTATGGGCAACTACTTTATCAAGTACATCTGTGCGCTTGGGTGATCTCGCAAAAAAGCTGGCAAATCCTCCAAGGTTTGCAAAAAAAAGTCTCACTTTGGGCATTTGAGAAGTGGCCTGTTGCATTATCAGATTGAGCTGATGTGCATAGCAGTGGATGTAATAGGCATTTGGGTAAACATCCTGAATTTTTTTTTGAACCCATGAAGTGGCACCCCTCATCACGCTGGCTCCATCATATGCTTGGGCAATGAGTTTGTGTTTCTGATCCCCCTGGAAGGATGACAGCAAGATGCTCCTGTAGTGCTGTAGCGATGGAATCTGCATTAGCGGAATGTAGAGGGATAAACTCTAAAAACCTCTCCTGTACATTGTTTTTGGAATCAATGTAGCGGAGTACAAGAACAAGTTGGCACTGTGTGTACCGCTCTAATCCGTATATTCTGGCTTCTCGGTGCTCAAACACTGTATTGACGGCATGGCTGTGGAAGTTCCACCTGACACTGCTTGATGTCGGTTATTTCTTCTCTAGTCTATGGGCAACTACTTTATCAAGTACATCTGTGCGCTTGGGTGATCTCGCGAAAATAAAAAAGCTTTAACGGCAAATCCTCCAAGGTTTGCTAAGAAAAAAAAGTCTCACTTTGGGCATTTGATCCGGCAAAGTGGCCTGTTGCATTATCAGCCCTTCTGGGCCCGATATGACCGAGTTGAGCTGATGTGCATAGCAGTGGATGTAATAGGCATTTGGGTAAACATCCTGAATTTTTTTTTGAACCCATGAAGTGGCACCCCTCATCACGCTGGCTCCATCATATGCTATGTTCTGCCCTCTCTTTGGGCAATGAGTTTGTGTTTCTGATCCAGAGAACAGGTTTTCCCCTGGAAGAACAAGATAAATGACAGCATGTGGCAATATCAGTGGTCTCGTCGGCCTGGATTGAGATGAAATCGCTGCTCCGTGCTTCCTGAGTAATGTGCTCCTTCACTACAGACAACATACAGTCCAACAGCTCGTTCTGCACAGTTTTTGAAGTTCCCTTAAAAACAGTGGCATTCTCAAGTTGCTCTTTCAAAACTCCATCAAGAAAAGCAACGAAATCAACCAAGCCACGGAATATACCAGGATTATCGGAGCTCTCACTCTCATCATGGCCACGCAAAGCCAGCTCAAATGCACCACAAAATTTCACAGTCTATTATTCTAGACAGGATGTGTCTATTTTTTGTGACCTCTTCATTATGTCTTCTAATGACAATTCTGTAGCCTGCATCTAGCTGTTCCCCAATGCTACGCTTCCCAAAAAACTTGAGCCTCATAAGATTGTCAAGATGGCTTTGGGTAGTTTCATGCCGCTTGCACTTGTCAGTGAGATGTTTTAGGTCGTTAACCCCTGTCGATATCCACAGCGTGTCGGTGCAATGACATTGAAATGGCAAGCAGGGAAAACAATAATAGGCATGAGTCACATCACATCCAGCTAGCCAACTTCATTTACTATAAGAAGTGGTGGAAAAGCTTCGTGTGTAAACTCGACCACGATCACTTGACCTCTGCTGAATTTGCAGCTTGGGTTGATGTGGTCCAAGCTCCTTTATCCTCTTTTTTTTTTCCTCATCTGAACGCCTTGTGAAGGGAAATAGTTTCAAAGATGGAACCAAATTTTCAGTCATTTTGAAAATGAATTCCACAATGATCAATACCTATGAGTCAAATGAAAATATGGGTAAGTTTAAAAGAGAGATGGGTATGGCTCTGCCAAATGCAAGTGTCTATTTCATCAAATGCAGCCTCACTGTGCCCATAATGAGGGGTTCCCACCATGCCTGTGCTGAGTTCCCGGGTCTGTACAGCTGCTGGCTGCTGTGCCCATTATAAGGGCCCCCCCCCCCCCCCCCCCCCCCCCCCCCATCCCTGTGCTGAGTTCCTGGCTGGCTTTATACAGTGGCAATAGACTTCAGAGGACAAGTGTACAGGGTACATTATGTAGGTTCAATCTGATCACCGCATTTTTCCAGCTGTTCTGGATGCATGTTTATTCAATATTGCCATGTGAAAAACACAGCCATAAATTTGAAGTTTATCTTGGAAAAACAATAGCTATCAGTTGTTATTTTGGGGTATTTCCCTTTAGATTGCACACTTGAAAGGCAGTATAGACTAGGGGTCTCCAAACTATGGCATGAGAACGACATCCGACCCACTACAAGACTTTACCCCGGTCTGCAGCAATTTTGATATGATGGGGGCTTCTGACATACAGGGGGGAGGGGTGGCTCTTGGATGTGATGAGGGGGCTTCCAATGTGAAAAGGGGATCCTGATGTGATAGGGGGTGACTGGTGTGAAAGGAGGGACTCTTATGTCATGGGGAGCTTCTGATGTGAAAGAGGTATTCTGATGGAAGGGGCTCTGTACATCATATACCAGGCTCTACATTATACACAGGGTTCTGCACATCATATACCAGGCTCTACATTATATACGGGGCTCTGCACATCATATACCAGGCTCTACATTATACACGGGGCTCTGTACATTATACACGGGGCTCTGTACATTATACACGGGGCTCTGTACATTATACACGGGGCTCTGTACATTATACACCGTATTTGCACAGCGGTCTTACAAGCGCACTTTTTTTGGAAAAAATTTACATTCTTGAATAAAAAAATAAGACAACAGTAAAGTTAGTGCAATTTTTGTTATATATATCGTGAAAGATAATGTTATGCCGAGAAAATTGATATCCAACATGTCACGCTTCAAAATTCCGACCGCTCGTGGAATGGCGTCAAACTTTTACCCTCAAAAATATCCATAGGCAACGTTTAAAAAAATTCTACAGGTTGCATGTTTTGCATTACAGAGGAGGTGAATTATTGCTCTCGCTCTACCGATCGCGGCGATACATCACATGTGTGGTTTGACCACCATTTTCATATGCGGGCGCTACTCACGTATGCGTTCACTTCTGCGCGCAAGCTCATCAGGACGGGGGGCTTTAAAAACATTTTTTTTTTCTTATTTATTTTTTACATTTTTTTTTTTTGTGATAACATAGATATGATAGGGGAGTGTGGAACATTTTTACTGTCAGAATCTCATATTTATGGAGGACCTTTTTTAAAAAAAAAAAAAAAAAAATGTAAAAAATAAATAAGAATTTTTTTTTTTTTTCCTCTTAAATACAAGATTCTGACTGTAAAAATGTTCCACACACCCCCTATCATATCTGTTATTAGCACAGAGCAGAGAACCCAACAAGCCACACCAATAGCAAGCACATTTTTAGTCTAAGTAACAAGCAGAGCAGACCATTGCAGATTGCTGATAAGAATACTGCATGTTATTCTCCTGCTCACAACTGCTGAGCACATTATTCATATAAAAAAAAAAAAACCTGGCTGTTGGCTATATTAATTTCCAAATACAACATGGATATTGCTTATGATCAAGTGTGAGTAACATTTTAGTGATTTTAAAATTCCCTAAATATAATTTTAAGCTGTTCAGTCCCGGGAGAACATTTACTTGCTCCCTTACCTTACTGCAGCTCCGCTCGGGCTGAGGAACGGAGCTGCCGACGTCACTTCCGGCTTTCGTCTGCCTCACGAAACCCGGAAGTGACCTCAGGGTTTTCAAACAACAATGCTCCCGCTCGAAGCCCGCAAATGGAACGCCATGTATGCAATCTTGTGATTGCATATACGTGGCGTTTCCCATGTTAAATTACTTTTTTTTTTCTCTGTCTTTTTTTGTGACTACAGGAGGGGGGGGCGGCACCCGGGCGCCCCCTATGGACAGGCCGCCACTGTTGCTGATGATACATGTACTTATTGTGATGTGTTCAAAAGTAATGAGGAAAGAGGGATGTCTCCCTTGGCAACCAGACACAGAGCCACAGGGTTGTCCATGGAAGTCTCAGGGGCTCTCCATGCATTTGAGCCAGAGATTTTCCAGGACAACACTGAATTTGCTCTGGTGGAACAGACTGGGTCTACACCATGCAGTGAGAGTTTGTGTGAGCAATCAATTTACCATATGTGCAACCCAGTTGGTAAGGTGACCAGATTTTTTAAAAGAAATCCGGGGACATTATTTTTTTACTAGTAATTGCAGCAATTAGTGACTCTCTGCCCTTCGCCGCCGCCGCCCCGCTCACAGCCTGTCAAGTCTTACTCTCTGGGCCCCGGCTACTACTGGGTGTGGAGTAGAGGAAGATCACTCCGCCAGGGAAGACAGGGAGATGGGCAGGTGGCTGGCCGGGACTTGAGGCAAGGCAGAAGAACATGCGAGCAGGAGCGGAACGGGCATCTACACGAAACTGAAGAAATAGTCTCTCCGCTCGGACAAGCACCAGTATCCATAATTCTAGTAGTACTAAAGCTAGTAGGAGCAGCAGAGCGAGGGGGGGTGTCCAAATCCAATCTGGGGACAAAACCGGGGACAGACTTGGTTCAGGGCCAGTATCCTCAATCTGGGGACTGTCCCCGGAAACCGGGGATGTCTGGTCACCCTAGGTAAGGGGTTAAGTCAGCTGGCCAAAGCTGAAGGTACACAGCTGAGTGTTAGCGCCTCTGGAGCAAGGTGGTGATGGTCTATTGCAGCCTGCCTTGTTTGAAGCATTAGCAAGAGTAAAAGCATGTTGTCAAAATGTGATTTATATAGAACTGAGAAAGGTACTGTTTGTGCTGCTGAATCCCAGGTGCCTCCTAGAGCAGATGATGAGGTACTGCTGAGCCCTCATAATAGAAGCACAATGGATTGGGACAGTTAGGCCAAACAATTACTAGCCATGTTAGACAAGGCTATGTTGAGTGACAGGGGTGTGAATACAACAACTGCTATGGCAGACAGGGAGATTACAGAGCGACCGATGGTTGAAGGTGCGTTGGTCCCTGCAAGGGTTGTCTCCCTCCAGTCGGAAGGACCAGATCAGGGCACATGCATGGCAGATGTGGTGTTCACAGCCCAGCAGCGGAATGTCCAGTGTCAAGGTGACTTGCAGAGGCTTATTGATGAGTTAGAGGGCATGAGTAGGAGACATAGTTACATAGTTAGCTAGGCCGAAAAAAGACACAAGTCCATCCAGTTCAACCACAGACCAAAAAAATAAATAAAAAAAATAAATAAAAATAAAAAATATCGTACAATCCAATATACCCAATTCTATACCCACAGTTGATCCAGAGGAAGGCAAAAAAAAAAACCCCAGCAGCGCATGCTCCATGCGTTTGACGGTGGTTCAAAGGAGCGTCAGGCTCTGATGGATACCTCCAGTGAGGTGGAGGCCCCTTTAAATGTCTCGGCCCCTCAAGCTGCAGTAAATGAGCCCCTCCATGTCTCTAATAAGGGAAAGGTCCCCACAAATGTTTTGCATATTGATGTGGAGTGTGTAGAAATTTACAGATATATGCTAGTGGAACTGCTTGAACTGGTGAAAGCTCATTCCTTGTATACCTGGGTGCCTCCATTACAGTCAGATGTGGTAGTGCTGCATGGTACCAAGTAATGCAAGCTGTGCTGCGTAACATTAATCACCAGTGGAGCTGGTTGGTACGGTGCTTATTAATAGTCTGGCAAGTGATCTCACAGTTCCCTGTGAGGGTGCTTCCGGATACGGTTCAGTACGGAAGGCGCTCTGGGGGGCTGCAGGAGACATCAGAGGTCTCTCCATCTGATGCAGTGATGGACATGTCTGCTAGTGCGGTCCGAGGTGCTGGTGTGCAGGGTTTAGTAAATGGAGCGGATACTGCCTCACCCGCTAAACCTCCTAAGAAGGAAGGGCCAGATATGGACGCGGCAAAAGCAGAGATTCTGTCACCTGCAGAGAGGTACAAGTTTGGGTACCCGGAGATGCTCTCAAATATAGTATGGAGAGGAACAAAAATTTGGACATGGAAAAGTGTGAGCTGGCAAAGATTGGTTTTGCTATAAATGGGTCATGTGTTGCTCAATGTCAGTTGTTGGGACGACTGCCCACAGAGATTTGGACAACAGGTGAAGTGAAGCCTTGTGAAGGTCCCATAGGGGGTAGCTGCTCACCTGTGTGTTGTCCCTCCTTTGGCCTGGCCCTAACAAACCCTGAACAAGAAATAACTGACGGTATCGGTAATTGGAAAAATGGTGGTGTATTACTGAATGTTAATGTAAATAATGGCCTTGATATGACCATAAATAATTTTTTGGAAAATGAGCATGATACACAGACGTTGAGTTCTGGGGAGTTAGTAGTCAAAGGTAAAGGCAAAAGAGTTGGTAAACCCAAGAGACCTATTGTGATGGGGGAAAACCAGTACCAGTGAGGGAAAAGGTGGTTCCTCATCAGGCGTAGTCTGGAGCAAGAAAAAAACAAACTGAGTTGTAAGGAAGTAGCAGGAAAGGCAGGGTGCCACCAGAAAAGAAATGTGAGTTAAGGAACCCCAAGGACAGAGGGAGTAGGCTGAGGATACAGAATTGTAGGACCCGTTGCGATCCAGGGTATGGCGTGCCTGGAAAACGCACCCGAAAAAAAGATTGGGCCTTCGCAGCGAACAGCTGGCGCAGAAGTGCCCCAATCAAGGATTCGGGCTGTTGTGTTCCGGCCCCTTCGGGTTCGAAACAAGGGGAGGGGATATGTGACGGGAGATGCTGTCAAGGTAAACTTGATAATTGGGGGACACAGGGAATGCGCATTTGCTTGGTGCAAGGCTACAGAGCATAAATGTGGACTGGAGAAAACTGCTTTTGCAGCTTTCTCCAGGTTTTAGAGATTGAGTCATGGTGCTCTGTAGTTTGGAGATTCCATAGTGTCTTGGATGGGATCTCCAATCCAGACTTTGTAAATTACCAGCAGGGTGTGTGCTCAGGTGAGCACAGCACTTATAATGAGGGTATGGGAAGACCTCATGGCTCCCAGTTGGAGACTGCTCCACACCCAGAGAGACAGGAGGTCTACAGGAGTCAGAGAGGTTGCAGGAGGCAGCCAGAATGTGCGACTGCAAGAGGCAGTGCAACGGCCCGAGGACTAAGGCCAGAGCGGAGCTGTGGGCGCTAAAGAAAAGCCATCCACATTGAGCAATTCTGTGGTCTGTGTGACCAGGATAAAGAGCAGAGGTACTGCTAAAGAGCCAGGTGGGCTAGCATTTTCTGTGTGTTTATTTGCTGGAGAAGAACCCCTGTGTGGGAAACCTTTATGTCACAGACTTTTATTTGCCTTTTTAATAAAAATGGGCTGCCATGCCCTTAAATATAGTTCCTGACTGTCTTGAATCACTAACGAACGCATCTGCCATGAGAGCTAATGGTATGTAATATGTTTTAGGCCTGTTTAGCTGTTCAGTTGTAAACCGGCAAGTGAAGGGCGGATCACCCTTGGTTAACTGATGTGCCCTGTAGATCAAAGATGTCTGGTTTATCCTATAGGAAGAGAAAGTGGGAGAAATATAGAATATATATTTCCTGGCTCTGCCTCATGCCAGCTGACTGTGGGTCCACTCCACCCCCTTGCCCGCCATAGGACATTCCTGAATAGAATAAAAGGAGATCAGTACCTGGTGGAGGTGTTCTTTTTCCGTCCTCGCTCCAGACGTTCCTGTGGATTCAGCTGAAGTGTTCCTGCCATTTGGTCCTGAGGTAAAAGGTCCTCTTGTTGGGGGTAAAGCCCTCCTGAAATTGGACACTCCTGGAGTCAGGGAAGGGCTGATGCTGGTGTATTTCTGTGCTATTACCATCCATTGTCTGCCCGGTCCGCATGTGTCATGGCGACAGGGCGTGCGTTCCACGATGGTTTGCTGTCATCTGAAATGCTAGGTCAGACATTAGGGATGAGCTCCGACGCGTTTGCATGCTCCACGTGTACAGCCAGCCAGGAAGTCGGCGCAGCTTTAATCACAGGCAGTGAGACATTGCCCCTATGCGCGGCTGCAAAGATCGGGCAATGTCTCACTGCCTGTGATTAGCGCAGCGCTGCGCCGACTTTCTGGCGGGCTCTGCACGTGGAGCATGCAAACATGCCGGAGCTCATCCCTATCAGACTTCAAGCTCTTTACTGCCACCTCTGGCTACTATGTGCATGTGCACCCCTCGTGTACTGGGCTTTTCTGTGTCAGCAATATGTCAGCATTGTGAAAATGAGCTGGGACCAGGTAGGAAGAAATTCTTTACAAATATGGGCTGTGAAGGAAAGGGAGGGGGGCTGTTTGTTGTATGGGGGGGGGGGGGGGTGAGCAAGGTGAGCCTTGTGCGTTTACAGATTTGTGTATGTGTGGGGCTGACATAGATAGATAGATAGATAGATAGATAGATAGATGTATGATCCGGGGTGATTAGGTTCAAGTGGCGCATGCCATTTTCCAGAAAGTGCCACTCCAGACTTGCGTTTTTTAGGGCATAACAGCCCACCTTTATTTAAAGGAAACAAAAAAGTTCAAACAAACAGTAATCTTCCCTCGCAGGGGGTTCCACCATCACTGTATAAACAAACGATAGCCTCCTGGCTTACTCACTGTCAGCTTCGTGCTGCTTTAGTCACAGGCTACACCTGCCTGCTTCAGACTTACACACAGACTGCCACCTGCAGTCTTAGGCTCTAAGAGCTCCTGTCTCTTTCTCCTGGAACCCTCCTGGCCAGACTTCCTGTCTGCCGGGCGGAGCTGTCTCCAAGTCTGAGCACAGACCTCTCTTACTGGGACATTTATGAACCCAGCCCACAGGTGTGCAATTAGTATTCCTGCCAAAATCAGGCATATACTGCTCATATGTACCTGTGATATGGGGTTGCATCTCCACATATCCTCCCCCCCCTGTTTCGCACCGGAGGGAGAAATACAAAACCCTTCTTCCTAAAGGGGCACTCCACCCACCTCTTTTTCCAGGTATGCTTCCAAGCGGACTTCTTCCTAATTTTTGGGAGCTTATATATATTCTCACCTCCCCCAGATCTACTCTCCCAAGACTGTAGAGGTCCTACTTTGACAACTGTCTCAACTTTACCCAGCACTTTTTGGGTTTCAGGTTCGCTGATACCTGTGTGGTTACCCCTGGCAACCGCTTTCTCAAAACCACCAGGAACTCGCATCGCTTGCTAGGACAGTGTCTGAGGAGGGACCACACACAGGGAAGCAGTTACTCTCTATGGGACCTTCCCACAGTTTCACATCGCCCCCTGTTGTCCAACACTCCATCAGCGACTGTTCTTGCACAACACTTTTTTTCCCACACCAGTTTTCACCATTTATGTTACCGCTGATATTTCCGATACCTCTACCTTGTCTAACAGGGCTCCAGAGTGCTTGTCATTAGGGATGGGCCCGGTGCTCGATGCGAACCCATGTTCGCATCGAGCACCGGGCGTTCGCTCGATCGGCGAGCCCAGAACTATTTGGGCCGTTCGCATCACATTCGTGTGATGCGAGTGGCCCCGCAATGCATTGCGGCCGGCGCGGCCGGCGCAGTGCATTGCTGGCTGATGATTGGCCAAGCATGCACTGTGACCCCGCATGCTTGGCCAATCACAGTGCCGGAAACTCGAAGAGCCATAATTGGCTACAGGCAGGACGCCTGTAGCCAATTACAGCTCAGGGGCTTTAGTACACGCCCCCTCTTATAAAAGGCCGCCACGCCGTCTGCGCCGGTCACATGCTGTTCCGGCGTAGATAGAGCAGGATCGTTCTGTGTCACTCTGCTGGATTTAGTTAGTTAGAGAGATTTACTTAGAGAGATTGAGTTAGATAGATTCATTTAGAAAGATTGATTTAGAAAGAGGGGCTTGTAGTGTGTTCGTGGCAGGCAGGCACTGGCAGCAAACAGAGCTCCTGTATTTTGTTCCCAGAAGCACCTATAGGACTTGTAGTGTGTTCGTGGCAGGCAGGCAGAGCTCCTATATTTTGTTCCCAGAAGCACCTATAGGACTTGTAGTGTGTTCGTGGCAGGCAGGCAGGCAGAGCTCCTATATTTTGTTCCCAGAAGCACCTATAGGACTTGAAGTGTGTTAGTCCCATCACACAGAGATCATATATTTTGTTCCCAGAAGCACCTATAGGACTTGAAGTGTGTTAGTCCCATCACACAGACCTGTATTTTCTTCCCAGAAGCACCTATAGGACTTGAAGTGTGTTAGTCCCATCACACAGACCTACATTTTCTTCCCAGAAGCACCTATAGGACTTGAAGTGTGTTAGTCCCATCACACAGACCTACATTTTCTTCCCAGAAGCACCTATAGGACTTGAAGTGTGTAAGTCCCATTACACAGAGATCATATATTTTGTTCCCAGAGGCACCTATAGGACTTGAAGTGTGTTAGTCCCATCACACAGAACTATATTTTCTTCCCAGAAGCACCTATAGGACTTGAAGTGTGTTAGTCCCATCACACAGAGATCATATATTTTGTTCCCAGAAGCACCTATAGGACTTGAAGTGTGTTAGTCCCACCACACAGAGATCATATATTTTGTTCCCAGAGGCACCTATAGGACTTGAAGTGTGTTAGTCCCATCACACAGACCTACATTTTCTTCCCAGAAGCACCTATAGGACTTGAAGTGTGTTAGTCCCACCACACAGAGATCATATATTTTGTTCCCAGAGGCACCTATAGGACTTGAAGTGTGTTAGTCCCATCACACAGACCTACATTTTCTTCCCAGAAGCACCTATAGGACTTGAAGTGTGTTAGTCCCATCGCACAGAGCTCATATATTTTGTTCCCAGAGGCACCTATAGGACTTGAAGTGTGTTAGTCCCATCACACAGACCTATATTTTCTTCCCAGAAGCACCTATAGGACTTGAAGTGTGTTAGTCCCATCACACAGAGATCATATATTTTGTTCCCAGAAGCACCTATAGGACTTGAAGTGTGTTAGTCCCATCACACAGACCTACATTTTCTTCCCAGAAGCACCTATAGGACTTGAAGTGTGTTAGTCCCATCACACAGACCTATATTTTCTTCCCAGAAGCACCTATAGGACTTGAAGTGTGTTAGTCCCATCACACAGACCTATATTTTCTTCCCAGAAGCACCCATAGGACTTGAAGTGTGTTAGTCCCATCACACAGAGATCATATATTTTGTTCCCAGAAGCACCTATAGGACTTGAAGTGTGTTAGTCCCACCACACAGAGATCATATATTTTCTTCCCAGAAGCACCTATAGGACTTGAAGTGTGTTAGCCCCATCACACAGACCTATATTTTCTTCCAGAAGCACCCATAGGACTTGAAGTGTGTTAGTCCCATCACACAGAGATCCTATATTTTGTTCCCAGAAGCACCTATAGGACTTGAAGTGTGTTAGTCCCATCACACAGACCTACATTTTCTTCCCAGAAGCACCTATAGGACTTGGAGTGTGTTAGTCCCATCACACAGAGATCATATATGTTGTTCCCAGAAGCACCTATAGGACTTGAAGTGTGTTAGTCCCATCACACAGACCTATATTTTCTTCCCAGAAGCACCCATAGGACTTGAAGTGTGTTAGTCCCATCACACAGACCTATATTTTCTTCCCAGAAGCACCTATAGGACTTGAAGTGTGTTAGTCCCATCACACAGAGATCATATATTTTGTTCCCAGAAGCACCTATAGGACTTGAAGTGTGTTAGTCCCATCACACAGACCTACATTTTCTTCCCAGAAGCACCTATAGGACTTGAAGTGTGCTAGTCCCATCACACAGAGATCATATATTTTGTTCCCAGAGGCACCTATAGGACTTGAAGTGTGTTAGTCCCATCACACAGACCTATATTTTCTTCCCAGAAGCACCTATAGGACTTGAAGTGTGTTAGTCCCATCACACAGAGATCATATATTTTCTTCCCAGAAGCACCTATAGGACTTGAAGTGTGTTAGTCCCATCACACAGAGATCATATATTTTGTTCCCAGAGGCACCTATAGGACTTGAAGTGTGTTAGTCCCATCATACAGAGATCCTATATTTTCTTCCCAGAAGCACCTATAGGACTTGAAGTGTGTTAGTCCCATCACACAGACCTATATTTTCTTCCCAGAAGCACCTATAGGACTTGAAGTGTGTTAGTCCCATCACACAGACCTACATTTTCTTCCCAGAAGCACCTATAGGACTTGAAGTGTGTTAGTCCCATCACACAGAGATCATATATTTTGTTCCCAGAGGCACCTATAGGACTTGAAGTGTGTTAGTCCCATCATACAGAGATCCTATATTTTCTTCCCAGAAGCACCTATAGGACTTGAAGTGTGTTAGTCCCATCACACAGACCTATATTTTGTTCCCAGAAGCACCTATAGGACTTGAAGTGTGTTAGTCCCATCACACAGAGATCCTCTATTTTCTTTGCAGAAGCACCCATAGGACTTCTAGTGTGTTAGTGGCATCACACAGAGCTCCTATATTTTCTTCTCAGCAGCACCCACAGGACTTCTAGTGTGTTAGTGGCATCACACAGAGCTCCTCTATTTTCTTTGCAGAAGCACCCATAGGACTTCTAGTGTGTTAGTGGCATCACACAGAGCTCCTATATTTTCTTCTCAGCAGCACCCACAGGACTTCTAGTGTGTTAGTGGCATCACACAGAGCTCCTCTATTTTCTTTGCAGAAGCACCCATAGGACTTCTAGTGTGTTAGTGGCATCACACAGAGCTCCTCTATTTTCTTTGCAGAAGCACCCATAGGACTTCTAGTGTGTTAGTGGCATCACACAGAGCTCCTATATTTTCTTCTCAGCAGTAGGGATGAGCCGAACACCCCCCCGTTCGGCTCGCACCAGAACCCGCGAACGGACCTAAAGTCCGTGCGAGCTTTAGAACCCTATTAGTTATAATGGATGCGAACGTTCGAAATTAAAAGTGCTCATTTTAAAGGCTAATATGCATGTTAATGTCATAAAAAGTGTTTGGGGACCTGGGTCCTGCCCCAGGGGACATGTATCAATGCAAAAAAATGTTTTAAAAACCGCAGTTTTTTCAGGAGCAGTGATTTTAATAATGCTTAAATTGAAACAATAAAAGTGTAATATTCCTTTAAATTTCGTACCTGGGGGGTGTCTATAGTATGCCTGTAAAGGGG
Source organism: Lithobates sylvaticus (assembly GCA_028564925.1). Lineage (NCBI taxonomy): Eukaryota > Metazoa > Chordata > Amphibia > Anura > Ranidae > Lithobates > Lithobates sylvaticus. The sequence continues at coordinate 141,449,099 of CM053034.1, forward strand.
CGCATGTTTCCCGTGTTTAGAACTGTCTCTGCGCAAAGTGTCATTTTTGAAAGTAAAAAAGCTATTTAAAATCACTCGCGGCTAATGTTAATTCACGGCTCCCGTAACACAGAGAACAGTGATTCATTGAAACTCATTCATAAAAAAAAGTCATTGATAAAAAATAAAAAAAATGAAAAAAAAAAAGCGTAGGGGTCCCCCCAAATTCAATAACCAGGCCCTTCAGGTCTGGGATGGATATTAAGGGGGATCCCAGCCAAAAAAAAAAATGGCGTAGGGTCCCCCTCAAAATCCATACCAGACCCTTGAGGTCTGGTATGGATTTTAAGGGGAACCCTAGCCCAAAAAAAATGGCGTGGGGTCCCCCTCAAAATCCATACCAGACCCTTATCCGAGCACGCAACCTGGCAGGCCGCAGGAAAAGAGGGGGGGACGAGAGCGGCCCCCCCTCTCGCCTGAACCGTACCAGGCCACATGCCCTCAACATTGGGAGGATGCTTTGGGGGTCTAAGACCCCTAAAGCACCTTGTCCCCATGTTGAGGACAAGGGCCTCTTCCCCACAACCCTGGCCGGTGGTTGTGGGGGTCTGCGGGCGGGGGGCTTATCGGAATCTGGAAGCCCCCTTTAACAAGGGGACCCCCAGATCCCGGCCCCCCCCCTGTGTGAAATGGTAAGGGGGTACAAAAGTACCCCTACCATTTCACCAAAAAAGTGGCAAAAATGGTAAAAATGACAGGAGACAGTCTTTGACAATTCCTTTATTAAAATCTTCTTTCTTCTTTCTTCATCCTTCGGATTCTTCATCTTCTCCTTCCTTCATCTTCTTCCATCTTCTTCTTCCATTTTCTTCTTCCTCCGATCCGCTTCTTCTTGCGCTGGTCTTCTCGTCCTTCTCGTCCGGCATCTTCTTCCGTCGGTGTCGGTGTCTTCTTGGGCCGCTCCGCGCAATGGGAGGCTCCCGCTGTGTGAGGCTCCGCTCCATCTGACAGGTCTTTTAAAACGGAGGGCACCTGGTGACCCCGCCCCCCTCTGACGTCATGGGGAAAGCCATCATGGAATTCCCCATGACGTCCCTGTGCGTCAGAGGGGGCGGGGTCACCAGGTGCCCTCCATTATAAAAGACCTGTCAGACGGAGCGGAGCCTCACACAGCGGGAGCCTCCCATTGCGCGGAGCGGCCCAAGAAGAGACAGAGACACCGACACCGACGCCGACGGAAGAAGATGCCGGACGAGAAGGACGAGAAGACCAGCGCAAGAAGAAGCGGATCGGAGGAAGAAGAAAATGGAAGAAGAAGATGGAAGAAGATGAAGGAAGGAGAAGATGAAGAAACCGAAGGATGAAGAAAGAAGAAAGAAGATTTTAATAAAGGAATTGTCAAAGACTGTCTCCTGTCATTTTTACCATTTTTGCCACTTTTTTGGTGAATTGGTAGGGGTACTTTTGTACCCCCTTACCATTTCACACAGGGGGGGGGCCGGGATCTGGGGGTCCCCTTGTTAAAGGGGGCTTCCAGATTCCGATAAGCCCCCCGCCCGCAGACCCCCACAACCACCGGCCAGGGTTGTGGGGAAGAGGCCCTTGTCCTCATCAACATGGGGACAAGGTGCTTTAGGGGTCTTAGACCCCCAAAGCATCCTCCCAATGTTGAGGGCATGTGGCCTGGTACGGTTCAGGCGAGAGGGGGGGCCGCTCTCGTCCCCCCCTCTTTTCCTGCGGCCTGCCAGGTTGCGTGCTCGGATAAGGGTCTGGTATGGATTTTGAGGGGGACCCCACGCCATTTTTTTGGGCTAGGGTTCCCCTTAAAATCCATACCAGACCTCAAGGGTCTGGTATGGATTTTGAGGGGGACCCTACGCCATTTTTTTTTTTTTTTTTTTTGGCTGGGATCCCCCTTAATATCCATCCCAGACCTGAAGGGCCGGGTTATTGAATTTGGGGGGACCCCTACGCTTTTTTTTTTTTTGTTTTTTATTAATGAATGACAGCTCTCTGTGTTACAGGAGCCATCAATTCATTAGCCGCGAGTGATTTAAATAGCTTTCTTCCTGCAAAAATGACACTTTTTTGCAGGGAAAGTTCTAAGCACAGGAAAACTGCCCCCCTTCACAGGCCACCTATAGACACCCCCCAGATGTGATACTGCAATGCTGTTCTAACAGCATGCACACACATATCCCCAGAAATAAAGCACATATTGTTGTCAGCAGTCAGCAGCACACTGACACGCTGACACTGTCTGAAACATAATATGCGAGGCCGCCGGCGCGGCGGCCTCTTATACCGTGGGGCGTGTACTAAAGCCCCTGAGCTATAATTGGCTACAGGCATCCTGCCTGTAGCCAATTATGGCTCTCCTCGCTGCCGGCGCTGTGATTGGCCAAGCATGCGGGGTCACAGTGCATGCTTGGCCAATCATCAGCCAGCATTGCACTGCGCGGGCCGCAATGCATTGCGGGGCCGCTCGGATCACACGAATTTGATGCGAGCGGCCCCAATAGTTCTGGGCTCGCCGAGCGAGCGAACACCCGGTGCTCGATTCGAACATGGGTTCGAATCGAACACCGGGCTCATCCTTACTCAGCAGCACCCACAGGACTTCTAGTGTGTTAGTGGCATCACACAGAGCTCCTCTATTTTCTTTGCAGAAGCACCCATAGGACTTCTAGTGTGTTAGTGGCATCACACAGAGCTCCTCTATTTTCTTTGCAGAAGCACCCATAGGACTTCTAGTGTGTTAGTGGCATCACACAGAGCTCCTATATTTTCTTCTCAGCAGCACCCACAGGACTACCGACTACAATGGCTGGAAGACCGCCAAGGGGAGGCAGAGCGTGCAGAGCCAAGAACACAGGGCAGGCAGGCTCTGTTTCTAGTGGACGTGGCCGTGGCCGTGGACGTGGTCGTGCATCGTCATCAGCACGTGGCCATGGGACACGCGCGTCTTTGTTTTCGGCAGCTGGACATGTGGAGCCGCATCATGCTGAAGGCTTGGTAGAATGGATGACCAAGCCCTCCTCATCCTCCTCATCCTCTCTCACCCAGGCTCAGGGTACTGGCAGAGCAGCTGCCAACGCGTACTCAATGGCATCATCAGCCACCCCTTCCCTAGACCCACCATGTCCTCCTGAGGAGTCCCCCGAACTCTTTGAGCACAGTGTTGGGTACATGCTCCAGGAGGATGCCCAACGATTCGAAGGCTCGGATGATGATACCCAGCTTGAGGAATCTGGCAGTACTGTTCCACCAGCTGCAGCTTACTGCCAGGTTTGCTCTAGTGGTGAAGAGGGAGGGGATGATGAGGTCACTGACTCCACGTGGGTGCCTGAAGGGAGAGAGGATGAGGAGGAGGACGAGGAGGAGGAAGATGCGGCGTCACATGTCCAACGAGGCAGGATGCCCCCTGGAGGCCAGGTAGAGGCCAGCACAGCAACTGTACAACACCGCAGAGCTCCGCCTGTGCAGGGCGCTGCCTCTGCACGTTATCAGAAAAGTTCTTTGGTGTGGGCCTTTTTTGAGACGAGTGCATCAGATCGCACCACTGCTATTTGCAATATTTGTCTCAAGCGAATCTCGCGTGGCCAAAACATCAGCCGCTTGGGCACCACAAGCATGACCAGACATATGTCGACCTGCCATGCAGCTCGTTGGCAGGCACACATAAAAGACCCACACCAAAGAACTAAGCGGACCTCTCCTTGCTCCTCATCAGCTGGGATCTCCATCCCCACTACACCTTCAGTCCTCTCTGAAAGCTGCTCTGAGAGGACTGAAGGTGTAGAATTAGGTGTGTCACAACCGAGTACTTGCAGTACACCGACGTCCGATTGCAGCAGGCAAATTTCCCTGCCCCAGCTGCTGGACCGTAGAAAGAAGTACACTCCCAGCCATCCACATGCCCAGCGGTTGAATGCTAGCTTGGCTAAATTGCTAGCACTTCAACTGCTGCCTTTTCAGTTGGTAGACTCGGCCCCCTTCCGTGAGTTTGTTCAATGTGCGGTTCCTCAGTGGCAGGTTCCCAAACGCCACTTTTTCTCACGGAAGGCGATTCCGTCTCTCTACCCGCATGTGGAAGGCAATGTCCATGCCTCGCTGGACAGGGCGGTCAGCGGTAAGGTGCATATTACCGCTGACTCATGGTCCAGCAGGCATGGACAGGGACGGTACCTTTCTTTCACGGCCCATTGGGTCACTCTATTGGCAGCTGGGAGGGATGCAGGACAAGGTGCAGTAGTGTTGGAGGTTGTTCCGCCACCACGCCTCCAAAACGCTACTACTGCTACTGGTTGTGACACACCTCTCTCCTCCACCCCCTCCTCTTCTTCTTCCTCCAGTGCTCTGTCCTTGGAACCAGCGGTGCTCCGTAGGCGTACAAGGGGCTACGCAAGTACGCAGGCAAAAAGATGCCATGCCGTGCTTGCGCTGGTGTGTTTGGGGGACAGGAGCCACACTGGGCCAGAGGTTCTGGCAGCTATGCAGGGGCAGGCCGAGAGGTGGTTGACGCCACATCAGCTTAAGCCGGGAATGGTCGTTTCTGACAATGGCACCAACCTCCTCTCCGCCCTGCGACAGGGGCAGCTCACCCATGTGCCCTGCATGGCTCATGTCCTCAACCTGGTGGTGCAGCGGTTCTTGGGCAGGTTCCCAGGCTTACAGGATGTCCTGAGGCAGGCCAGGAAAGTCTGTGTGCATTTCCGCCGATCTTATAATGCCAGTGCTCGGCTGACTGAGCTGCAAAAGGAGCTGAACCTGCCCAAGAACCGCCTAATATGTGACATGCCCACCAGGTGGAACTCAACGTTGGCCATGCTGCAGCGACTGCACACGCAGCAGAGGGCCATCAATGAGTACCTTTGCGACTACGGCACCAGGACAGGGTCAGGGGAGCTTGGTTTTTTTTCCCCACGTCAGTGGAGCATGATCAGGGATGCATGCACTGTCCTCTCACCATTTGAGGAGGCCACGAGGATGGTGAGCAGTGACAGTGCATGCATCAGTGACACTGTCCCTCTTGTCCACCTGTTGGAGCATACGCTGCGTGGGATAATGGACAGGGCACTTGAGGCAGAACAGAGGCAGGAAGAGGAGGACTTCCTTGCCTCTCAAGGCCCCCTTTATCCGGACAGTGTTCCTTCTGTCCCACCCATCACACAGGAAGAGGATGAGGAGGAGGAGGAGGAGGAGGATTGTGTGAGCATGGAGGTGGAGCCTGGCACTCAGCATCAGCAGCAGCAGTCTTTTAGGGATGATGTACAGTCCCAACAAACCAGTGGACTTGTACGTGGCTGGGAGGAGGTGGCTGGCGATCATGTCATCCTCAGTGACCCAGAAGACTCCGGACCGAATGCCTCAGCTAACCTACGCTGCATGGCCTCCCTGATCCTGCAAAGCCTGCGGAAGGATCCTCGTGTTCTTCGGATCAAGGAGAGGGACCATTACTGGCTGGCCACTCTCCTTGATCCGCGGTACAAGGGTAAGGTTGCGGACCTTATCTTGCCGTCGCAGAGGGAGCAGAGGATGAGACATCTCAGGGAGGCCTTGCAGAAAGGTCTGTGCAACGCGTTCCCAGAAACTGGGAGGTTACAAACTCCTGGTCCTGGGCGACGAGTTGCTGAGGCTTCGGTCAGTAGCAGAAGGAGCGGTGGGGAAGGTGGACGTCTGACCGATGCGTTCAGACAATTTTTTAGTCCGCAGCCCCAAGGTATGATCGGTTCCAGCAACCATCGCCAGCGTCTGATATACATGGTGCAGGAATACCTTGGGGCAAGGTCAGACTTGGACACCTTTCCCACCGAAAATCCTCTGGCTTACTGGGTCCTGAGGATGGATCACTGGCCAGAGCTTGCACAGTATGCAATTGAGCTACTGGCCTGTCCTGCCTCCAGCGTTCTTTCCGAACGCACATTCAGTGCTGCTGGAGGATTTGTCACCGATCATAGGGTGTGCCTGTCCACCGCCTCGGTTGATCGACTGACCTTCATCAAAATGAATCAGTCTTGGATCACCACCAGCTACCAGGCACCTGAGGCGGATATAACCGAATAATTTTTAATGTCACATCCCTTCAAGACTGCCTATGCTGATGCTGAGTGACTGTCCTCTTATGTTCACTTATGTTCTTATGTTCATCCTCTTCCTCCTCCTCAATGATCCATGCCACCACACCAGTGCCTAAGGCACAATTTTTCAGCCCCTGTTTAACAGGGGCGTGTACATACAATTTTTATAAAAAAATGCTTCGCAACACGTGTGACTGCTGTGCTCCAAGTACAGTATCTGTGAGGGGTTGCAGTGTTGTGGCACCAGCACCAGTGCCTAAGGCACAATTTTTCAGCCCCTGTTTAACAGGGGCGTGTACATACAATTTTTATAAAAAAATGCTTCGCAACACGTGTGACTGCTGTGCTCCAAGTACAGTATCTGTGAGGGGTTGCAGTGTTGTGGCACCAGCACCAGTGCCTAAGGCACAATTTTTCAGCCCCTGTTTAACAGGGGCGTGTACTTACAATTTTTAAAAAAAATGCTTCGCAACACGTGTGACTGCTGTGCTCCAAGTACAGTATCTGTGAGGGGTTGCAGTGTTGTGGCACCAGCACCAGTGCCTAAGGCACAATTTTTCAGCCCCTGTTTAACAGGGGCGTGTACATACAATTTTTATAAAAAAATGCTTCGCAACACGTGTGACTGCTGTGCTCCAAGTACAGTATCTGTGAGGGGTTGCAGTGTTTTGGCACCAGCACCAGTGCCTAAGGCACAATTTTTCAGCCCCTGTTTAACAGGGGCGTGTACTTACAATTTTTAAAAAAAATGCTTCGCAACACGTGTGACTGCTGTGCTCCAAGTACAGTATCTGTGAGGGGTTGCAGTGTTGTGGCACCAGCACCAGTGCCTAAGGCACAATTTTTCAGCCCCTGTTTAACAGGGGCGTGTACTTACATTTTTTTAAAAAAATGCTTCGCAACACGTGTGACTGCTGTGCTCCAAGTACAGTATCTGTGAGGGGTTGCAGTGTTGTGGCACCAGCACCAGTGCCTAAGGCACAATTTTTCAGCCCCTGTTTAACAGGGGCGGGTAATTACAAATCTTGATCTAATAGTTCACAGCAGGGCCCATTCCTGCGCCCACCAAGAGTAACTATGAGGGCCTACAGTCTTGTGGCAACACCGTCCACCACCACCGCCAAAGGCCCAATTTTTCTGCCCTGTTCATCAGGTGCTTGCAATTACAAATCTTGATCTAATAACTCACAGCAGGGCCCATTCCTGCGCCCACCAAGAGTAACTGTGAGAGCTTACAGTCTTGTGGCAACACCGTCCACCACCACCGCCAAAGGCCCAAATTTTCTGCCCTGTTCATCAGGTGCTTGCAATTACAAATCTTGATCTAATAACTCACAGCAGGGCCCATTCCTGCGCCCACCAAGAGTAACTGTGAGAGCTTACAGTCTTGTGGCAACACCGTCCACCACCACCACCACCACCCCCAATTTTTCTGCCCTGTTCAACAGGTGCATGCAATTACAAATCTTGATCTATTAACTCACAGCAGGGCCCATTCCTGTGCCCACCAGTCTTGTGGCTACACCAACATCTAATAGGGCAAATTTCTGCAGAGTATATACGCCAGGCCCCTACTTTCAAACATCCAACTTACAAACGACTCCTACTTGCAAATGGAAAGAGAGAACAGGAAGTGAGAGGAAATCTACCCCTAGGAAGGGAAATTCTATCCTGTTAGATTTAATTTGGGAAAAAGGTATCTCCTCTCTACTGATACTTTATCACCAATCCTTGTTTCAATTAAAACCCCACTTTTTCCAAAAACATTTGTCATTGGGACGGAAAGTGAGGTGACATGTTCTGAACAGATGTGCAAAGACAGCAAATGTTACAGGGGTGATAACCCCTCCCTATGTTCTCCAAAAAGCTTAAAAATTGATTTTTTGGGGATGGAGCTACACTTCATAATGTACCTGTTCAGATTCTACTTAAGAACAAACCTAAAGCCGCAAGTGGTTTTAAATGGCTTCTTTTTTTCCTTTACAAATGTCATTTTGTGCAAGGACAGTTCTAAACACGGGAAACACATGCCACTTCACAGGCATACTTTAGACACCCCCCAGGGACCATATTTAAAGGAAAATTTCACTTTTTTTTTTTTTCACTTTATGCATCATTAAAATGACTGCTCCCGAAAAAACGTTAGTTTTTAAAAGTTCTTTTTGCATTGATATATGTCCCCTGGGGCAGGACCCGGGTCCCCAAACCTGTTTTATGACATTAACATGCATATTGGCCGTTGTAATTAGCACTTTTGATTTCGAACGTTCGCGTCCATTATAACGTATAGGGTTCGAAAATTCGCGCGAACTTTCGGTCCGTTCGAAGGTTCTGGTGCGAACCGAACCCGGGGGTGTTCGGCTCATCCCTACTTGTCATACACAATCTTTATATGAAGCAATCCAGCACACTGTGAGACAACTTTCCACATCAATAGAACACATTGCATTAAACGATTTAAGCATTTGCAATTTCTGCACAGTACAGCCTGCAATATCCAGCTCCAATCAGCCATACCCCGTGATTCCAGTTCTCCAAACACAGGAGAAGACAGCAGGATATATACTGGCTGTACGCTCCATGATGCTAACATTTCATTAAGCATGTCTGTCACAGAATACATATTTTCTCTTTTTATCATTGTGGACACAATTTCCGCTGTGCGTTTACACTCGCTGGGACCTTCAGTCATGAGAGGATTAGCCTCTGCAACAACCCGTGCATCTTGGCCTATAGGCTGTTCTGCAGACTCCTCTCCTAGCACAGCAGCCATAGCATCCACTACTCTTTTAGCCACAAAAGCTTCTTCCAGCATTGCTATTAGTCGCTTGGCCAAATCATCCCAGTAGGTATTGCTCTGTTGGACTACATCGTCCCAATGAGACCTGGACAGACCAAGAGGCTCAAAAGCATCTGAAACACTGATTTTGTCAGGTTTACACTTCTCAGCATTAAACACATCACTTTGTTTTACCCTGCATTGTGGCAACACATTTTCAACCACAACATGTTGCTGTACCCCACCCTCATCAGCATGAGCAGATGGAGTTTCATTGCAGACCTCAAGCTTTTTAAGTTTAACACTTGCCTCCCCACTGAACAGGGCACTGCAGCAAGGCAAGTCCTTTTTAGCACAAACAGGGGATCTCCCATTTGGGGTCACTTCCACTCCTGTGTGCACAGTCACATAATCAGTCTTTCACACCCAGTCTGCAGACTTGGAATCCCACGGGACGGATCCGTATTGATCCGCCCCGTGAACATCCGCTGGTCAGCGGGGATCGCCCAGCTGATCCCCGCTGAGCCGGCTGGTGACAGGGCGGTCCCTGCACACTGTGCAGGGACCGCCTTGTCAGATCTCCGCTCTCCCCTATGGGGGATCGGATGAACACGGACCGTCTGTCCGTGTTCATCCGATCCGCTCTGCAGACGGATGGAAAAATAGAGTTTTCCTCCGTCTGCAGAATCGGACAATAGCGGAGGCGGACGATAGCGTGTGTCAGCGGATGCTCATCCGCTGACACCGCTATCCCATAAGGGTGCACATATATATATATATTGGAAGGCCAGTATGGTGGCCTGGAATTATGGGAGGAGCCCGGAGGGTATTTAACCAGCCCACAGGCTGCCGGTCTTTGTCGGTTTCCTGTGCAAGATATCTGATACGTCAGACATCAAGGGCCGACTAGTTCGTGTTGTGAGTTCCGGTTCGTAAGTTCCATTCGTTAGTCCCGTCTTCGTCTGTTTGTTGCAGTTTCGTGTTCCGTGTTCGTAAGTCGTTGACGTTCGTGTCTTGTCGCACTCGTGTTACCGAGACGCAGGTTCCGTACAACATATCTGGTTCGGCTGTCGCAGGTAGGGCTTCGGCTCCCAATATTTTGCATTTCATGCACTGCTTTTTCATGTCACTAAACTGTGGTAAACGCTTAACTCACGAACACTCACAACTTGTCTCGAATCGCAAACATTTCACCCGCACGTGTTTGTTACCAAACAACGGATGTCACTAGGTGTCGCGCACGACTCGCAGTCGCTCGCCCACGACACTCTGACCGATGCCGTATCCGGCACTCGTTTCACAACTACACACGGTTGAGTCGCACAATCTTTTGAATCGTTCAAAACATTGACGAGTCATTTCGGTGCTGTTCGCAACACTCCAAAGCATTTCTTTGATTTCAAATCAATTCGAATCATTTCTGTCATGCCGCATCATTTCGAATCATTTCTGTCTTAGCAAATCATTTCGAATCGCTGTTAGCATGTCAGTCATTTCGAATCATTTCTACCATGTCAAGTAATTTCGAAAAATTTATGTCATGTCGCATCATTTCGAATCGTTGTTAGCATGTCAGTCATTTCAAATCATTTTGACTATGTCAAGTCATTTTGAATCATTTCTATCATGGCAATCATTTCGAAACATTTCTATCATGCCAAATCAATTCAAATCATTTCACTTCATTTCATTTTTCATTTCTGTTACGAGCTGCGCTTCGATTCGAATCTCGTTGCATCTCCGATGCACTGATTCGATCCGGTGTGCCAGACTACGGCCCAATTTCAATACATGCTCCAGAGACAGTCTCACCGTTGGTTACAGATGCAGGCTTGATTCTAGTCTTTGTCATGGTATCTGTCACATATTACGTCCCGGTTCGAATCCAGTCGCATCCAAGATGCAGCGATTCGCCCAGCTGCTCGGCCTCATTTCCGTGCATGCTCCAGAGACAGAGTCACTTGTCGGAAGTTACCTTCAAAGATTCTGGTCTTTGTCATGGTTTCATTTCTGTCACTTGGTACGTTCCGAATCCAGTCGCATCCGCAGATGCATCGACCGATTCGATCCAGTGCGCCCAGCTGCTCGGCCTCATTTCAGTACATGCGCCAGAGACAGATTTACTAGTTGGTTCCAGTCTCAGTCATTTGATTCTAGTCTCATCATTTCTGTCACATATTACGTTCCGATTCGAATCCAGTCGCATCCGCAAGATGCACCGACTGATTCGATCCGGTGCGCCCAGCTGCTCGGCCTTATTTCGATACATGCGCCAGGGACAGAATCACTTTGAAGGTTTCGGTAATTTTTCTATTCTCGTCCTTGTCATGGTATATCATTTCTGTGTCGCCTTACCACGTTCCGACACGAATTTAGTCATCTCCCTGCACTAATTTGTCTCGGTGTGCCCAGGACCGGCCTAATTTCATTACATGCTCCAGAGCCCAATCATTATCAGTCGCTAAACAAGTGGCATGGCGATTCAGGCTGTCATGGGAGTTCAATCATTTCACCTCACATAGTTGCGCTCGGATTCGAATTCCGTGGCATCTACGATGTTAGTTCGTCCCGGTGTGCCCCAGGTATTGGGCCTCATTTCACCGTTGTCTCATTTCAGTACGTGCTCCAGAGTCCGGTTCGCAGTCACTCGCAATGCGGTACGACCGGCCCAGGCCTCTGTCACGGGAGTGTCATTTCATCAAAGGCAACATGTTATTTCATTCATTTTGTATTGTTGTCTGTCATTTCATTACATAGCGTTTATTTCATTCAATCAACTCCTAAAGTCACCGACGCCTGTTGTTATCATCAAAATTCTGAACCGTTGCACAGGACGGCAATGATACAAACTCTCAAATGAGTGTCTTCTCTCACATTTTCTCAGGTCAGTCGGATTCAGTAGGTCCACCTGCACCAACTTGAACGGTGCCCCAGCAGGTAATAATAATAAAAAAAAAAAGGAAAGAAAGAAAGGGGGGACGTCAATTCTCAGCTTAGGTACATATAATAGAGAACACATACAAGACTCAATTCATGTCACCCTTTATAGGCCCAGCCTGCAAGACACGCAACTCAGAGGACAAGGCAGCAGGCTTCAGAAAGCCATAATGTCTTCAACCGGCAGTTAAGACCTCACCGCCCCCCTGTCACCAGCTGCAGTCTCCGAGAGTGGCAGTGCCCCTTCTCTTAGGGCATGGACTCCCAGACTGACAGCGGAGCTGAGGCGCAGAGGGGTACCCTTCCCTGCCACGGCCAGGAAGGCTGAGCTTTTCAGGCTCCTCTTTCCCCCACCCGCTGTCGCAGGATCCAGCAACCAGCAGGCGTCACTGGAATCCATTTCGGCTGCCATCGCCCAGCTGCATACCCTGGTGTCATCTCTGTCCTCTTCGGTCGTCGAGGTGCAGAACAGGGTGACACTCTTGGAGACCAGCCCGGCCGTCGCAACCCCGGATTCTGCCGTAGTCCGAGCCACCGACACTCCTGCCAAAGGTAGCATTGTTGGGAGTTTGGCAGTACTCCCCTCTCACCTGGTACCACCCAACATGGGGAAGGACATATTAGAGGGCATGGAAGTCAACCTGGCCTCACTCTTGATCTCGGTGCATGACCTGGCCGAGAACAAGGCGTACACCTGGGGGGACGTCTCGGTGGTCCTGAAGGCAAAAGATCCTAGGCTGAACAGGAAGCTTTCTGTGCCAGAGTTCACCCTGGCATTCGGCATGTTTAGGGAAGTGGTATGTTCAGCCTCCCCCGGCAGACGGGAGGAACTGGACCTCTACCTCCACTTGGTCGTAGACCTGGGCTACAAGTATGGTGGCTCAGTCTTCTACGACTACCATCGTTCCTTCTCGGCCAAAGCCCCAGCCAGGTTCCTCCAATTCCACTCAGTCACTGATTGGAGCATCGTGGACACGGAACTGTTCTGTCGCCACTTTGCGGGCCTACGGTCTCCTCTGTGCGCTATATGTCAGTCAGCGACCCACACCACTGTCTGGTGTCCCAACACAGCCTCCATCCACCAGGTAGCCAATGTGGCCACTACCAGCACGGCGCAGGGTCAGCAAGCCCCAGCACAAGGGCCGAAGATGGATAAGTTGGGACGACCAGTGCGGATGGCCGGGGGAGCGGCAATTTGCAACAACTTCAATTACAGCTCCTGCAACTTCAGCCAGTGCCGCCTGCTACATGTGTGCACCCTATGCCAGAGGGCGCACCCCAGGAACCTGTGTGAGGTCAAGCAAAGGAAGTCATGACTAAGTCAGGTCAATGTCGCGTGGCTCGACATCTACTTGACCTCACACCCCACTCCATCTCTGGCCGTCTACCTCATCCGAGGCTTCACAGAGGGGTTCTCATCTCCCTGCCCCACACCACCCACGAGTGTAGGAATCTACGGTCAGCAGCCACGGACGAACAAGCCATCGACCAGCTTCTCCAGACTGAGTTAGATCGGGACTTCATGATAGGCCCTTTCAGCCAGCCCCCCTTCAACACCTGGAGGGTTAGCCCTATCGGGCTTGTACAAGGGAAGTTCTCAAATAAAAAACGTCTGGTGTACAATTTGTCAGCGCCTCATTCCTCCTCCATTCCCAGTCTCAACTCTCTCATCCCCTCCGAGGAGTTCTCCTTGAAGTACGCCTCCGTAGACATGGCCATCCAAGCCATACTTAAGGCAGGTGTAGGTACCTGGCTTTCCAAGGCCGATATATCCGATGCCTTCAAGTTGTTGTCCATACATCCCTCACTTTGGTGCTGGCACGGCATCAAGTGGAGGGACGTTTATTCTTTCGCCACCAAATTGACCTTTGGGTCCAAAAGTAGCCCCTGGTTGTTTAACAAATTCGCTGAGACCCTCACATGGATCCTCCTACACCAAGCACACTGCCATTAGGTTATCCACTACCTGGACGACTTTCTGTTGATAGAGCCGCCCGGGACAACCCCAGGGGACCTAAATAAGCTGAGGTATAAAAAGATTGCTGAACCATTCAAAGAAATACTTGGTTCCTATAGAAAAAAGGTGTTGCCAACATCCCTAAATGAATATTTTTATGTGGGAACTCAAAGAATGAGAGACCACCAGTACCCTCCGGTACAGACAGGATTTTTCAGGCGAACAAAACAAAAGAAGGAAGAAAATGTAGATTTTAAATTTTGGATTTTTTTTTTTTTTTTTTTAAATCATTTATTTATTGGAAAAATAAATGAAAAAAGGGGGGGGGGAAGAAAAACCAAAGAAAAGGAAAAAATTGAGTACAAACAAAATTGTCTAAGAACAATCGTGATACAATTTTTTCACATAGTATATACATATACACGAAAAGCAGAATATTCTAAATGTTACATATGGATATGAAAGTGCAGAATCCTTCGATTGCCTGACATGTTTCGGGAGTGGATCCCTTCTTCAAAGGCGCTGATCAAAGGTATAATGTGAAAAATTCGGAGAAAACAAACGACAAGAGCATAAGTAAACCCATGGAAAAAGCTCCAGAGATGGAAGAAGTGTCAAATGCAGGGACCAATGACAGAATAGAACATACGTACCAATATCCAAAATAAAAAGTAAGAATAAGAAATATATATGCAGAGATATTACTTGATGTTCACAGAGATAGTGTTCACATTCCCCTCCAGGGAAGGAGACCTGAGGATGGTAAGTCTGATCCGAAAAGGAGGACAGGTTTTTTAATGCTTTGTACTGGTGTGCTCAATTTGAGCAGGAGGATGCCCCAAAAAAAAAAAAGGGGATTGGCTTCCGGAAAAGGCCTACACAGGGATCATCGCACTCCCATGAAAAGCATATCCCAATATTTTAAAGAATCTGTAAAAAGAATATATAAAAGAAATGACTAAAAGAAAAAAATCTTTCAAAGCATGTGACTTGAAGAAGAAAATTTACATGCATGTGAATGTTAATTTTACCCACTTGGATGGAGACCATCCAAAGGGGACCCCCCAGATATAGATTAGACTATTCTTGTTTTGCCATAGAAAGAGCATATGTCATTTTCATTTAGAGGCAGTCTGGAATAAACGCAGGGGAATGGGGGGGGGGGGGGAAACAAAGGAATTCAAAGGGGATGCACTTACATTTTAGGAGAAAAAACCCTCTTGTCAGTCTGGGAGCTGCGTGGCAGCTCTGTCTCTGCTGGAGCATCTGCTGAAAAACAATTACCAAATGTCTTTTTAAGTAGGTGCGTTCGCGCTAATGGTAAGTTTAAAATTGTATACAGCTGAGGCGAGGCCGCGGCGTCCTATTGGATACGCCGCGGTCATGGAGGGGGGCCGCCCCACCAATAGGGAGACAGCATAGCCCGCAGGTGGCCAACCCCTACTGACGACAAGCACCAGAGGGTTGCGTAATGACGCATGCGCAGTAAAATATGCGCATGCGCACTGGACATTCGGCGTCTCGTCGAAAGATAGGACGAGAGGCAGTGGGCGGGCAGTGGGCGGATGCTTCTGCAGCGAGACAGCTCATGACAGGGTAGTCATGACAATAAGGGAAATACTTAGGAAGTGCGATATCTAGATCCCCAGGGTGCAGACTGCATGGCGCGTCGCCAGACAGAGGAAAAACATCTCGTCCCGACGGAGCGTCATGCAGTAAAAACCCACTGACGCAGGGTAAGCCGCACATCCCGCGCGAAAGACCCCAGGATAGGGGCCCCGCACAGGGGAGCAACGGTCACATAAAAGAGGGGACAAAATGTCCTAAAGGGGACAAAAAGTAGTCCCCCTCTTACCTGCGCCAGGTGAGGACATCTCCGGAGCCTGGGGCAAAACAGACAAAGCATATCAATTTATAATAATATAAGAGATTACCGTATATATAATGGAATATTATTTGGATATGGTAAGAGAGAGAAAATATGTTCGTATTGACCACTGCATAAGAGAGTCCCTCCATGTCTGGATTGGAGTGATTTGATTTTGGCCTCTGTCCTGTAAGGAAAGGGTGTATATATATTAGAATGACGAAACGGCCGGTATATTTTGGAAAACACTTTAATCCTCTGTCTCGGTTAAACCCAAAAAAAGGAAGAAAAAAAGAGAAGGGAAAGAACGGGGGGAGAAGAAGACCAAAAAAGAAGAGGTGGGGGGGGGGGGAAGAAAGAAAGAGAGGGGGGGGGAGAGGAAAAAAGAACAGAAGAGTTAAGTGCATATGAGTAGCTATTCTTTCTCACAGCCCCCTGAAACAAAACCCTCCAGAAAGGGACAAAAGGAGAGCTGAGTATTCAGACCTGGAAAACATGTTGCATTACAGGCAGCAATCCATCTAACCTCCTTCTGGAGCAGAATCTTATTCCAATCGCCACCTCTGCTATCGGGGTGGACTCTGTCTAAAATTATAAAAGAAATACGTGGAAAGTATCCTGCATGATGATCACGGACGTGTCGTCCCAAAGGAAGGTCAGGATTGGCGCATTTCTTGCTAGCAATGTGTCGTGCAGCCCTTTTATTAAATTCATTTTTTGTTTTGCCAATGTAAAAACATTTGCATTGGCATGTGAGTAGGTAGACAACCCCTGTTGTCTTACAATTAGAGAAATGTTTTGGACTATATTTTTTGCCGTTTGCCAGTAAGAAATTTGCCTGAGTATTCATGTATCTGCAGATGGTGCAGCCACCACATGTAAAAGTAACGAAACGTTTGCATACATCATTTCTGAAGGAACCAGTGTATTCACTTTTCACCAAACAGTCATAAAGGGAGCGTGTGCGTCTAAATGTGATAGACGGTTTGGCAGGTACATACTTACTCAGGTTGGGGTCGACATGCAGGAGATGCCAGTGTTTTTTCCAAAATTCCTTCTATTTTTTTATGTTTGTTGTAGGTGGTTATAAGACGAGTAGTCATTTGGGGTTTGTCCAGGGACCTGTTTGAAAAGAGAACTTCTTGTCTTCCGGATCCCCGTGCCCGTCTGAATGCTTTTTTCAAACAGGTGCCTGAGTACCCACGTTTTAGTAGGCGTTCTCTTAGACGATCTGCTTCGATCTTAAAGACTGCTTCCGTAGAGCAGTTGCGTCTCAATCTCAAGTACTGTCCATATGGTATGGAAAGGACCAGGGACTTGGGGTGTGAGCTGGATGCATGTAAGATGGTGTTACCAGCGGTCTCTTTGCGATAAAGGCCGCTGGAAAGAGACCCATCAGGGGATTTGGTGATTTTTAAGTCCAGAAAGGTAACGGAAACAGGATCATACATCATGGTGAAAAAAAAGATTGAATGTGTTTTTGTTTAAGACATCCATAAAAGCATGGAGGTCTTCAACTGTACTGTTCCAAACCATCAAAATATCGTCTATATACCTATAAGATGCCGCCACATGCACGGTATAGGCTGATAGAGACTCGTCCGATAGGAGGAATTGTTCCCACTCCCCCAGATACAGGTTGGCGTAGGATGGGGCACAGCATGTCCCCATCGCCACCCCCTGTCTGGAGGTAGTGGGACCCATCGAATGAAAAATTGTTATGTGTTAAAATGAACTCCAACGCTTCTAACAGAAAAGAATTGAATTTCTTGTCATCTTTATGGGATTGTGAAATAACCCGTTTTATAACTGGAAGTCCTAGGTTATGTGGAATAGAACTGTATAAAGCTTCCACATCGATTGTTACTAGGATTGAGTTTGGTGAAATGTGTAGTTCCTCTAAGTTTTGCAATAGATGAATGGTGTCCTTTATGTAGGAGAAAAGGCCTGCTACAAAGGGTCTTAAATGGTCATCTACAAATTTACTTAAGTTTTCTGTTATAGAGCCGTTACCGGATATGATAGGGCGGCCGGGTGGATTCGTTTGATTTTTGTGTATTTTTGGTAGACAATACAGGGTTGGAATGCGTGGGTATGGGGTTCTAATGTATTCCCATTCATTTTTGTTTATTGCACCATTGCAAAAAGCTTCATCAACTAGCCCATAGAACAAAAGATTACATTTCTCAATGACCCCCTTGGAGATTTTCTTGTACCATAGGCTGTTTGACAAGACCCTTTGGCACATCATTACGTATTGGTCGTTTGTCATAAGCACGATATTTCCCCCTTTGTCGGAGGGCTTGATAGTGAGAGAATTTTCTTTTTTAAGGGTTTCTAAAGCTAATAGTTCGTTTTTTGTGAGATTGTTGCAAGAATCAAAGGTTTTGATTTTTTTGATTTCTGCTGTTGATGCTACAAAGGCGGCAAGATTGGGACTGCCTGCGAATTGAGGAAATTTGTCTGACTTTTTTTTTTTAAACTGTTTCTTTACACCTTTGTGAATTAAAGGCTCTTTGGTGATATGAGTCTCAAGAAGGGATTCAATATCGACTACGTCAATAAGGTCACTTGGGTCTTGTTCCTCTAGCAAGGTCAAGAGATCGTCAAGTGCTTCTTCTGATTTTTTAAGGTCTATTTGTGAAGTTGATTTTTCTTTTTCTTTTGAGAAGATACTTTTGTAGTAAAGCTTTCGTGCAAATAGATGCAGATCTTTTATGGTTTCAAAAATGTCTGCATTACTATCTGGACAGAAGCTTAGGCCTCGTTGTAGGAGGTCTCAGGTCTCCTTCCCTGGAGGGGAATGTGAACACTATCTCTGTGAACATCAATTAATATCTCTGCATATATATTTCTTATTTTTACTTTTTATTTTGGATATTGGTACGTATGTTCTATTCTGTCATTGGTCCCTGCATTTGACACTTCTTCCATCTCTGGAGCTTTTTCCATGGGTTTACTTATGCTCTTGTCGTTAGTTTTCTCAGAATTTTTCACATTATACCTTTGATCAGCGCCTTTGAAGAAGGGATCCACTCCCAAAACATGTCAGGCAATCGAAGGATTCTGCACTTTCATATCCATATGTAACATTTAGAATATTCTGCTTTTCGTGTATACCCTGTTTCCCCAAAAATAAGACCTAGCGTGATGGTCGGTGATGGCTGCAATATAAGCCCTACCCCCCAAATAAGCCCTAGTTAAAGTCCTTGTAGGTCTTATTTTCAGGGTAGGGCTTATTTTCAGGTTAACAGGGTAGGGCTTATTTTGGGGGGGTAGGGCTTAAATTGCAGCCATCACCAACAATCACGCTAGGTCTTATTTTCGGGGAAACAGGGTATGTATATACTATGTGAAAAAATTGTATCACGATTGTTCTTAGACAATTTTGTTTGTACTCAATCTTTTCCTTTTCTTTGGTTTTTCTTCCCCCCCCCCCTTTTTTTCATTTATTTTTCCAATAAATAAATGATTTTAAAAAAAAATAAAAATCCAAATTTAAAATCTACATTTTCTTCCTTCTTTTGTTTTGTTCGCCTGAAAAATCCCGTCTGTACCGGAGGGTACTGGTGGTCTCATTCTTTGAGTTCCCACATAAAAATATTCATTTAGGGATGTTGGCAACACCTTTTTTCTATAGGAACCAAGTATTCCTTTGAATGGTTCAGCAATCTTTTTATACCTCAGCTTATTTAGGTCCCCTGGGGTTGTCCTGGGCGGCTCTATCAACAGAAAGTCGTCCAGGTAGTGGATAACCTAATGGCAGTGTGCTTGATGTAGGAGGATCCATGTGAGGGTCTCAGCGAATTTGTTAAACAACCAGGGGCTACTTTTGGACCCAAAGGTCAATTTGGTGGCGAAAGAATAAACGTCCCTCCACTTGATGCCGTGCCAGCACCAAAGTGAGGGATGTATGGACAACAACTTGAAGGCGTCGGATATATCGGCCTTGGAAAGCCAGGTACCTACACCTGCCTTAAGTATGGCTTGGATGGCCATGTCTACGGAGTCAATTTTTTCCTTTTCTTTGGTTTTTCTTTCCCCCCCCTTTTTTCATTTATTTATTTTTCCAATAAATAAATGATTTTTAAAAAAAATAAAAATCCAAATTTAAAATCTACATTTTCTTCCTCCTTTTGTTTTGTTCGCCTGAAAAATCCCGTCTGTACCGGAGGGTACTGGTGGTCTCTCATTCTTTGAGTTCCCACATAAAAATAAATAAGCTGAGGGTCGTTTTTAACAACTTGAACGTCCCTATCGCAGAACATAAGGTCGATGGCCCAGCACGTAAGATCACGTTTTTGGGCGTCGACCTGGACACCCAAGTCATGCAAGCCAGCCTTCCCCCAGACAAACTGGACCGCATTAATACGGTCCTCCCAGGAGTTCACCCGTGCCGGGGGATGTACTCAGAAGCAACTGCAGTCCCTTCTCGGGATGCTGAACTTTGCAATGAGGATCATCCCCCAGGGCCGCTCCTTCATGTCCCGGCTGTTGGTATACCTGTCCCACACCCAGGACCCAGATCAGGTCATCAGACTGGATGCCACAGCCAAAGCAGACCTAGCCATGTGGAAGGAGTTCCTTTCTAACTGGAATGGTGTGTCACTATTCATCTCCTCAGTGTCCTCACTGTCACCACAGGTGGTCACAGACGCGGCGGCTTCCACAGGATGTGCCGCCATTTTTGGCCATTTATGGTTTTCAGCCCCCTGGCCTCCACAGGCACTAGCCACACCAGGCTTCACCACTACGTCTGCCCTCTTTGAGCTATACCCCATTGTGGCGGCCGCTCATCTGTGGGGTCACTACTGGTCCGGGCAGACGGTAGCGTTTACTACCGACAACCTGGCCACAGCAGAGATCGTTAGTAAAGGCAGGTCCAAATCTAAGCCCGTCATGTCCTTCCTTCGCAGGCTGGTTCAGTTGTCCCTTCAGCACCAATTTAACTTTTATTGCTCCTTTATTCCGGGGAAGCGCAACTTAGCAGCGGATGCGCTTTCCCGTTTTAACTATGTTTCCTTCTTTAAACAGGTACCTGGAGCCAGTCCCCGGTCAGAGACTATCCCGGACTGGTCACAACTGACCCTGGATTAGAGCAGCACCTGCAGTCAGCTACCCACCACATCAATGCATCACTTTCCCGCAATACCCGCAAGGCCTATCAGACAGCCTGGAGGGCATTCAACAAGTTCCTGCCCCAGAACCCCCGAGAGCCATCCAGTGTCAAACAGGTTCTGGCCTTCATTTCTTACTGCCACTCACACCTGGCGTTGTCTCACAATACAATACGGCTGTACGTGGCTGGCGAACAGCACTACCTGTCCCTTCAGGACCACGCAAGACCTTCGGTGTTCTCGTGCCATGCAGTACGGGCCCTCCTGCGTGGAATTCAGAAACGTCAGCCTGTAGTCAGCCCCAAGCGACTACTGATAACCGGGGAGATCTTCAGGGACTTGTCCACCATCCTGGACAGGTCCCCGTTTGGTCTTCTTCCCAGCACGGTCCTACAAGCTGCCATACACTTGGCATTTTACGGGTTTCTATGACCTAGCAAATTCACCTGTATCCACCCGGCTGCTCCAGTTTTACGCAAAAATAACCTGATCATTTCATCCTCCATCTAAAGCCCCATACACACGGTCGGACTTTTTCATGGATTCTGTCCGATCGGACAAGGTTGTTGAAAAATCAGACCGTGTGCATGCACCATCGGACAGTGTTCGTCGGTTTGTCCGACGGACAAAGTCTTATCTCCTGCTGGAAATCTTTGCCGTCAACACGGTCCGATCACACCAAATCCGAGCGTGTGTACGCTTGTCCGACGGACAAAGTGCTACGCATGCTCAGAAGCAATTCTGTGATGGAAGCGCTCGGTCAGGTAAAACTACCTTTCCTAATCGACACAGCACATTCGTCACGCTGCAATGTTAAAATGTCTTTAATGCAGCGCATTCTCTTTTTCTTTACAATGCAACAAGAATGACATATTTTAGCTGCTCCTATTCACCCGCACTTCTCACAAACTTACTTCTTTATTACTTTGCAGCATTTATACACTACATGTTTATTTTTACTGTGATCGTAATACAATCTTTGTTATTTTTTTACCATGATTTTTTTTTTTTTTTTTTTTTTTGGGGAATACATATTTGAAGGAGAATTTTTTGGTTTTTTGGAGGGGGTTTGTATGTCTCAACTTAGCAAAACCACATTATTAACATTTGTATTTCTTGCTTAAATTTACTAGGAGTTTGTTGGTTGTTGGTGCCCCTTGTTAATTCTACTTTAGGATTAGTGAAATGTACCTGCCTACTCAAAGAAAAACTGTCATTGTAGAAAAGTAAAACACAATAGTCAATGATTATTTCAAATCAAAAAAACCTTTATTTAGGTCTCAGCAACAAACCAAAGAGGAACGCAGCCATGGTGAAACTTGGGGAATTTGCAAAGCCTTGGACACCCATGGCAACCATCATTTTACAGACTTAAACAATTGCGGGCATGAAGAGTACCTATCTAAATAATAAGGGAGCGCAATCTGGTCCTGAAGTCCAAAACATCCGGAACTGCAGCAGATGCCATCTAGGTCCCCAGGCTCTGGTCCTACGAGAGGCTCCATCTTCTCTCAGACCAGACTGAGTCCAGGTCGTCACTCTCTTGTCTTCCTTGTACGCTTCCTTCCACGCCGTGGTGCTGGTGCTGGTGGGGTGGCAGAAGGAGGAGGAGGCGGAGCAAGGTCACTCTCGCAAACATGTGTGAGGGGAGTCATCTCCCCAGCCATCCCCTCATTTAGTATTTTGAGGATGACCTCCTCACACATGCTGCGTTGCCCCGCCTCCATACCCGTAAATTTACTGGTAACCAAGGAGGCAAAGGCCTCCTCGTAGGTGGGTGTGGCATAGAGGGAGGCTGAGGCATCTTTTATCAGCTGGAGCGCTGACTCTCCCACCTCCCCCATGTTTTTCGCCCTTCTGTAGGGAAGGCGGAGGGGAGGGACTTGGGAGACAGTCAGGCTCCTACGCCTACCCCCCTCTTGGCTGCCACTACCCCCTGCCTCCTCCTGACTGCCACCTTCCACAGCCACCTCCTGGCTGAGGTCTTCCTGTGTATGAAAAAGGGACATAGTTTCAGTTATTTGTTCATCAAACACACACAATTCTCATCTAGTGACTGTTGCAAAATGTTTTCAAATACAAAACCATACAATTCTCAGCCCTGCAGTTTAGATTCTTCCCAAAAATGTCTCCCACACCACTGTCTGTTGATATGTCAATCACGTTAGGAAATAAGCAATTGGGGATCCTGAATTAACTGAACATCATTCATTATTCCCCAAACTGGTTACAAAACTACTATACCTGGAACAAGCTGGGCACCTGCACATCTTCCATACTGGAAGGCCCAGGTTGGTCCTCGGAAGCCTCATCAGGGGTGGCGTGCGCGGAAGGACGCGTGCAAGGAAGAGTCAAGAGTGACTTCCTGACAGTAGCCTGGTCTTTGAGAAAGTGGAGCCTGTCATAGTACCAGAGCGTGGGGACATGGACATCAGCTGCTGCAGCTCCAGATGCTTGTGACTTCAGGACCTTATTGCGCTCCCGGAAATAGGTACTCTTCATGTTGTTGATCTTCACTTTTAAGTTTGCCACGGTTGCCATGGGCAGGGTAGGCTTTACAAATGCCACAAGTTTCAGCAGGGCTGCGTACCTCTTTGGTCTGTTGCTATAATCCCTGTGTTTCGCCTGCCATAAGAGGGGAAATTCCCTGTATTTATCAATGAAGATGGGTAGAAAGCTCACGTTGTAGAAGGCCTCCATCACCTCTGCAAGACACAACGCCACACCAAACAATATAAATAATGTCAGCCTAAACTCTCCTAATCTTCTCCATAAAGAAGCCTCAAGTTCTAATCAGTCTAGGCTAGTTATGTACCAACGTCAAATTGTACCTTTGTTTGTAGCGATCGTCTCGTGCGTGAGCTTTCTCTCCCCTCGTCTCCCAGATCGTGGCTACGACACAGGCGTGTGACGTTTTATATACAGTGCGCATGCGTCAAACTCCGCCCGCCCCTGACGATCTTTCTCGTCTATTCCCCACCCCTTCTCTTTACGGCGCAGTGGGGAGAGCACATGGCGGGGACACAGCAGGTGCGCCCCAAATTTCCCCCCAACGAGGAGGTGGACGAGGAAAGTCCGGAGGCACAAACGTCCCGATCCCGGAGCCTGAAATTCAAGGCCTCAAATATGTCATTTGGAGAAATGTTGGAGATGGTGGACATATTAAAGAGGAGCGACTATGATGGGAAGTATGGGCCTTACCTCAACCCCAATGTCCGCAAGGCCAAGATCATGTCTAAAGTTGTGAGAAGGCTGTACAATAATTTTGGGGTACAACGATCCAAGGAGCAACTGAGGAAACGCTGGTCAGACCTGAAACTGAGGGAGGCCGATCAGTACAGAAAGATCAAGCGAATTCTTCAAAAAAGTAAGTAGTTGTGTTTTGTGTTTGATTTCTTGCTTGCATACTGCTCCATGTGGTTTGATTTTTACAAAGTTGTACATTCCAAAATGGCCACTTTCATGTTCGTCTGTGCATTCGATCGTACTCAGCCTTGATCTTTCTGCCACTGTCATGGTCGTGTGTGTGTCCATTCGATCGTACGCAACCTCGAACGTTCGGCCACTTATAATACGTGGTTTGGTGTTTTTTTTGGGGAAAGGAAGTTTGTTCTCACTAGAAATGTCATCAAGAATGTCAAGCCAATTTATTCAATGTAAAGGAGAGGTCACCCAGTAGCTGTTTACCCATCTGGACTCTAGAGCACTAGTGCTGGGACACCCAAACCCACTTTTTATTAGGCTTTTCCACACATGTGCTCCAGTGGATACTAGAGGGGGTCTCCATCACACAAACTTCTACCAAAAAGCTAGTCAGTTTAGCACCTTTACAAAGTGACTACATTCATGTAGTTGACATTTGTAACTGGCCAAACTAAAATAGTGTCCGTCACTTTCAAGCAATGTTTGTCATTTCCTATTTCTGCCCTCAATAGATTGTGTTGCTAAATCTTCCTTTTGTACATTCTCATAGGGGAGCGAAAACTTGGGCCGTCTGAGGAAACCCCCAAACCAACACCTCCCAAAAAAGGGGAAAGAGCAGAAGCAGAGGAGGAGGAGGAGGAAGGAGAGATCATCGAACTTGGAGAAATTGTCACCACAACAAGTGAGTGTTGGAGAACACAGCTACTGGTAAGCTAATCCATGTATGGCTGCCTCATTTCCAACACCCCATTTTTGTTTGTTTGTGGTTTTTAGGTGACGTGGATGTTGTGGAAGAAAAATCGCACTTTACCACAGAGAGTGCCCACGTACTCATCGGAGAGATAATGGTCTGCAATAGAGATCTAGATTACATAAAGCAAAACATCAATGATGTTCAACAAAAATTGAAGAACATCATTGATGTTTTAGGAAAAATATGAAAACGCACCAAGTAATTAACACACATTTGTGCCAGCTTCTGAACACATTTGCAACTTAAAAACTGTGTGAAATTTGGAACATGCACACATTGTGTCCACATGTGCTAGCTCCCATCATGGTGGATGAATGGCAACGTTTTTTTGGGGGTGCAAACACTTTACGAACTACGAAAGTGGTTGTGGTGAAGGGGTTGCACCCCAAAAAACGTCCATTCATCCCCATGATGGAAAATGGCACTTTTGAAGCTTCAAGGCGTGTGTTTTACCATCTAATGACCATTTTCAGACCCAAATTGTGTGCATGTTCTAAATTTCCACTTTCCGGGGGTGACCCCCCCATGTGATGAAGGCAAGATCAAACACACTTTGAACATATAGTCATGTCTGATCTTGTCTTCACTTTACAAAGTTGAACTTTCCTAGTTCATAGGTTCTGTTTTGCTCCATGCCTGGTTTTACCAATTGCGGAATGTTTGTAAACAATGTTGTAAATAACCAAGATGTTGTCAGTTTTGGCGTGAAGATTGTAAACGCACTTGTGAAGGTTTTCCTAGTAAACTTTTTTATTTTTCTAAATGTGTGGCTTCCTTATTTAAAAAACACAATGCATTATGTATGTAAAATGTAAAGGATATGGGGGGCAATGGGTGTTATTTACTAAAGGCAAATCCACTTTGCACTGCAATTGTCTTGCCCAGGGAACTTTTTCAATGCACTTGTAGAGCATAGCGGATTTGACTTATGTAAATGACACCCACAGTGCTTTGTACGAAAACACGGAGCCCAGCATTTTTCAGAATACACACATGTCAGACCTGGTGATGAAAAGGAGTATTTTGGGTGTCAGTTATGCAGGACAAACCTTCTCTAGACCAAAGATTAGGTAGCAAACACACAACATGAGAATAATCTTTTTGGGAAGAAGAGACTGTTACCTCCTTTTGCCCAGAAAGTGCATTCCCACTGTCGAAGGCAAAGGGAAAAAATGTCAAGTAAAATAAGCTAAAAACAAGACTGAAATGACAAGAAATCATAGGTTGGTTCAAATATCAGATTTATTAAAAAATGCCTCTCACACATCGTCAGGCAGAGCAATGGCCCCCCTACCCACAAAGTACTCCATATATTGGTCGCGGACCACGCGGGCATTTAGAGGGGGCAAGCCTGGACGTGCCACTCGAAGGGCTGTGAGGTCCGCATTTGGAGGGCCCTCCACATCTGGGCCAACGGGCACCACATAGTTCCTGTTATGTCTTTTGAGGAAGTTGTGCAATATGCAACAGGCAAGAACTATGTGGTTCAGTTTGTATTCCGCCAAGTTAAATGCCGTCAGGAACAGGCGGAAGCGGCTGGCCAGGATGCCAAAAGTGTTCTCCACCACTCTTCTGGCTCTGGACAGCCTGTAGTTGAAGACCCTCTGGTCCGGGGTGAGGGTCCTCATCGGGAACGGCCTCATCACATGGGGAGTCAACGCAAACGCTTCATCTGCGACAAAGACGAAGGGGAGTCCTTCGGCATTCTCCTCTGGAGGTGGCAAGCACAGACTGCCACTTTGGAGACGCCAGTAGAACTCCGTGTGCGTAATGGCCCCACCATCCGATATCCGGCCGTTCATCCCCACGTCCACATACATAAACTCGTATGTTGCCGACACCACCGCCAACATCACTACACTATTAAACCCTTTATAATTATAATAGTAGGACCCCGAGTTGGGCGGTGGGACGATGCGGACGTGTTTCCCATCAATTGCCCCTCCGCAGTTAGGAATGTCCCAACGGCTGGCAAAGTGGGAGGCCACAGTCTGCCATTCCTGTGGCGTGGAAGGGAACTGTGGAGTGAAACAAGAAAAAAAATTAGTCACTTTGCACCTAAACATTGCAAGCAGATTAGACAATCAACATCTTGGAACAAGAGCATTGTATAAAATTGGAGGCTGGAAAGTATTTGCACAGAAAAGTAGAGGCTCCCCTTCACAGATGACTCACCCCCCATCAATCCCCACACTTCTGATGGGCCATTGGCAATAACTAGGGTTTTGGGGGGGGGACAGGTAACCCTCTGCACTTCATTGATTGGCAAATGGCTCAATAATGTGTGCTAGTTTGGCCAGACCCTCTGTACTTAACACTATTGGCAGCCCCCAGGAAAGATAAAATAACATTTCAACCCCCCCCACCCCTAAAAAAGGCAGGCACATTGTGACATTCTGAAATTACCAAGAAAGCTAATAGGAGGGAAAGAAGACAAAAAATTAGGAAATGGAATGTATGGAGGCAGCCCCTTGCACTACATGCTTTGCTGAATTCATCCCTAAAGATGCCCACTATAAAGAGGTAGGTATATAGTGTGTATGGACCTTGGGAAAGCCAGCAGATAAAGGATTGGTACCATCTGACAGAGCAGTTGGGGGAGGGGGTTCCTAATGAGTTTGCCACCCCCCCCCCCCCCCAAAAAAAACTAAAAAATTTCTAAAGGGGCTCTACATGAAGTAAACCACACAGCAAACATTTGTGCATATTTTAGGGGGTGTTTGGGGACAAACAATACTATGCAGCAGACAAAAGACATTGATTAAGTGACTAGGCCATAGGTGTCTATTGGGGCAGAAGAGCATGCTGGTGAGGTAAGTGAAGGGAAAAATGCATGAAGGAGAAAAGGGGCACAGCATATTAGAACATATTGCAATCATGGTAATTAGGGAAGGAGGTCAAAAATACAAGACATTAGCAAACAGAGCATACATAGAAGGGAATAGTCAAGTATAAATGTTACCTTAATATAGTCCTCCTGCAGGACCTGAATGATGGCAGAACAGGTCTCTGGAATAATGATTCCCAGGGCCTGGGGAGAGATACCTGAAGAGAACTTCAAATCCTGAAGACTTCTCCCTGTCGCCAAGTACCTCAACGTGGCAACAAGCCTCTGCTCCGGAGTAATGGCTTGTCTCATGCAGGTATCCTGCCGGCTGATAAAGGGGGTCAGCAAAGCCAAAAGACGGTGAAAATCGGGGTCCGTCATCCTGAGAAAGTTCCTGAAATCATCAGGATTATTCTCCCGGATCTCACGAAGCAAAGGCATGTGCGAAAACTGGTCACGCTGAAGCAACCAATTCTTGGTCCACATACTCCTCGTCACTCTGTTCATGGACGGGTCTTGGGTCAAAGCTAAAAGCCCGACACCAATTCCGCGTACAGCACGAACTCGGCGACGAGTACGCACGGGAAACATCGCTCAGAAGGTCACAAAAGGTCGGCTGGTCAGAACGGACAAACAGAAAGCACCGATAAACAGCAAGGCCTGAAAGAACGAACTGAATACGAGCAACGAGCAGACAATAAGCAGTGCAAATCAAAGCGTCCTATATCAAGATATAGGCCGCAATGACCAACAAATGCGAACTGACTACACGCACTAACCACTTGACCACTGGGCACTTAAACACCCTTAATAACCAGACCAATTTTCAGCTTTCGGTGCTCTCACACTTTGAATGACAATTACTCATTCATACAACACTGTACCCATATGAAATTTTTGTCCTTTTTTTCACACAAATAGAGCTTTCTTTTGGTGGTATTTAATCACCTCTGGGTTTTTTATTTTTTGCGCTATAAAAGAAAAATGACTGAAAATTCAGTAAAAAAATGAATTTTTCTTCGTTTTTGTTATAAAATTTAGCAAATTTGTAATTTTTCTTGATAAATTTTGGCCAAAATTTATACTGCTACATATCTTTGGTAAAAATAAGTACAAATTTGGGTATATTATTTGGTCTTTGTGAAAGTTATAGAGTCCACAAGCTATGGTGCCAATATCTGAAAATTGATCACACCTGAAGTACTGACGACCTATCTTATTTCTTGAGACTCTAACATGCCATAAAAGTACAAATACCCCCCAAATGACCCCTTTTTGGAAAGAAGACATTCCAAGGTATTTGGAAAGAGGCATGGTGAGTTTTTTGAAGTTGTAATTTTTTCCCACAATTCTTTGCAATAACAAGATTTTTTTTTATTTTATTTTTTTTTCACAAAATTGTCATATTAGCAGGTTATTTCTCACACACAGCATATGCATACCACAAATTACACCCCAAAACACATTCTGCTATTACTCCTGAGTATGGCGATACCACATGTGTGAGACTTTTACACACAGCGTGGCCACATACAGAGGCCCAACATGCAGGGAGCACCATCAGGTGTTCTGGAGCACCCAGGACAATTCTGACATTTCTCTCCTACATGTAAAAATCATCATTTATTTGCTAGAAAATTACATAGAACCCCAAAACATCATATATGTTTTTTTTTAGCAAAGACCCTAGAGAATACAATGGCGGTCGTTGCAACTTTTTATCTAGCACGGTACTTGCGCAGCAATTTTTCGAACGTGTTTTATTTGGAAAAAAAATGTTTTGTGCTTTACAAAAAACAAAACTGTAAATTTAGCCCAATGTTTTTGCATAATGTGAAAGATGAAGTTACGCCGAGTAAATAGATACCCAACATGTCACGCTTCAAAATTGCACACACTCGTGAAATGGCGCCAAACTTCGCTACTTAAAAATCCCCATAGGCTTTAATTTTGTTTACTGGTTACGTGTTTTGAGTTACAGAGGAGGTCTAGGACCAAAATTATTGTTCTCGCTCTAACGTTCGCAGCGATACCTCACATGTGTGGTTTGAACACCGTTTTCATATGTGGGCGGGACTTACGTATGCGTTCGCTTCTGCGTGCGAGCACACGGGGACAGGGACGCTTTAAAAAAATATATATATATTTTATTGTTCATTTTACTTTATTTATTTTAGTTTGACCCTTTTTTTCCCCCCAAAAAATGTTTTGATCACTTTTATTCCTATTACAAGGAATGTAAACATCCCTTGTAATAGGAATATGGCATTACAGGTCCTCTTTACAGTGAGATATGGGGTCAATAAGACCCCACATCTCACCTCTAGGCTGGAAAGCCTGAAATAAAAAAAAAAAAACGATCCTGGCTTTGATCGTAGCGAGTATCGCAGGGTATTGTTGGGTATTGCAGAGTATCGCAGGGTATCGCAGGGTATTGTTGGGTATCGCAGGGTATTGTTGGGTATCGCCGGGTATTGCAGAGTATCGCCGGGTATTGCAGAGTATCGCCGGGTATGGTAGGGTATCGCCGGGTATCGCAGAGTATCGCAGGGTATCGCAGGGTATGGCAGGGTATCGCAGGGTATGGCAGAGCATCGCAGAGTATCGCAGGGTATCGCAGGGTATCGCAGGGTATCGCAGGGTATCGCAGGGTATGGCAGAGTATCGCAGGGTATGGCAGAGTATCGCAGGGTATGGCAGGGTATGGCAGGGTATGGCAGGGTATGGCAGGGTATGGCAGAGTATCGCAGGGTATGGCGGGGTATGGCAGAGTATTGCGGGGTATGGCAGAGTATTGCGGGGTATGGCAGAGTATTGCGGGGTATGGCAGAGTATTGCGGGGTATGGCAGAGTATTGCGGGGTATGGCAGAGTATTGCGGGGTATGGCAGAGTATTGCGGGGTATGGCAGAGTATTGCGGGGTATGGCAGAGTATTGCGGGGTATGGCAGGGCATTGCGGGGTATGGCAGGGCATTGCGGGGTATGGCAGGGCATTGCGGGGTATGGCAGAGTATTGCGGGGTATGGCAGAGTATTGCGGGGTATGGCAGAGTATTGCGGGGTATGGCAGAGTATTGCGGGGTATGGCAGAGTATTGCGGGGTATGGCAGAGTATTGCGGGGTATGGCACAGTATTGGGGGGGATGGCAGAGAATCCATCCATCCATGCTCAGCCATCCCTCCATACCCTGCAATACCCAGCAATACACTGCAGGCTATTGCTGGGTATTGCAGGGTATGGAGGGATGGCTGAGCATGGATGGATGGATGGATCGGTGGTGGCAGAGCAGGCTGTGGGCACTACAGATCCCGCCCACAGCGCTGCTGCCACCGATCCCTCCCCCTCTCCTCTCATTCTGTACCGATCGGTACAGAGAGAGGAGGAGAGAGGACCCGGCGTCATCAAATGACGCCGGTTTGCTTACATGTGATCACTCCATCATTTGACGGAGCGATCACGTGGTAAACGGCCGCGATGAGCGGCCGTTTACCGTGATCCATGATCCGCCGGGTCCTGTGGACCCGGCGATCATGGATGCTCTCGAGTGCGCGCACCAGGGGGCGCGCAAGAGCAGAATTCTGTGAGGCCGTTAATTAACGGCCTCCCAGAGTTAAGCAACCGCCCTGTAGCCGTTTTTCGGCTATGGGCCGGTTGTTAACTGGCTAATAAACAGATACGCACGACAAGCACAAACTGAAGAGCAGTAACGATCAGAAAACTGAGAAGCGCGAATCTTAAGTCACCAAACTTCCACTAACTCTCGATAAACACGGGATCAGCAGAAGGAGCCCAACGGGTGCCTGACGTGGTGCTGAACTTCCCTTTTGTAATCTCGTGGACGACGACTTACGTCACGACGTTCTTCCGGACCGGATATTCCGACAACGTAGTCCGACCGTGTGTACGCAACACCAACATCGGACAAAGTACGTCGGACAGAATCCGACCGACCTGGTCCGCGGATTGTCCGAGCGTGTGTATGGGGCTTAACAGTGTCAAAGACTCAGCAGCTAGGGGCTGGAACGGACATACACTTCTTCAAAACCCACAATAACTGGTGCCCAGTCGCCACCTTGAACCGGTTGATGACACTGCTGTCCGACCGTCCACCCACCAGCCCTCTTCTGCCTTTCCCGGTAAAACCTCTCAACTCAGTTTATACAACATACCCGGATTCTCCTCGGCAACTTACACCTGAACCCCAGTCAGTACTCGGGGCATCGGGGCAGCCACAACAGCGTCCCCGCAGGGTGTCCCGGACCACATCATCAAAAAGCTAGATCGATGGAAATCAGCCTGCTTCTCCCGCTACATACCTAATCCACAAGTGGAAATGGCCCAGACTTTTGCCAAGCTCACCCAGTGACTTGTCTCATCAATAAAGCTATTCCCTACCTGAAGGTTTTGCCCCCTTATTTTGGTGTACCATACGATAGACCAAGGCACACTTTCAGGTCCATTTTATGTTGGTAGGTTTGTGTTTAAACCTGTATGTCATCTTTACTCATATCGGCCATAGGGCTCTAAACCATAAATTGGAAGGCCAGTATGGTGGCCTGAAATTTATGGGAGGAGCCCGGAGGGTATTTAACCAGCCCACAGGCTGCCGGTCTTTGTCGGTTTCCTGTGCGAGATACCCACCCTCCCTTCCCCTTTTTTAGGGCATTCCTCAAGTATTCTTACTCCAAACAGAATACTAATTTCATATCATTTTATATATATATATATAGGTGTGTGTGTGTGGGGTGTGTATTGCATGAATCTATCCATGGCCGCTGTATCACCCCCTATTTAGGCGTCCAGACCCTTTTCGGCACCTAAATTAAAGCGGCGGCCGTGTATTTTTAAAGCACCTGATTAGAGCCATAGGCCTCAAAAAAAGGTGAACTGCGAGCATAGCATTGCGCTCGCAGTTCACCAAGGTGTGTTGGAACAGCGTATGAATATTTGCTTTTCTAACACTGAACCGCCTCTCCGCCAATCAGGAAGTGCGGGTGTGTTACCCGTCACCTGATAGGCATCCAATCACAGCGCCTGTCGTTTTAGCCAATCAGGAGGAGGCGAGGAGACACATGGAGGACGCAGCTCGCCGCCATCACCCGCTGCCCCACCGAGATAGGGTAAGTGCTGGGCAGCCAGCGAGTGAGCGGGGGGGGATCACAGTGTTAACTTTTAAATGGGCACAGTGGTGGCATTTGATGGGCACAGTGAGGCTGCAATTGATGATTTTTTTTATTTTTTTTTGTCCCCCCCCCTTAAATTGTTGAGCACCAGCCGCCACTGTATACGTGTGTGTGTGCGTGTGTGTGGGCTGGCATTTATACAGGTGTGTGGGGGGCTGACATATATGCAGGTGTGTGTGTGTGTGAGGGGGGCTGACAGGCTGACATATATACAGGTGTGAGGGGGGGCTGATATATATATATATATATATATATATATATATATATGTGGTGTGTGTGTGTGTGTGTGTGTGTGTGTGTGTGTGTGTGTGTGTGTGTGGGGGGGGGGGGGGGGGGCTAGCAAATATACAGGTGTGTGGGTGGGGGGCTGACATATATACAAGTGTGAGGAAGGCAGACATATATACAGGATTGAGGGGGGCGAGGTGCATACAGGTGGGGTGGCCAGTGTGTGGATTCTGTAGGATGGCCCATGGGCAAGCCCTGGGGAATGTTGATGGTCAGGCTGGGGGGGGGGGGGCAGGCCTAAAGCTGTGTAAGGGCCCAACAATTTGTGATGGCTGCCCTGCCCACCGCAGCCTGTGAGATGCTATTCACAGCACCTTCTCTCTTTAAAGGGGAACCCTTTCCTCCTTGGGCAGCTCCATTGCTGACCTGGGAAACTCTCTGCTCCGTCATTGCGAGCTCCTTGGAAGTTTCCCTGGGCAATCTTGCAGCATCTGTCACTAGGGAACCTGGCACAAGGACAGTTTTGGTCACCCCTAGTTTAACTTCTCCAGCTCTCTGCTGGGCTATAGCAGGCACATTCATAATCCCCATGTCCGTTTTGAGTCTTTAACCTTGCTGTCAGCTGGGCTTCACCCTGTGCCTTCTCATTGCTCAAGGTAGCACATAGCAGCAAGTCTATGTCCATCTGCACCACGGATTGCTCCGCTGGACACACTCCCACTTCATTGGGTTCAGCTCCACAAAATAGTTTTACCAGTTCCTGCAGCTGGTGTCATAGCCTTCACTTGAGTGCAAGGTCTCACAGGTGTTGGGTCTCCACAGGCTGACTCCCACATGTGGTAATGGAGCAACACTGCACCCTTTTTTCCGGACCCATTGAAGCCCCCTGCAGGTAACACAAGATCCCTGTTGCTAGGGGTAAAAGCAGACTTACACTCCAAAGATGGTTGGCTATACCTCACGCAGGATGCTGGCTGTTGCTCCTACCTTTCTGGGCGGACCACTTTCCCAAAGCGGCCATGACACAAAACTTTGCGTTTCTCTGGATTTCCAAAACCTTTAAACTTCCGGTGACACCTCTCCCATCCTAGAGCATTGCTGGTGGACCATGATATGCTGAAACACTCCTCTAAGGAGGATTTTCTCTTTAAACTTGAGGTAGTCATCCTGGCCCCATCCTTCAAATGGTAAACTGACCGGAACTCTATCCGTAATAAGGGTTGCAGCAATTTTGGCCACCGATCCCTAGGCCATTTTCTCCTTGCAGCAACTTTTTCAAATTTCACAAGGAAGCCCCTAACCTCCTCTGTAGGCAGCAATAGGTTGCATATAGTCAGAGGCAAAGATCCCAGCCCCCTTGCACTGCGCCCCACTCCTTTGCGGTTCCGCTTAAACCATTCATTCACTGTCTTGTACATCACTAGGCCCTCTGGACTTGCCCTCCTAGGTGGAGACATCTTCTCAGGACACGCTGTGCTCTCACTTCCACAGGTACACCACCTGCATGCAACACAGTCCATCAAATAACTTCTGGACAATTCTGTTCGCCTAGCTGCCACACAGCTAGCAGCAGTTCCTGACACTACTCAACACTGGCGCAGAGACACAGATTTTACAGTCTGTATCCACATCTGACAACCACTTGTGACATTGGGAATCATTAGCTCAGTGATAAATGCATTTTTGTGCAGCAAAACCACATTAGACAGGCATCTATAGTTAAGGGCCTGGTAGCCCATATTTATTAAACAGAAAAACAGAACAAATGTCCACTCAGGAATACCATGCCAGGGTTTAAACATCATTCAGACATAACTGAAAATGCTAGCACACCTGGCTACTCTTCAGCAGCACTGCTTCTATAGATACTGGTCCCTCAAACCACCAGCTCTTCCAGGCCCACAGTCTTGGATGCACACAGCTTCTGGCTTCTTGGACACACACAGCTTCAGGCCTTTCCACGCACACAGCTTTGGGCTTCTTGGACGCACACAGCTTTGGGCTCCTTGGGCGCACACATAGTCTATCCTCACACAGAGATTCTCTCAATAGCTGCCGCTGCTCCAACTCCACCTTCTGCTCTCAGCAGACCCTCGTTATATGGGCTGTGTGCACCGAATTTCAATCCATGGCCGCGTATTGTGTTACCAATAGTTTGTTTGGTGACTGTGGTCCCAATTGCCTTGAGATCATTCTTAAGCTCCTCCTGTGTAGTTGTGGGCTGATCCCTCACTTTTCTCATGATCAACCTTACCCCATGAGGTAAAATCTTGCATTGAGCTCCAGACCGAGGGCGACTGATGTTTTTTTCTCCCTTTTGCCTTTTAGAACAGCACCTTGGAGAGAGCGCAGCTCCGCCTCTTCACAGGAAACACTGCGTGACAATGCCCCTTTAAAAGCAGCTGCTTCCACCATGCCATCAGTTTTAGTGTTTACTCCGCCATGGTGGAAGCACTGCTGGGGAACCAGAGGAGCTGCGCTCTCTCTAGAGAGGGTTTTGGCAGTACCTTGTGCTTCTTTTCTGTGCTCAGACAAGCCCAGCACCCCCCCCCCCCCGAACGAAGAGGGGGGTGTTCCGGTGTCCCTTCTTTCGTCGGCTCACAGGATGGACTGCTTTTGGTTGTTTGTTTGGGTGGGGGTTGTGGGTGTGTTGTTGTGTGTTGTGTGGGGTGTTTGTTTTGTGTTGTTGGGTGTTATGTGTGTGTTTTTGTGTTTTGTTTGTTTGTGGTTGTTTGTGTGGGTGGTTGTGGTGTTTTTGGGGTGTGGTTGTGGTTGTGTTTGGTGTTGGGTGTGTTGTGTGTTTGGTTTGTGTGTTTGTGTTGTGGTGTTGGTGTTGTGTGTGTGTGTTGGGTTTTTGAGTTTGAGTTTTGTGGTTTGGTTTGTTTTTGATAGTTTGTGAGTATTTTGGTGGTGGGGTTTGTGTGTGGGTATGTTAAGCGTTTTGTGGGGTGTTTTGGGTGTTGGGTTGTGGTTGTGTTTTGGTTTTGGTTTTGTTTGTTTTTTGTGTGTTTGTGGGTTTGGGAGTGTGGATTGGTTTTGGGGTTGGTGATGGGGGTTGTTTTTGGTGTTGGTGGTTGTATTTTGTTTGTTGGTTGTGTGTTTTGGAATGGACTGCCGGAGGTCGTTTGCCCGTTGTGTTCGGGGGGCCGCGGGTGTGCTCAGAACGTGCGTTCCATGCCAGGCCTCGGCATGGCGGCGTCGAATCCCAGACGGCAGGTGGCGCCAGTTCCGGTGGGCGGAGACTTCCAGCAGTGCGTAGCAGCAATTGGTTCCAGCTGCTGGAATGCAGGAGGAAGGGGCGGGTCCTCTGGCCGGGACTTCTTTTTGTTTGGCATGGAAGGTAAGCCATTCAAAAGCGCACGAACGGCGGCTGCAACGATCGGTATGGAGGAGGAATCGTCAGCAGCAATGGCGGATGCAGGCGCCCAGGCTCCCGGACAGTCCCAGGTAGGAGAGGAACAGTGGTACCTCCTTTCCTTTACATATCACTGGGTGTGTTTTGTTTATGTGTTAAGTAGTAACCTGCAGCTGTCTGCTTTGGTGTAAAGGCCCATGAGCAGTTCAGCAGGGAGTGAGACTCTGGGCACTTAGGGTGTTGGCTATGGGTGCTATCTGTTCTGCTCTTTAGAGGCTATAGCTAAAGAGGACCTCTGGGGTTCTTTTGTTTCTGTTGTTTCAGAAAGCTACTGCTAAATCGGAGAGAACATCAAAGAAATGCCCCTCATGCAAAAATCCTTTAAGGGACTCTTGGCCCAAACCCCTGTGCAGATCCTGCATTGCGGATTTAGTGAAGGAGTCCTCCTCGCAGGTGTGCAA
This sequence comes from Lithobates sylvaticus, assembly GCA_028564925.1. NCBI lineage: Eukaryota > Metazoa > Chordata > Amphibia > Anura > Ranidae > Lithobates > Lithobates sylvaticus. The sequence goes on from CM053034.1 coordinate 141,486,047, forward strand.
GGAACTCTTATCTTCTGTAAGGAAAGAACTAGCAGAGGCCCTAGGGACAGTACGTTCCCTTGTGAAAAAACGTGGTCAGAGTTCCAGCCAAGAACAGAGTTCTCAATCCAGTCTCCCTCCGTCCACTTCCATACAAGTAGAAGGAAGAAAGTCTGAGGAAGAAAGGGAAAGTATTCCTCCCTCAACGTTTGATTCAGAGGATGAGGAAGAGGAAGAAGAAGCCAGAGCTTCTAGATATAAACTTTCACTTGAGGAAGTACATGAATTACTCAAGGCACTTTATACTACACAGGAGATCCAGGAAGAAAAAACTCTGCTATCAGTACATGACAAGATGTACCAGGGGCTGGAGGAAGTGAAACAGAGTCTTTCCTGTACATAAAGTGTTAACGGACACTATTAAAAAGGAGTGGAAGGATCCAGCTTCTCTAAAGCTCTTAAAAGGAGGTTCCCTTTTGAGGAAAAAGAGGAGTGTGTTTGGAATAAAAAACCAAAGATAGATGCTGCTTTCTCACAAGTATCTAGAAAGACGAACTTGGCCTTTGAGGATATGGGAATTCTCAAAGATGCTATGGACAGAAGAGCAGATGGGCTACTGAAGAAAGCATGGGAGTCTTCCTTAGCCAATCTGAAACCCGCAATGGCAGCTACAGTTGGGGCTAGAAACTTGGAATGTTGGTTAGACCAACTCAAGAACCATGTGGTAGCAGGTACCTCCAGGAAAGAGTTATTGGAGTTATCCCTACACTGCTTAAAGCCATCAAATACATGGCAGATTCTTCGGCAGAGTCCATCAGGATGTCTGCCAGATCATCAGCACTTGTTAGTTCCGCAAAAAGAGCCCTCTGGCTTAGGACCTGGTCAGGGGATTCAGCTTCTAAAGTGAAACTGTGCGGAATTCCCTTTTTCAGGGGACTTGATGTTTGGTCCAGAACTAGAGACTGTACTTGATAGGACAGCAGACAAAAATACATTTTTTCATAAAAAGAAAGTGGTACAGCAGAGGAAAAAAATTTGTCCTTTTCGACAAGCCGATAAGGAAAAAGACCAAACAAAGAAAAGACCTTGGAATCCTCAGAGAGGAAGAGGTAGAGGTGGGGTATTGTTCAGAAATCCTGAGCAATCCCCTAAAAAACAATGACCATCTCCCAGTAGGCGGGAGGCTTCAGGATTTCTTGTCAGTTTGGGGAGAAACAACAAGAAGTCCATTTGTCCTAGGGATAATCCAGCAGGGTTATCATCTGGAGTTCTCACAAAACCCCCCAAGTCGGTTTTACAGAGCTGATGCAACAGAAGGTCATCTCCCAGGTTCCAGAAGGGCAAGAAGGGAAAGGGTTTTATTTCCATATATTTTTGGTCAAGAAACCATCAGGAAAATTCCGCCTGATCCTCAATTTGAAGTTATTGAATCGGTACATAAAATACAAAAAATTCAGGATGGACACGATTTTTTCAGTGAAGAACTTGGTGACCCCAGGTGTCACATGGCCTTAATCGATTTGAGAGATGCATATCTCCATATTCCAATAGCACCCCATCACAGAAATTTCTGCGTCTTGCAATCAATCTGGGGGGGGGGGGGATTTGGCATCTACAGTTCAGAGCCCTGCCATTCGGCCTCTCCTCCTCGCCCAGAGTATTCACGAAGATGATGGCAGAAGCTTTGGAACCACTGAGTCTGAAAGGGATTCTAATAGTGCCCTACTTGGACGATCTGCTACTTTTTGCCGACTCAAAAAGTCAAGTGGAAGTCAACCTTCAAGTAACTCAGACACATCTAAAAAGTTTAGGTTGGCTTCTCAACAGAAGTCAAATATAATACCATCTCAAAGAGTAAGGTTTCTGGGGTATGAAGTAGAACAGAGAATATTTCTACCTAGAAAATAGAAAAGATGCAGTCAGTTCTGAAGGCACGTCAATCCAACTCAAGGTTTTCAGTAAGGCAAGCCATGTCGGCTCTGGGCCTATTGACGGCAGCAATTCCTGCAGTACAGTGGGCCAGATTTCATGCTCGACCGCTTCAGGCAGACTTTTTGACGAATTGGTCTTACCAGGAATCTCTGGTGAAAAAATGTGTCATAGGGGCAAGAGCAAAAAGATCACTCAAAAGGACTTCTCTGGTTCTTTCCAGTAACTCGAAGACTGACCACAGATGCCAGCGCATGGGGGTGGGTAGCCCACCTGGAAGAACAAACTATTCAGGGGGTTTGGTCCAAGCCAGAGGCAAGAAGGTAGTCGAACTGGAGAGAGTTGAAGGCTATTCATCTAAGCCTTCTATCCTTCCAGGAACTTCTAGAAGATGTTCAAATTTTGACGGACAATATGATGGCAGTGTTATGCCTAACAAAACAAGGGGGCACAAAAAGCAGAACTTTGATGGAGCTAGCCTTTCAAATACTGAGATGGGCAGAGAGCAAGTTGGCCTCTCTATCAGCAGTCCACTTAAAAGGGACGGAAAACACCTTGGCAGATCTCCTCAGCAGGAGAGAAGTAGTGGTCTCTGAATCAGGATCTATTCGAGATTCGCAAAACAAGAAAACACAAAAGTACCAGTTTTCTTCTCCCTTCAGAGACAGGATCAATCTCTAGGAATAGATGCTTTGGCCCACAAATGGGACTTCCAGCTGTCCTACGCTTTCCCCCCATTTCAACTGATTCCAAGGGTATTAGCCAAATTCAGGCTGGAATCCACGGAACTAATTCTAATAGCTCCTTATTGGCCAAAAAAACCCTGGTTTTCAACCTTGATGAATCTCTCAGTGAAACCTCCTTGGAAGTTACCGAACAGGTCAGATCTGTTGAGTCAGGGCCATATTGTTCATCCAGATCCAGCATATCTCAATCTAACAGCCTGGTTTCTGAAGAACAAATCTTAAGACAGAAGGGCCTTTCAGAAAAGCTTGTTACTACTCTTCTTGCAAGTAGGAAGAAGGTGACAAGAGACATTTATTTTAAAGTCTGGAAGGTGTATAATACGTGGTGTTCCAGAAAAAACTTTAGTTTGTCTAGTACAATTTCAGTTTTAGCAAGTACGCTCAAGACGCAGGTAGCGGCTTTATCAGTTTTTTTTTTGGAAAGAACCCTGTCGGGGAACCTTTTGATAATTAGATTTTTTAGGGCTCTGGCTAAAGTAAAGCCTAGACCTATGGTTATTTTTCCCAAGTGGGATTTATCTTTGGTCCTTCAGGGATTGACAAAGTTTCTGTTTGAACCTATAGAAGGATCGTAATTAAAGTTTTTGACATTTAAAACTGTGTTGTTAATGGCAGTAACATCAGCTCGTATGTCAGCGAGTTACAAGCTCTATCAATCAAAGAGCCCTTCATGAGATGCCTACCAGATGAGTTAGTCCTAAAGACAGATCCAGCCTTCTTACCGAAAGTGAGCTCTGCATTTCATTGGGCACAGGAGATTATTCTCCCTACATTTTGCCCTTCACCTTCGGGGCCAGGAGAAGAAGCCTTTCATACTCTTGATGTCAGGAGATGTCTTCTTAAATATCTGGAAATAACAAAGCACTTTAGAAAATCATCCTCACTCTTTGTATTAATGGAAGGCACTCACAAGGGATGTAAAGCTTCCAAAAACACCCTCGGAAGATGGTTAAAGGAAGCCATTAAAGAAGCATACACCTTTTTAGGTTTGGAGCCTCCAGAAGGAATCTTACCTCATTCGACCCGAGCAGTAGCGGCATCATGGGCAGAGAAGGCCGGGGCATCGCCTGAGCAAATTTGCAAGGCCGCCACATGGTCCAGTTTTTCAACTTTTATAAAGCATTACCGCTTGGATCTGCTCTCAGCCTCAGATCAATCCTTTGGTAGGAAGGTTTTGCAGGCAGAGGTCCCACCCTGAAGTAAGTTTCTCGGTTATCCTCTCCAAGGTGCTGTCCTGAAAGGCGAAGGGAGAAAACCTTAGTTAGACTTACCAGTGACAGTATTTCTACGAGCCTTTCAGGACAGCAGCCTACTTCCCTCCCTAGGTTATAATGTATAATTATAGGGCATGGTAACTGTCTGCTTATATTTTCCAGCATGTCGGAGGATTTCTCGGTAACAACTGATGGCATGGTGGAAGCAGCTGCTTTTAAAGGGGCGCTGTCACGCAGTGTTTCCTGTGAAGAGGCGGAGCTGCGCTCTCTCCAAGGTGCTGTCCTGAAAGGCTCGTAGAAATACCGTCACCGGTAAGTCTAACTAAAGTTTTTTTTTTTTTTTTTTTTTTTGTATTTATTTCTTCCGTTTGCGAATAATCGCTCCAACAGTTGTCTCCTTCTCACCAAGCTTCTTGCTTATGGTCTGGTAGCCCATTCCTGCCTTGTGCAGGTCTACAATGTTGTCCCTGACATCCTTTGACAGCTCTTTGGTCTTGCCCATGATGGTGAGGTTTAAATGCAATAAAGACTCTGTGGAAAGGTGTCTTTTATACACATAACGAGTTGTTGTTAGAAGCACCTTTTATAAATTGACAGGACTAATCTTTGTACCACATGAGCACATACTGTAGCCAGTCTGGGGGAGACAGAATTATTGTTGGTTGGTAGGGGATCAAATATTTATTTTACTTACTGAACTGCAACTCATTTTATAACATTTGTATTGCGTGTTTTGTCTGAATTTTTAGTTGATATTCTTTCATTTAAAATACACCTATGATAAAAATTATAGACCCTTCATTTATTTGTAAGTGGGCAAACTTACAAAATCTGCAGAGGATCAAATAATTTTCTCCACTTTTTTATATATACCTTTTTTTTTATTTTTTTTTATTTTTATCCATGTGAAAATGAAAGTAGCCTTCTGCTCCAACAGATCAATGTGGCCTAAGGTCTGGTGGGGATTAGAGTGTGAGGGGCTGCAGTCAGTAGTGGTAAGGAAAGATTAGAACACTAGTTTGATAGTGTGGTTCTCCTTGTGGGTCTGTAAATATCAGTTTATGCCTAGTACACACTATTTTTAGTTGAACCCACAGCGAGCTGAATGAAAAAAACCTGACAGCACAGATCGGAGCCGCTATACTAACGATGCAAAGTTATTACAGCGATCTTCCTTGCTGTTCTTTTGTGTTCTAACAGGGGGCGGCCGCCCCTGCCAGAACACTCCAGTCAATGCTCTCAGCCATTGGCTGAGAGTGCTGATCGGGAGCCAGTTGGTAGACCTTTCAGTCGCGCCCCTTCCACAGAATCCGGCTGACTGCAGCACACATGGGCCAAATGTCAATAGAAACTGGCTGATGTCGCCCGACATTTGGCCCATGTGTGCTAGGCTTTAGCTGTGTCTGTGTGTCTGTGTGTCTGTTGTGTTAATTGTGTCAGCAGCTGCTTGCACACTGGTCAGGCAACTTTCAGTGTGACTGTAATTCGCATACCAATGGAGGTTGTGAACATTTTCTTAAACATGCCTGTATCACTTTTAACACTTGTGCAGAAGATGTATTGATTCATCAATTTAATAATTTAGCAAAGCAACATGATGTTAAAAATAATATCATAGAAATAAACCATCATCTAAGAAAGGAAAGAAAGCAAGAATAGCGAATGTTATATGCATGCTGTTAGGAATGAAGGAAATTGCTGAAAGAGATGCAATGGTATACTGAAAGAGTGCAGCTAAAGCAGGGGTCAGCAACCTTTTTCCACTTAGGGGCCGGATTCAATGTATGTGAATGCATGGAGGGCCGCATTTACCTGCTAATAAATTAAGATAACAATCCTACCATAGTAATAATAAGCGTACAGGTTTACCTCACTTTAAGGTGCTTCACTAATACAAAGCCAGTTCACCCTAAGGAAGCATGTGGCTGGGAATTCAGATTTTACTACCCGCTCCCCCATCCTGGCACCCAAGGGTGGCTGATGCCAGCCCTGCCAGCCAGCACGGTCTGGAGAAGGGGTCCCTGTCCCAAGGGGTGATGGGGTCCCTGTCCCTAGGGGTGATGGGGTCCCTGTGACTCCAAAGATGTGTCCCCTGCACCCCCCCACCACTGTAGTGTCCTCTGTACCCACTTTAGCATCCTCTGTCCCCTGCCATAGCGTCCTCTGTCCTCCCCCCTATAGCGTCTTCTGTCCTCCCCCCTATAGAATCCTCTGTCCTCCTATAGTGTCCTCTGCCCCCCCACAGTGTCCTCTGCCCTCCCCATAATTTCCTCTGTCCCCCACCATAGTGTCCTCTGTCCCCCTCCACCCCCACACACATGCACTGTGTAGGTAGAAATCTCCTACCTTACACAAGTGTATAGTGAGCAGAGATCGATATCACAGGGCTGGATGGGGACAGGAACTGCTGGTTAACTTTTCACTTTAACAGGCTGGTGATTGGCTGCCGGGCGATCCTAGCAACCAATCACCTGCTGCGTAATGTAAAATGTTAACGCCAATGGTTCCTGCCCCCATCCAGCCCTGTGATACCGCCGACAGGGTGCCAGTGAATTATTCACAGGCACTGACGGGCCGAACATCTAGCGGTGGCGGGCCAGGTGTGGCCCACAGGCTGTGGGTTGCTGACCCATGAGCTAAGGGAACAAATAGAGTGTGAGTAAAAATATATTAGCGATAGCTGCAAAGGCAGATGCAAATGTGATGAGATTGAACAATTGGTAACTGAGAATTGTGCATTGGAACAGAAAATTGATGATGTGGAAGAAACGTGTAACCTAAGAGAAAGTTGTATTGTCGCTTTAAAACAGAGAGGCCGAGAATGACTATATTATAATAGTGCTTACGAGGGAGTTGCATGAGGACCAGGCTGCTATAATGGAGTTATCTTGCAAACATGTAGAGGTTGAGCATTCTGTGTTCAGCACAGATAAAGGATTGAGAACAACAATTAGGGAAGTCTAATGCTGCAAGTGATGTTGCTATGGTTGGAGTAAGTGGTGGTGATTTGGACAAGGAGTACTCAAACAAAAGTATTGTAGCAGTTCATGAAACTGATTCAGGAGTTAAAATGGAAAATGTGCCTGATCCTTTGGAAAATAGTAACACTGGCAGTGGGCACTTCTGAGAAGTCCATTGCTAGTGACTAGTTTGTTGATTCCATGTTAATGTTAGGCAGCAATGTGAGTCTTCATTGGTATATGCTCAGAGAAAGGCCTATGCAGCTCTCAGGTGTTTTTTTCCTGTAAAAGGGTGGGGCACATTGTAAGGTATTTGGTGACTGATTAATAATATGCAAAGAAAATCTCTATACCCTAAAACTACACATAGGCACTATGAAGTTTATTCTGTGAGATGGGGTAGTAATCCAAGGCATAGAGGCCATAATAGTCAAAGCCAGGTCCCTTTTTCAAACCCAAATGCTGAGATTAAAATCTGAAAATAGACAGTTGAGGTAGGAAAAGCTTCAGTTCATGTAACAACTGAATAAACTCAAAATGGAGGTAGCACCATTGTCACTAAGGTACAACACTGGGGGAAACAAAGTTTGTTAACAGCCCTTGGTAAGATGGTAAGAATTTTCTGGTTACTGTTTCTTTGCTATGGAATAAGGTTTAGATGGAAGTCTCAGAGATTTGGCCCCAGTTTTTGGAATATTATGGAGGACCTTGACATTATTTTAGTATTTTCAAGGATAAGCCCCTGGATTTTTTTGTTTATTTTTTTTAATTCAGGTGGAACAAATTCAAATTGTTAGGTTTAGCACACCTGCAAGGGGAGTCATTGGCTATGCCCTAAATTAGCAGCTGAATGCATTTTTTTTTAAGACAGGAGTTGGTAGCGAATGCCGACGGACAAAGTGCCACGCATGCTCAGATCACATTACAAGACCAAAGCTATTGGCTACTAGCCTCTACGTAGTCCCGTCGTATGCAACGAACGTCACCACGTTCAGAATGATCAGATTTTCCGACAACTTTGTCCGACCGTGTGTATGCAACACCAGTGTCGGACAAAATCAGTCGGAAAAAATCCGACGGATTTTGTGGTCAGAATTTCCGACCGTGTGTACGGGCATTAATCTAACAGTTGTATGCAATTTTGGTTTAAGACTATGAGGTGAGTATGGTCTCAGATAGTGAAGATAATAAAAATAAAATTCAAAGTACCATCATCCATATTATAGTTTTTTGGAAAACAGGGGGTGACAGGTCAACGGTACAGTTGCTGATACTGTATCTAAAAAACACCAAACCCACAAGAAATGGTTGAAAAGTGGACTATCTCGGTACTGATCAAAGTAAGAAAACAACATTGTTTGAAAAAAATATTTAATAAAGAGTTGACATACAAAAAAATATATACATCTAAACAACTTATAAATTGTTAAAAGATCTGGTTAACTGCTCCGCAACTAATGTATCAACACCATTTATGTTGGGTTTCCCCACACGATTGGTTTGAACAAATGTTGGGGACGGTTCCTCAACCGGTTTCACGGTCAAAGCCGCTTCATCAGGAGTATAATCTGAAAAATATCATGGCTTTATAAGTATATTATACATGCAGCAAATAAAGTAGTATACAATTTATACAGTTAACAAAAAAATTATAAATAAAGAGAGACTGGCTCACCAATACAAGCGGAGTCAAGGCTGCATGGAACCCACATTAATTCCCCCTGCGGCAGATGTGGGGGATTGTGTAGGATGGCTCTATTTTTTGTAAATAAATATAAGTTATAAATTGATGGTAATTTGAATTATTGTCATATCACTTGATATGATATAGGGTATGGATAGGTGTCTAGAGAGAAGATCTTTTGGTTTAATACAATCTGTGGTTAGGCTTGTTCATTCTCCAAACAGGTGTAGCAGTGTATACCCAGGTGACAACACAGGTAAAGTGAATATAATCTGTGACTATTGACTGTCTTTTATTATTGGGTTTTGCACCAACACTGTTACACAGCTGTGTCAAGCGGGTTGAGCCAAATCATTGGGGGTGATAATAGCAGAGTACAGGCCCAATAAAGTACCAGAAGCTCCTTCGGGGGTAAGTGCTACACATGATAGCAAGCTCTAAAACTGTTACTAGGCTAAAAATAAATATATATATATATATATATATATATATATATATATATATATATATATATATATATATATATATATATATATATATATATATATATATATATATATATACATACATACATACATACATACATACATACATACATACATACATACATACATACATACATACATACATACATACATAGAGAGAGGTGTGTGTGTATATATATATATATATATATATATATATACACACACACACTATATTACTAAAAGTATTGGGGTGCCTGCCTTTACACACACATGAACTTTAATGGCATCCCAGTCTTAGTCCGTAGGGTTCAATAATGAGTTGGCCCACCCTTTCCAGCTATAACCGCTTCAACTCTTATGGAAAGGCTGTCCACAAGGTTTAGGAGTGTGTCTATGGGAATGTTTGACCATTCTTCTAAAAGCGCATTTGTGAGGTCAGGCACTGATGTTGGATGGGAAGGCCTGGCTCCCTGTCTCCGCTCTAATTCATCCAAAAGGTTTTCTATCGGGTTGAGGTCAGGACTCTGTGCAGGCCAGTCAATTTCCTCCACCCCGAACGGTAGGCCAACTCAATATTAAACCCTACGGACTAAGGTTTGGATGTCATTAAAGGTCATGTGCATGTAAAGGTAAGAGTCCCAATGCGTTTGGTAATATAGTGTGTATGACCTTCCCATTTATGAAGTCTGTCTGGGATTACAGGAAGAGACAGAATGGTTTGAGGCAGCCTACATCCACATAAGATCTTTGGTTAGTTGTCCAAGATGTTTGGAGCAACCTACTTTGCCAAGTTTAATCAAAAACCGTGTGAACAAGCACTGTGTGTACCTAGAAGAATTGATGTAGGTTTGAAGCCAAAGCATAGTCACACCAATTATTGATTTAATTTAGATTTTTCTTCTGTTTGCTCTCTTTGCATTTTGTAAATTGATAAAAATAAACAATTAGATCTCCAAGATGTTAGCAACAACTTGCCTGCTGAGTTCCTTAAAACACTGTGTGAAAGTGTACCTAGAATAATTGATGCTCTTTTAAAGGCAAAGGGTAATCACACCAAATATTGATTTGGTTAGGATTTTTCTCCCATTTTCCATTGTGTTAATTAATAAAAATAACACTTCTATTTCTGAAAGCATTCCTAATTTACAGCATTTTTTTCACACCTGCCTAAAATGTATGCACAGTACTGTACATGCTAGCTTAGTAGTGATTCGTATGCATATATATATCATCAGTTACCTATTTTTCAATATTATTATATATTATTTTTAAGCATGTTCTCCCTGTGCCTCCGGGTACTCCGGTTACCTCCCACACTCCAAAGACATGCAGGTAGGTTAATTGGCTTCTGTCCAAAATTGGCCCTAGTATATGCATGGGGACCTTGGATTGTGGGCTCCTTGAGGGTGTAGGGACCAATGTGAGTGTGCAATGTACAATGTACAGGGATAGTACAGGGAGTGTGCAATGTACAATGTACAGGGATAGGGACAATTGTAGATACTCACTCTGGTTTAACTGGATGGACTGGTGTCTTTATTCAACCTTACTAACTATATAACTATGTAATGTATTATTTATAACAATTGAGTATAATTTTTTATTTAGCTGCATTTTATTAATGAGTTTAATTTATGATAATAATTTCTGCTCTTATTTACAATGTTTTCCAGTTATTTCATTTAAGAAGTGGACATATTTGTTACAAATAACAAGAACAATATAGGTGTTAAAAATAAAAATAGATATACTGTACATACAGTACGTGATAATGGACAAGTACTGTATGTCTTATGACTGACTGTTGACCCCATCTTGTGGTCTGTTTGGGGTATGACACATAGCTAGCTCCTTCATATTAGTTCAGAGGCTGATTTTTTTTTTTTTCATTTTTGATTTGCACAAATTTTGATTTGCACACTCTTCAATTTACTATTACTTTTTTATTCAAACTTTTTATATAATGTTATGAATTTATTGTTTACAATGTTGGTGCAATTTTTATGTTTTATGCCCTCTGCATCTTTTACCTACTTCTTAGTATGGCATGCATACTAATATGGTACTTGCATGTGGGTCTATATACTCAGCAGTAGAGAAGAGTAATTTTGGTAACATGTATTAGCATAGTAAAAGTACCAAGTTTTTCTTGCACCGTAGGTTAGCTTAAAGTGGTTCTACACTGACAAAGTAAAACATTTTTTTTAGGTCTATCTGAAAAGTATTGATCTTATAATAAACTTACTTCTTTCAGTGCTGCACCTTTCCTACATCCGTTTTTCTGTTTAAAGATTAGTTATAAAAAGATCTCCTGACCGATGTAATTTTGCTTGCGGGCATTTGAAGCCCACGAGAAAACACTTCCTGGTTCCCTTAGTTTTCCCGTACCAGCATTCATTGCCGGTTCCCGCGCATGCTCAGTAGCTTCACAGCTACGAGCGGCGTAGGAAATCGAGCGAGATTTCGCATCGGAACCCCCGCAATGTCTCCTGGGATTGATTACCAGAGATCCCAGGAGACACCGCGAAATGACGCTGATCCCCGCTCAGAGCCCGCCCACCGCCGCAGGGAGAAGAACACAGCCAGAAGCCAGCATTAAAGGTAGGCTGAAAAGATGCAGAATTGAACCATCCATTCTGTCATCTAACAGGCTAGAGAAGAGATGGAGACTAAGATTATGGGATGGGTGCAGAACCGATTTAAATAAGCCACACAGGCTGCTTAAGTGAAGAAGCAAAACAAACAAACCTAACGTATTTGTAAGCAGGGATATACTATGAATGTAATTTTTCCTATATATCAAAAAGTAAAAAATGCAATGTACAAATCCAAATATTTTTGTATAATCTTAATTGTATTATCACACAATCCTTATTTAAAAAAAAAAAAAAAAAACCTCTTCATATTAAAGTGTTTTTTGCAAAAGAGCTGAACATGAGTATTAACCCTATAATTCAATGTTTTCACATTGGTTAACATAACATATGCTGACCTACACACTCTACCTGTGCTGAATAACCTCCAGCGTATAAACACATACATTCTTAATAAAATGATTGACTATTCCTCCCATACATAGTTGCCAATTTGACCCTGTGGTGAGGGTGTATTGATATTCAATGTGTTTGATAGGCTTTCAGCCTCCTTCATCGGGAAACTAGAGTACCTTTGAGTATTTGTTCTACAACATCAAAAAAAGTTTAAATAATAATTAGTGTTCAGATACACATAATTGCATAATAACACGCAATAAACAGCAATAAATAACTCAACATACATTTAATTTAAACATACAGGCATGTACTGTATCCTGAGAGTAGGAACTCAAGTCACCAGCTCCTGCTATTTAGGGCTTACAAAGAGCAAGGGATATAAACCTCCGATGAGAAGGGAGAATGGGAGATCAGGGTTGAAGGAAACCTCATATCCTAATCCCAAGGCTGACAATCTAGAAAATTACACATATCTATATTATATATGCAATATCCTTCAATACCCAAAGATACAATAAAGAGCTAGGTGTAATAAAAGAATCATAAAAATGGTTAGTAACTGACTAAAAAAAAAAAAATAATTTGCACAGTACAAAACTGGATTAAAGCTGTGCAAGCTTGAAAGTTCTGTTAAATTGAACAAAAGAACTGTCCACCTATGTAGAAACCCATTAATCAAAGCACAGAGATCAAACAAAAACAGGGTTGATAATCCCCCTGTATATCTGAATAACACTTACATATTCAAAATAATATAGATGCATTCCTAAAATAATGCTGTCCTAGATTGTACTAAAATATAGAGAACTCCAATAGATATTCAAGGCTGAATTCCAGGCAATGTTGCTTGCAAAATGCCTATAGTTAATGAATAAAACTAAAGTAAAAAAAATTGTAATATAAGTGTATTCCAGTGTGATGGAGTAGGAATGGTTTTGTTTGAACCCATGTTTGGACTGAATTTTACTTGTTCTGGGGATCGACAAATGGCAAAACTACAGTGCTGTGAAAAAGTATTTGCCTCCTTCCTGTTTTTTGTTAATTTTTTTTTGCATAATTCTCACACTTAAATAATTTCAGATCATCAAACTAATTTTAATATTACACAAAGATAACCCAAGTAAATGCAAGATGCAGTTTTTAAATTATTTAATTTATTAAGGGAAAAAAGCTGTTCAAACCTACCTGGCCCTATGTGAAAAAGTAATTGCCCCCTCCCATGCTGAATCATGAATGAACTGTGAACCACAATTTTTTGGAAAGCTGAGTTAAATTTTACTTGCCACACCCAGGCCTGATTACTGCCAGACCTGTTGAATCAAGAAATTGCATAAATAGAAGCTGTCTGACAAAGTGAAGCATGCTAACAGATCACAAAAAGCCAGACATCATGCCACAATCTAAAAAGTCAAGAACAGATTAGAAACAAAGTAATGTTCATGCATCTGTCTAGGAAGGGTTTCAAGGCTTTGGAACTCCAGTGAACCATGGGGAGAGCCATTATCCACAAATGGAGATAACATGGAACAGTGGTGAACTTTCCAAGGATTGGCCGGCCTACAAAAATGACTCCAAGAGCATGACGATGACTCATCCAGGAGGTCATAAAAGAACCCAGAACAACATCTAAAGAACTGCAGGTCTCACTTGCCTCAGGTAAGATCAGTGTTCATGATTCAACAATAAGAAAGAGAGTTCAAAGGCCAAAGCCACTGCTGACCAAAAACACAAAGGCTTCATCTCACATTTACCAAAAAACATCTTGATTATCCCAAGACTTTTAGGCAAATATTCTGTGGACTGAGACAACAAATTAACTTTTTGGAAGATAAGCGTCCTATTACATCTGGCATAAAACGAATACAGCATTTCATAACAAGAACATCATACCAACAGTCAGACATGGTGCTGGTAGCGTGATGGTCTGGGGCTGCTTTGCAGCTTCAGGACCTGGACAACCTACCATAATTGATGGAACCATAAATTCTGAGCTCTACCAAAAAATCCTAAAGGAGAATATCCGGCCATCAGTTTGTGAACTCAAGCTCAAGTGCACTTGGGTTATGCAGCAGGACAATGATCCGAAACGCAACAGAAAATTCACCTCCACATGATTCAAACAAAGCAAAATTTAGGTTTTGGAGTGGTCTAGTCAGTTATACAGACCATTCATGCTGGAAAACCTTCCAGAATTAAAACAATTCTGCAAAGAGTAGGCCAAAATTACTCCACAGCAATGTGGAAGGCTTATTGCCAGTTATTGCAAACGCTTGATTGCAGTTGGGGTGGCACAACCAGTAATTCAGTTTGGGGGCAATTACTTCTTCACATAAAGCCAGGAAGGTTTGGACAGCTTTTTTGCCTTAATAAATGAAACCATCATTCAAAAACTGCATTTTGTATTTACTCAGGTTATCTTTGTGTAATAATACAATTTGTTTGATCTGAGTCATTTAAGTGTGACAAATATGCAAAAAAAAAAAAAAAATACGAAAGGGGGCAAATACTTTTTCACAACATTGTATATATGTGTCCTGCCAAACCTCAGGCTGCAGTGGGAAGCAAAACATTTAATATCATTATTGCTAAATGTGACAGCTTCATGCCTGAGCGGGTTGTTAGGGAGCCAGCAGTCACTGGTGTCCTAACTACCAGTGACAGATCCCTGCCTGCTCTATTCAGCTCTCAGTCAGGGATTCCTGACTGACAGGTGAATGTAAACAAAAAGGCCACAATTTACATCAGACCCTGTAGGTCTGGTATGATTTTTAGGGGGACCTCATGCAAAAAAAGGAAAATAAAAACATACCAAACCCCTCAGGTTTAATTTTTATTTATCTTTTCCTTTTTCGAGGGAATCAGGAGGCTTCAGTAACCAAAACTGCAGTGTTTATCCTCATGACACATCACAGGAAGCACCTCCATGGTTAACAGAGGACAGAATTAAAATTAGACTTGTGAAACTTAACATTAATAAATCACCGGGACCAGATGGCTTGCATTCGAGAGTACTTGGGGAACTCAGTCAAGTAATTGCCAGACCATTGTTCCTAATTTTTACTGACAGTCTACTGACTGGAATGGTACCAGCTGATTGGAGAAAAGCCAATGTAGCACCAATATTTAAAAAAGGGCCCAAAATACAGACCAGTTAGCCTAACATCAATAGTATCTAAACTCTTGGAGGGGGTGATAAGGGACTATATACAAGATTTTAGTAATGAGAACGGTATCATTAGCAGTAATCAGCATGGATTCATGAAGAATCGTTCTTGTCAAACCAATCTATTAACATTCTATGAGGAGGGGAGTTGCCATCTAGATAAAGGAAGGCCCGTAGACGTGGTGTAGCTGGATTTTGCAAGAGCACTCATAAACCTTTACTGTACAAAAGAAGGTCCATTGACATGGACCATAGGGTGAGTACATGGATTGAAAACTGGCTTCAAGGGCGAGTTCAGACGGTGGTGATAAATGGGGAGTACTCGGAATGGTCAGGGGTGGGTAGTGGGATTCCCCAGGGTTCTGTGCTGGGACCAATCCTGTTTAATTTGTTCATAAACGACCTGGAGGATGGGGTAAACAGTTCAATCTCTGTATTTGTGGATGGTATTAATCTAAGCAGGGCAATAACTTTTTTCCGCAGGATGTGGAAACCTTGCAAAAAGATCTGAACACATTAATTGGGTGGGCAACTACATGGCAAATGAGGTTCAATGTAGAAAAATGTAAAATAATGCATTTGGGTGGCAAAAATATGAATGCAATCTATACACTGGGGGGAGAACCTCTGGGGGAATCCAGGATGGAGATGGAACTGGGAGTCTAGTAGATAGGCGCAGCAATGGCATGCAATGCCAAGCTGCTGCTAACAAAGGAAACCGAATTTTGGCATGCATTAAAAAAGGGGATTTGTTCCATAGATAAAACAATAATTCTGCTCTACAAGACTCTGGTCTGGCCGCACCTAGAGTATGCTGTCCAGTTCTGGGCACCAGTCCTCAGGAAGGATGTACTGGAAATGGAGTGAGTACAAAGAAGGGCAACAAAGCTAATAAAGGGTCTGGAGGATATTGGTTATGAAGAAAGGTTGCGAGCACTGAACTTATTCTCTCTGGAGAAGAGACGCTTGAGAGGGGATATGATTTAAATTTACAAATACCGTACTGGTGACCCCACAATAGGGATAAAACTTTTTTGCAGAAGGGAGTTTAACAAGACTCACGGCCACTCATTAAAATTAGAAGAAAAAAGGTTTAAACTTAAACTATGTAGAGGGTTCTTTACTGTAAGAGCGGCAAGGATGTGGAATTCCTTTCCACAGGCGGTGGTCTCAGCGGGGAGAACCTGAACGACCACAAGATACAGGGATATACAAGGTAATACTGACATATAATCACACACATAGATTGGACTTGATGGACTTGTGTCTTTTTTCAACCTCACCTAGTATGTAACTATGTAACTGATCTCACTTGAGATACCCTGCCCCTTCGTATACATTTTATCTGTGGAGCCTGATAACTGTATTAACTTGTGTTAAAAAAAAATGGGATTGGATGTGCTGAAGAGTTGGGGTTTTCTTTTCTTAAAGTGGGTTGGCAGGCGTCATTCATCATAATCGAAGAGGATGTGCATTGCTGGATGATTTAATTGATGATGGATTTACAGCTTGGGGCTTTTTTTAACAAATGATAAGTCTAAACTGTGTATGTTTGTTTATGTACTGTTTACATTTTTTGTGAATGATTAGGGGTACTAAGTATTCATATGGGGTGGTATAGTATCTAGAGTCCCCTAGTTTTTAAGGGGGGTACAGTTTCCAATATGCAAACCCCCACAATCACCAGGCTAGGTTTGTGGGGTAGAGGTGTATGTCCTTGCAAAGTGCCCTTCCCTTGTTGGGGACATGTGGCCTAGTATGGTTCAAGAGGAGTGGGGGTACATACTCATCCAACCCATGGATGAGTATGGAGCTTGTGGGGATCCACGCTTTTCTTCTTCTTTTTTTTTTTTTTCAAGCACCCTTAATTTAAAGATAAGGGTCTAGAATGTATTTTTTTTAAAGGGGGGATCCTTCAGCATTTTTTGTTTTTTTGGGGTCCCTTATCTACATTTACCAGACCCTCATCGAAAAGTGTTTGGTATATGTGAAGAGAATCCCCAGTTGCTTTGTTTGTTGGTTGTGCCCTCACCCCCTTCCTTGTCTATTAGCCTACAAAATGGTCATTACTGATTTTCTAAGATTCAGCTCCTGTTGACTTCAATGGGAATTGGACTTGGCATGCAAGCTTCTGTAAAATGCATACAACTTAACCGCTGTTACAAACTGCACATTAATTCTATATAGGGCAGAATGTTTGAAAACTACCAAAAACGTGCAAATTCTAACTGGACCAAAAAATTAACCCTGTGAAACACTTCTGCAACCTATGATGCATTTGGAATAGGTCCTATTGACAACCAAGCATGGTGTTCTTCTGCAGTTAATACATTTTCATGCTGAACATTTGCAATTGTTGAAGTGATAAACTTTACTGGCTAAAATAAGATATTAAAGACTCGAGCTTAGGTCCCTCCAGGATTTTTACAATTTACACACTTACATTTTTATCTAAGCCTTATGTACTTCTGTATCAGCCTACTATGAAGAACCACGTTAAATGCTTTAGAAAATGTTTGACATCAAATAATTACATTAACATTAATGGTACAACATGAGCCGTATACCGGTCTTTTAGAACAGAGGCTGTTAAAGATAAAAAAACAGAGGCTGTTAAAAAAACAATAACCCATAATGCCCTATCAATACCTGTAATATCCTGGGAACTGTTGCCATCTGGGCCAACTGCCATTTCTTCTTTTGTTTAGACTTCTTTTGGCCATTCCTTTCATAGATGAAAAAATGTACTTATGGAGGTTCATTTACTAAAGGCAAATAGGCTGTTAACTTTGCAACAGAGATTACAAAAAAAAAAAAAAAAAAAAACTAATGAACAGCATTTTTGCTTGCACAGGATTGGATAATGAACATCAGAAAAAAAAACCTTTCATCTCTGCCTTCATTAGGATCTAGGGAAGATTCCCTTAAAAAGTTAAACTTTCCTTGAAAAGTAAACAAGTCTACAGTTGCAAAAAAAGTATGTGAACCCTTTTGGAATGATATGGATTTCTGTACAAATTGGTCATAAAATGTGATCTGATCTTCATCTAAGTCACAACAATAGACCATCAGTCTGCTTAAACTAATAACAGACAAAGAATTAAATGTTACCATGTTTTTATTGAACACACCATGTAAACATTCACAGTGCAGGTTGAAAAAGTATGTGAACCCTTGGATTTAATAACTGGTTGAACCTCCTTTTGGCAGCAATAACTTCAACCAAACGTTTCCTGTAGATATGCACAACGATCAGGAGTAATTCTTGACCATTCCTCTTTAGAGAACTGTTTCAGTTCAGCAATATTTTTGGGATGTCTGGTGTGAATCGCTTTCTGGAAGTCAGGACTATGACTGGGCCACTCCAGAAGGCGTATTTTCTTCTGTTTAAGCCATTCTGTTGTTGATTTACTTCTATGCTTTTGGTCGTTGTCCTGTTGCAACACCCATCTTCTGTTGAGCTTCAGCTGGTGGACAGGTGGCCTTAAGTTCTGCAAAATGTATTGATAAACTTGGGAATTCATTTTTCCTTCGATGATAGCAATCCGTCCAGGCCCTGACGCAGCAAAGCAGCCCCAAACCATGATGTCCCCACGACCATACTTCACAGTTGGGATGAGGTTTTGATGTTGGTGTGCTGTGCCTCTTTTTATCCACACATAGTGTTGTGTGTTTCTTCAAAACAACTCAACTTTGGTTTCATCTGTCCACAGAATATTTTGCCAGTACTGCTGTGGAACATCCAGGTGCTCTTGTGCAAACTGTAAACGTGCAGCAATGTTTTTTTGGTCAGCAGTGGCTTCCTCTGTGGTATCCTCCCATAAAATCCATTCTTGTTTAGTGTTTTACGTATCGTAGATTCACTAACAGGGATGTTAGCATATGCCAGAAACTTTTGTAAGTCTTTAGCTGACACTCTAGGATTCTTCTTTACCTCATTGAGCAGTCTGCGCTGTGCTCTTGCAGTCATCTTTACAGGATGCCCACTCCTAGGGAGATTAGCAGCAGTGCTGAACTTTCTCCATTTATAGACAATTTGTCTTACCATGGACTGATAAACGGGAAAGCTTTTGGAGATATTTTTATAACCTATTCCAGCTTTATGCAAGTCAACAATTCTTAATAGCAGGTCTTCTGAGAGCTCTTTTGTGCGAGGCATCATTCACATCAGGCAATGCTTCTTGTGAAAAGCAAACCCAGAACTGGTGTGTGTTTTTTTTTTTTTTTTTTTTTTTTTTTTTATAGGACAGGGCAGCTGTAACCAACACCTCCAATCTCATCTCATTGATTGGACTCCAGTTGACTGACACCTCACGCCAATTAGCTCTTGGAGATCTCATTAGTCTAGGGGGTTCACATACTTTTTCCACCTGCACTGTGAATGTTTACATGGTGTGCTCAATAAAAACATGGTAACATTTAATTCTTTTTGTGTTATTAGTTTAGGCAGACTGTGATTGTCTATTGTTGTGACTTAGATGAACATCAGATCACATTTTATAACCAATTTGTGCAGAAATCCATATCATTCCAAAAGGGTTCATATACTTTTTTGCTACTGTATTTCCCTTAAAGTGGTTGTAAAGCCTTAAGGTTTTTATTTATTTTTTTCCTTAATGCGTTCTCTGCATTAAGGTAAAAACCCTCTGTGTCCAGGAGGTTTGGGCACTTTTTATATTTCCACTTAAAAAAACATTGCTATATGCTTACATTTCTCTGTTTAGCACATACATCTAAATAGCAGATAAAATGTAAGTATGAATGTAGGTTATTTGACATTTGTCCTATTTAATTTTTATTTAATTATTTGTTAATCACAAATTCTGATTCATTATATTTTTCTAATGTTTCTGGCAGAAATGTATCAAAGTATGTTTTAAGTTGCCTTGGACGTCTCCTTTTTTTCTCGATGGGATTCCATGTTCGCATCTTTGGAAAGCCTGCAAGCTTCTCTGAATCTCCAATCTTTGTAGTTGCTCCACACTCTTCATTCTTTGATGGGATTGCAGTGATTGCATCAGGGATGCCCTCGACTGTTTCCAGAGCAGAAAACATTGCTGTTCCCATATTTGGCAGTAAGAACTGATTCATTTTTTTTTACTAAATTGTTATATAGTAGTTTGTGATTTTAAAGTTCCCTGTCACTACAGGGTCAAACCTGAAAAGACATATTTGGAAAAGAAAAGGATATATACTTACTTTTATGATGACCTTTCTGTTGAATTGCTATTACTTCACTACTCTCTGGCTTCTGCAGGTATTCAACACTTGAGGTGTGTAAAATGCCTCCTCCACCGCTGCATGTTGTGGTTCCTGACTAGGATTCACCAAAAGGGTTGAATCCTTGCAGCACTAGAAGAGCAGCATTTTCAAGTGCAGTATACCTTCTTTTAGTTTAGCAATACTGCAGATATTAGGTTTCAAGACAAGTCTCACTTTTGTGGGAACAACAAAATCCTCTTCATCCAAGCTTGACTTTCTGTTGTCAGTCATATAAAGATTATACTACAGTATGCAAGGCACATGTTACCCTAACTGGGCACATAGACATTGCAGTGAGGAGTGGATGTTTGTGCAGCTTTCACAGTCTGTTTTGTATTATTACAGTGCATGAATGTTTTGCCATCTCAAACCAGTCTTGCATTGTTGCCTCTAACTTTGCACCAGTGCAGTAAACTGCAAGTTACAGTTACTCTCTGTCTTATCATTCAGCTGATGACATACAATATGCTATTAAACATGTATTGCAAGAATTATGGCAAATTTTATTGCAGGCTTTAGTTTGTTGCTATGTTGTGAAAACTGACCTTGCAGGCTAATGTCTGGAAAAAGCAGTAATCTGATTATAGGAATAGGAAACCAAATACAGCATCTGGGGTACTCTATACTAAGACAGTATACAGAAAGCTCCCAATGGTTATACGGTAGAAATTTGTATAGAAATAATCTAAAACTAAAGCACTTAACCACCCAAAATAGTACAGAGAAAAAATAAATACTAAAAATCTAAAAAAAATTTTTTTAAAGAAAATTCATTTAGGTAACTTTTTTTGCTTTTTTGTGACATATTTGTAGTAGCTTTAATAGAAGGTTGAAAGGTAAAAAAAATGCTGCCTTTTTTGGAGCATTTCTTCTTCTTCTTCTTCTTCTTCTTCTTCTTCTTCTCTTCTTCTTCTTCTTCTTCTTCTTCTTCTTCTTCTTCTTCTTCTTCTTCTTCTTCTTCTTCTTCTTCTTCTTCTTCTTCTTCTTCTTCTTCTTCTTCTTCTTCTTCTTTCTTCTTCTTCTTCTTCTTCTTCTTCTTCTTCTTCTTCTTCTTCTTCTTCTTCTTCTTCTTCTTCTTCTTCTTCTTCTTCTTCTTCTTCTTCTTCTTCTTCTTCTTCTTCTTCTTCTTCTTCTTCTTCTTCTTCTTCTTCTTCTTCTTCTCTTCTTCTTCTTCTTCTTCTTCTTCTTCTTCTTCTTCTTCTTCTTCTTCTTCTTCTTCTTCTTCTTCTTCTTCTTCTTTCTTCTTCTTCTTCTTCTTCTTCTTCTTCTTCTTCTTTCTTCTTCTTCTCTTCTTCTTCTTCTTCTTCTTCTTCTTCTTCTTCTTCTTCTTCTTCTTCTTTCTTCTTCTTCTTCTTCTTCTTCTTCTTCTTCTTCTTCTTCTTCTTCTTCTTCTTCTTCTTCTTCTTCTTCTTCTTCTTCTTCTTCTTCTTCTTCTTCTTCTTCTTCTTCTTCTTCTTCTTCTTCTTCTTCTTCTTCTTCTTCTTCTTCTTCTTCTTCTTCTTCTTCTTCTTCTTCTTCTTCTTCTTCTTCTTCTTCTTCTTCTTCTTCTTCTTCTTCTTCTTCTTCTTCTTCTTCTTCTTCTTCTTCTTCTTCTTCTTCTTCTTCTTCTTCTTCTTCTTCTTCTTCTTCTTCTTCCTCACAAATCCCCTTTGTGCTGAAGGTTCTTTCTGATATCATATGTGCAGCTGGACAGGCTAGTACCTCAAGTGCATATTGGGCCATCTCCATCCAGTGGTATAACCTTGACAACCTTTAATATCATTGCTTGTAAGTGTTTTATTTACAGCATTGCCATTCCTGCTCACGACCTGCACGGGCAGGCAGCCTATGGCCATAGGTTTGTATTTTTTGGTCCTGTCTTGTTCATGGAGAAAGATTAATGGGAACCAAAGGGGATTGATAAAAACTCACACCAAATGTGGTGACCCCACAAATTCCAATTGGGTCTCCCCTTCCAGCTGACATTTTTTTTTTTTCTTCACTCAGTTTGCTTTGCCATCCCTGCCAGTGTACACTTGGCCAGGGCAGATAAAATAATACAATTTATAAAAAAAGAAAATGTGTCTTTTGTCATGTGACCTCACATCCTTATATTAATAAATATATATATATATATATATATATATATATATATATATATATATATAATATACACACCTTATATTAATATCCCCTCTCACATCAATGCCTCTCTTACAATAGTGTCTTCCTTGCATCAGAGTCCTCACATACACCTGTGTATATTCAGAGCCCCCTCCCTTACATCTGAATCCTTCCTTACATCAGTGTCCCCTCTTACTTCAGAGTCTCCCTTTACATCAGTTCCCCCTTCACATCAGAGTTCTTTCTTAAATCGGTATGTCTCCCTTTACATCAGTTCCCCCTTTACATCAGAGTTCTTTCTTAAATCGGTATGTCTCCCTTTACATCAGTTCCCCCTTTACATCAGAGTTCTTTCTTAAATCGGTATGTCCCCTTACATCAGTATCACCGCCTACTTCAGAGCCCTCCTTACATCAGTTCCCCCTTACATCAGTGTCCCCTCTTAGTTAAGAGCCCCCCTACGTCAGTTCCCCCTTTATATCAGTGTCCTCTCTTATATCAATTCCCCATCTTACATCAGTGTTCCCCCTTACATCAATGCCCTTTTCCATCAGTGCCCCCTTGCAAGTCAGGCCTTCTCGTCCACATTATTGCCTGACCTCACAAATGTGCTTCTGGAAGAATGGTCAAACATTCCCAAAGACACACTCCTAAACCTTGTGGACAGCCTTCCCAGAAGAGTTGAAGCTGTTATAGCTGCAAAAGAGTTGCCAACTCAATATTGAACCCTACGGACTAATGCCTTGTACACACGGTCGGAAATTTCCGACGGAAAATGTCCGATCAGACCATGTTGTCGGAAATTTCAACCGTGTGTGGTCTCCATTGGACTTTTTCCGGCAGAATTTACGACCAACAAAGTTTGAGAGCTGGATCACGTCAATTCCAATCATGTGTAGCCTAGTCCGACGGACAAAGTGCCACGCATGCTCACAATAAATTCTGAGACGGAAACGCTCTGTCAGGTAAAACTAGCATTCGTAATCGATTTATAGCACATTCGTCACGCTGCAATGTAAAAAATTGTTTAATGCAGCGCATTCTCTTTTTCTTTATAATGCTAGAAGAATGAAGTTCTTTTTCTGCTCCATATTCACACAGACTTCTCCAAACCATATTTCTTTATTCTTTTTCCTGATTTCATGAATATAATATTTTTATTCGTCAGATCTCCCTTTTTTTTTTTGTGGTTGCTTTTTTAACCAAGATCTTCTTCTTTTTTGACATTTTGCTCATCTTCGCAATTTTTTTGGTGTGTTGTGTCAGCTTACCACAACACCATTATTAGCTTTATATTTTATTGGTTTATTTATTTATTTTTTTTAAACAATAGAATTTTATTTCAAAAGTAAACAGGAATACAGTAGTGAACAGGTATACATTCAATAAAGCTTTGTGTCAACTTTACATATCAAATATGTCATTAATGCATTTTCTGTTGTCATGTACTATAAACGTTGTATTTGTTGGACAACTCCTTCCAGGATATTTTGTCTTCTTTTAACCAATAAACATATTAACATTTGAGCGTCCTCAAAAATTGCTTTACCTTAAGTATGGTATTTTAATGAAGATCCAAAGAACAGATCTAAAGAGGAGAAAGAATAGTACAGAAAGAGAGATGTGGGGTAGGGAGGGGGGGGGGGGGGGGGGGACGGGGGTAGGGTGAGAGAAGGGGTCAGATAATTGTCAGATCTAAAGTATTCTGCAGCGAGCTGCTCTATGTCTGCATCAGTGCATCATGTCTAGATGAGTATTTAAAAATGATCCAGGGTTGCCAGGTGCTGTTGAATTTCTCTATTTGATCTTGCGCTGTTGCCCTGAGCTCTTCCATCCTGTATATGGTATGTATTTCTTTAAGCCACTCAGCAATTGAGGGAACAGTGGTGCTTCTCCAGTGCCTCGGTACGATCGCTTTTGCCGCCGTGAGCAAAAATCTTGTTAGAGAGCTCTTGTATTTTTTCATGGAGCAGTTCGTGATATGTAGTAGGCAGCTGGTTTATTTTTTTAATCTCTGGGAGGTTGTTTGGTGTTGGTGACCCTTGTTAATTTGACTTTGTATTTTTGAAATGTACCTGCCTACTCACAAACCCAAAAAAGTGTGTCATAAATAAATAAACGGGAAGGCAAAGCTGGAGTAACTGGTCAATTTGGCAAAGCCTTTTCAGACATCAATTATTTAAATGCAAAATTGGCAAGTGGCCTGAGGAGTACATATCTAAAGGGAGAACAGTCTGGTCCAGAAGTCCAAGAGATCAGGAAGAGCAGATGACATCTATGTCCCCAGGCTGTGGTCATACAAGAGGCTGCATCTTCTGTCAGACCAGACCAGGGGCGGACTGACAGGTCGGTGACTCGGGCGCCGCCCGAGGGCCCGGGGCCATTAGGGGCCCGGACTCGGCCACATGAGGGGCCACTTGAAACGGCTGTATTACATGCCGCTAACAATACTGCTAACGGCGTGCGGCTCCCCGCCGGCCCCTTCTTCCCTCCCGTCCGTCCCAGGTGCTTCTACTGTATGCGTCGTGACGTCACCTGGGACGGACGGGAGGGAAGAAGGGGCCAGCGGGGAGCCGCGCGCCGTTGGCAGTATTCGCGGCATGTAATACAGCCGCTTCAACCTGCCGAGTCCGGGCCCCTAATGGAAGAGAAGAGTGGAGGGGCCGGCGGGGAGCATTGGCATCAGTGAGTTAATTTACCAGGACCGCCACAAGTGATGGGGGAGGGGGTGGTACAGTGTCACCCCCAGCCCACAGTGTCACCCCCCAGCCCACAGTGTCACCCCCCAGCCCACAGTGTCACCCCCAGTGTCGCCCCCAGCCCACAGTGTCGCCCCCAGCCCACAGTGTCGCCCCCAGCCCACAGTGTCCCCCCAGCCCACATTTTCCCCCCCCACCCCACAGTGTCCCCCTGTGTGCATGTCCCCCCCTGTGTGTGCGCTCTCCCTCCAGTGTCCCCCCTGTGTGTGCGCTCTCCCTCCAGTGTCCCCCCTGTGTGTGCGCTCTCCCTCCAGTGTCCCCCCTGTGTGTGTGTGTGCCCCCCTGCGTGTGCGCTCTCCCTCCAGTGTCCCCCTGTGTGTGTGTGTGCCCCCCTGCGTGTGCGATCTCCCTCCAGTGTCCCCCTGTGTGTGCTTGCCCCCCCCCCCTGCGTGTGAGCTCTCCCTCCAGTGTCCCCCTGTGTGAGTGTCCCCCCCTGTGTGTGCGCTCTCCCTTCAGTGTCCCCCTGTGTGTGTGCTCTCCCTCCAGTGTCCCCCTGTGTGTGCGTGCCCCCCCTTGCATGTGCGCTCTCCCTCCAGTGTCCCCCTGTGTGTGCATGCCCCCCCCTGCGTGTGAGCTCTCCCTCCAGTGTCCCCCTGTGTGTGTGTCCCCCCCGTGTGTGCGCTCTCCCTCCAGTGTCCCCCTGTGTGTGCATGCCCCCCCCTGCGTGTGAGCTCTCCCTTCAGTGTCCCCCTGTGTGCGTGTCCCCCCCTGTGTGTGCTCTCCCTCCAGTGTCCCCCTGTGTGTGTGCTCTCCCTCCAGTGTCCCCCTGTGTGTGTGCTCTCCCTCCAGTGTCCCCTGTGTGTGTGCTCTCCCTCCAGTGTCCCCCTGTGTGTGCGCTCTCCCTTCAGTGTCCCCCTTTGTGCGTGTCCCCCCTGTGTGTGTGCGCGCTCTCCCTCCAGTGTCCCCCTGTGTGTGCGCTCTCCCTCCAGTATCCCCCTGTGTGCGTGTCCCCCTGTGTGTGCGCTCTCCCTCCAGTGTCCCCCTGTGTGTGTGTGTCCCCTTGAGTGCGGGGACCAAGGGGGCCCCATGATCTTCTATTGCCCGGGGGCCCCATGAGTTGTCAGTCCGCCCCTGACCAGACTGAACCCAGGCGATCACTCTCTGGTCTTCCTTAGGCACTTCCCTCCAGGCTTCCTTCCAGGCTGTGGCTCTGTTCTTGTAGTTGTGGCAGGAGGTGGAGGAGGAGGAGGGCAATGGTCGACCTCCCGGCTGCCACTTGCCACATCCCCCTCCCGGCTGAGGTCTTCCTGTGTATGAAAATTGGACATAGTTTTAGTTTTTTGGTCATCAATCACACAATTTTCAGCTGATGACTGTTGCAAATTGAATGTTAATAAATAGAACATATTATCATTCTGAGTCCAGCATTTTTCATTCTTGTCATTTTTGGTCACTACTGTCTATTGATATGTAAACCACTTTGTTAAATCACAACTTACTGATCAATAATAACATCTAGTTAACATCATTAAATGTACAACAAGAAATATGTTCAACAATGCTATACCTGTCTCAAGCTGGGCCCCTCCACATGTTGCTCCCTGGAAGGCCCAGGTTGGACATCGCAAGCCTCAGCTGGGGGTGAAGGAAGCCTTGAAGGAAAACTGTAGAGTGGTGGCCTGGGTTCCCTCGGGTCTGCCAGAAAATGCAGCCTCTCATAGTACAACATCCTGGGGTCATAAATGTCATCTGGATCTCCTGATCGCAGGGACTGCTGGAACTTCTTGCGCTCCCTCAAATATGTGCTCCTCAGGGCACCAATTTTGGCCATCACATAGGTCATGTCTGCCGTGGGGACCATGATCTTCACAAAACCAAGGAGTTTCTCCAGCGCTGCCTTCCTCTTTCTTATGTCTTTATAAAGCGGGTTGTTCATCTGCCACAGGCAGGGATGCTCCCTGAGCATATCAATGATGAGACCCCTAAAAAATGGTATCTTGTACCCCAATTGTTTAAGCTTAACTCCCCCCCCCCCTGCTGAAAGCAATTCAAAAACTACTTGATGAATGGGGAGATGGCCTCCACTCATGGCTCGGCCGCTGCAACATCCTCAAGATGTCAATACTCCCTAAATTCCTCTATCTCCTTCAAGCCCTGCCAATTCATATACCCGGGGAATATTTTAAACAAGTCCACTCCACATTTACCCGATTTCTCTGGGCAGGGAAACACCCACGTCTAAGTAGAAAATTACTTTCCCTACCAAAAGCACATGGAGGCCTGGCAATGCCAGAAGTCCGCACATACTACCACTCGGCACACCTTAGCAGACTGTTGGACTGGTGCCGACATAAAGACACCAAATTGTGGACGCAACTGGAACAGGACCAAAGTGACATACCCCTCCACAGAGCCCCCTGGTGCCACAACACTCTACCACCCAAGATCAAACGTCACCCCCTGATAGGCAACACAGCTAATATATGCTCACAACTAATGGCAAAATCATGCCTCGCAACCCGCAACTACCCCTTAAGGCCCATCATAGTCCACCCACAGTTTGAACCGGGCTTACACGACAAGAGGTTCCATAACCTTCAAATAGCAGGACTATATCAAACATCCCACTTCAGCACCTTGGGGAGGTGGAGGACGTACACGGAATTGTCAGACCCCAACGGCCCATACACACTAGACTTTATGAGAGCCTTACAACTCAGCCACTTCCTCAGTGGCCTCCCGTCCCCCCCAACATATCACAACAACCCCCCACAACCCTGGAGGAGCTATGCACAGAGACTGGGGTGCTCCCACATACACTCTCCCTGACGTACACCATCCTGAACGAACCACCGAGAGACTACCAACCCCAATCCCTCATCAAATGGGAAAAAAACCTAAACTGCCATTTCGATGACAATAAACAACACGTAATCAAATTTACCCACCAATCCTCCCTATGCGCCAAAACCCAGGAAACAAACTACAAAATCCTTACACGTTGGTACAGGACCCCTGCCCTGTTACACAAACTTTTCCCAACAACCTCAGACCGATGCTGGCGGTGTCAGACAGAGGAGGGCACCATCCTACACATGTTCTGGTGATGCCCCCGACTACAGACTTTCTGGGGAGAAGTCCGACGTATCACTCAAACATTCACAGACCGGATGGTGCCTGACGAACTGGCCTACTTTCTTCTACACGCGACAGAAATACTGGCACGGGTGTACAAAAAATCGGTGATCCGACATCTCTTAGGCGCAGCCAAAGCCTGCATCCCGCTAAACTGGAAGTCCCCACACCCACTGACTGTGGCCCAATGGATACGGAAAGTAGACGAGACTAGCCGGATGGAGGACCTGATCCTTACTAATCAACACAGACAGGAAACATATATTCCAAGACGTGGCAGCTATGGAATATATTTTAGATACTCAGAAGAGGGACAAAACCTCAGAGGGACTGACTAATAGCCTGCCCAATCGACTCATCCTATCCCGATGCTACCCAGGCTACCGACTCCATATGCCCCGAAGAGGAGCGACACTGCCCAGATGGGATAAACACCCGGTTATAAGTTCGAACACACCTCAGTTACCAACCCCCCCCCCCCTGTTAACCCCTATGTCCCCACCCCATACTCTTCTCTTATCTTTCTGTCCTGGGCATTGCCCGGACTCCGTACCCACTACGGTGCTTTTCCACACTCTGTTTTCTTTATAAAAAAAGGGAAACTAGAAGGGAGGCTGAACCCACAAGACTAGTGAAATTCAACACTTCCATCTCCCGGACACACCAAATCATGTCTAACACAGATGGAACCATAAAGGTCCCAAAAAGAATATACACCCACGAAGTATCCCACACACCAAAACCTTTTTAATATATTGAGTGGGCGGGAATCACACCTGTATAGTTTGTCTTTGAATGTAACACTGTTTAAGCATTATTTCTGTTGTTGAGGTCCTTGTGGACCAGTCTTCCTGTCTTAAATAAAAAAATTAAATAAAAAAATAAAAATGGTATCTTGAAGGGATCCATATTCTGTGTAAGACACAACACAAGACAAACCCTAATGTCAGGCTAAACTCTCCTAATCTTGTCCCAATATAAGCCTCAATCTAGAAGCAGTATAGGCTAGTGATGTACCAAATTCAAATTGTACCTTCGTCCTAACGATCGGCGCGTCAGCTCCTTCCTCCGCTCACAGATCGTGCGACGCACGCACGTTCCGTTTTATATACATTGCGCATGCGTGAAACTCCGCCCGCCCCTGACAATCTTTCTAGTCTATTCCCCGCCCCTTCTCTTTCGGCACAGTGGGGAGAGCACATGGAGACACAGCAGGTCCATGAAAATTCCACCAACGAAGAGGAGGATGAGGAAAGCCCGGAGCCAAAAACATCCCGGAGGAGAAGATTTAAGGCCTCAAATATGTCTTTTGGAGATATTGAAAAGGAGCGACTATGATGGGAAGTATGGACCTTACCCAAACCCAAATGTCAGGCCAAAATCATGACTAAAGTTGTGAAGAGTCTGCAGAAGAATTTTGGGGTACGACGATCCATGGATCAACTGAGATAATGCTGGTCAGACCTGAAACTGAGGGAGCACGATCAGTACAGAAGGATCAAGCGAGTTCTTCAAAAAAGTAAGTAGTTGTCGTGTGTTCATATTCTTATTATTGCTTGCATACTGCACCATGTGCTTTGATTTATTGTTGTACAGTTTTTAAAATGGCCACTTTCATGTTCGTGGGTTAAATCGTTCGTAATAAACATTGATCATTTGCCCACTTCAACTACAATGTTTTGTCAAGTTGCAGTTAACTACATTTGTTCAGGCCCTATCTCTAGTCAGAGTTTGTTGTCTAGAGGGCTTGGTAATAGAATGAAATGCAAACTTGATTCAGTGTAAAGGAGAGGACACTCAGGAGCAGTGATGTAAGTAACTGAGTTAAAATAAATTGAGTTACTTAACGCAGTTACTTTAGAGGGTAACGAGTAATCTAACTGATTACTTTTCCCCTCATGGTAACTCAGTTCCCATTACTTTGGCTTAGTTACCCCAATTACATCTACTGCCACTAGATGGCAGTAGTGTAATTTCGGTGTCCTGCCGAAAAAGTTCCCCCGCTGGATAAGGACCCCCTGTACTGCGCAGGACTACGGAACTTCCGAAAATTGCCGAACCTAAACAGCTCTGAGTGAACTCTACACCGCGCAGGCGCAGTTAACATGTAATTGTACGAGGCGATGCCGCATGCTCCTGATGCTCGTGCTACTCTGCAAGGGGCGTCTATCGTGTAACTAAGGGGCGGGTCTAGTATTACTGTAACCAAGGGGCGCATTTATTATTATTGTTATATATATATATATATCGAGCTCTGCCCATTAATTTTACATACGCCCTCTTCTGTAGAAATCCGCCCCTTACACGATATAATAATAATAGACCCGCCCCTTGGTTACACGTTATAACAGATCTGCCCCTTGGTTAAAGTAATAATAGAACAGCCCCTTGGTTACACGATATACAATAATAAATGCGCCCCTTGGTTACAGTAATACTGGACCCGCCCCTTAGTTACACGTATAGAATATTTAAAAAAAAAAAGTCAGTTACTTTGCTGCGTAACTAATTACTTTTCCAATGTAGTAACTGAGTTACTAACGCAATTACTTTTTGGGAGAAGTAATTTTGTAACTTAACTAATTACTTTTTTAAAGTAAGATGACCAACACTGCTCAGGAGCACTAGTGTGGGACACCAGAACACCCTTTTTATTAGGATGTCCCACACACGTGCTCCAGTGGATACTATAGGGGTGTCTCCATCTGACAAACCTTCACAAAACAGGTAAGTATTCTAGCTTTAGAAAGTGTCAAAAATAATGTTTTCAGCTTGGAACTCTGCCAAAAAACACAATTGTACGACACTTCCAAGCAATGTTTCATATTCCTATTTCTGCCCTCAAATATCTGTGTGCTAAGTATTCCTTTTGTACATTCTCATAGGGGAGAGAAGACTCGAGACATCTGAGGACACCAGGGACCCCACACCTCCCAAATAAGGGGAAATACCAATACCAACACCAGAAGCAGAGGAGAAGGAGGAAGGAGAGATTGTAGAAATTGGCCAAATTGGCACCACAACAGGTGAGTGTCTGAGACAACAGCTTTAGGTAAGCTAATCAATGTATGCCTGTTTATAATACACAGTGTTTTTTTGGGTTTATTTTTAGGTGAGGTGGATGTTGTGGAAGAAGAATCGCTTTTTACCAGTAAAAGTGCCCAGATCATCATCGGGGAGATAATGGGGTGCAATCGTGATTTAGATGATATCAAGAAAAACATCAATGATGTTCAACAAAAAATGAAGAACATCATTAATGTTTTAGGGAGAATCTGAAACACCCAAAACTAGCTAGCAGCCATTTTCCCAAAATACTTTAATATTTTTGGAAAAGCCAAATTTGGAAGATGCACACAGTGTGTCAGCATGTGCTATCTCCCATCATGGGGGATCAATGTACACGTTTTGTGTGTGCAACCTCTTCCTTGCTACTAAAGTGGATGAGATGAAGGGGTTGCACCCCCAAAACACGTACATTGATGCCCCATGATGGGAGATGGCACATTTTGACATTATAGGCATGGGTTCAGGAAGAAAATGCCCAGTTTGATCCCCAATTTGTGTGCATCTTCCAAATTTGGCTTTTACAGGGGTGACACCACATGTGATGAAAGCATTATCAACACAGTTTGGACATACTCATGTCTGATATTGTCTTCACTTTTCAAAGTTGAACTTTGTAAGTTCCTGTGTTCTGTATGTTATGCTTTGATACATGCCTGTTTACACAAAAACTGAAAGTTATATTAATGTTATCAAAAATAATGTTATATACACCAAATATGTTGGTTTTTTGTAAAACCCTTTTATAAACGCACATGTGAATGTGCTTTGAGTAAAAAGTTTAATTATCAACAATGTGTGGCTTCCTTTTTCAAGGTGCAAAAGCAGTATTTGTAGTAAAGTTGTTGTTTTCAATGACAATGGGTGTTATTTACTAAAGGCAAATCCACTTTGCACTCCAAGTGCAGTTTCAGGTGCACTTTTGCAGTGCACTTGTAGTGCATAGTGGATTTGCCTTTAGTAAATAACACCCACAGTGCTTTTTAATTTTCCACCAATCACGCCATTTTCATGACTCCACACATTTCTGTCATGGTGCTGAAAATGAGTAATCTTTTTGTCAGTAATGCACTACATACATTAACAACAAAAACAAGGTGTGTGTGTGTGTAGCAGACCCACAACATAAAAAGAATATTATCTGAAGAAGACTGTCACCTCATCTCGCCCAGAAAGTGGGTTTGCACTGTTGAAGAAAAAGGCCCCCAAAAAAAAAAGCAAGGAGACACCTAAAACAAACCCAAGCAGTAAATGAAAACAAATATTTCAGTTTAAAAGAAAAATGTATTTAAAAAATGCCTCTCAGACATTGGCATATCAATGGCCCCCCTACCCACAAAGTAATTAATATATCTTGTTCTGACTTTGTGGGCGTTTTGGGGGGGCAAGCCAGGACGGCCAGCTTCAAGGCCTGTCAGGTTAGCATTTTCAGGTAAGTCTGTGTCAGGCCCAACTGAGACAACATAGTTCGGTGAGTGTTTCTTACTCTTCTGACTCTGGCCAGCCGTAAATTAAAGACCCTCTGGTCTGGGGTGAGGGTCCTCCTTGGGAAAGGCTGCATCAGATGGTTTGCCAGTGCAAATGCCTCATCCGTGAGGAAGACAAAGGGGAGTCCTTCCACATTCTCCTCTGGAGGTGGCAAGCCCAGACTGCCACTCTGGAGACGCCAGTAGGACTCCGTCTGCGCGATGACTCCACCATCCGACATTCGGACATTTTTTCCCACGTCCACATACAGGAAGTCCTATGTCGCTGACACCACCGCCAACATCACGATACTATTATACCCCTTGTAATTATAATAGTAGGACCCCGAGTTGGGGGGTGGGATGATACGGACATGTTTCCCATCAATTGCACCTCCACAGTTGGGAAAGTCCCAACTTGTGGCAAAGTGGGAGGCCACAGTCTGCCATTCCTGTGGCGTTGAAGGAAACTGTGGAGTCAAACAAGAATTTTTTTTTGTAATTTTGCACATCAACATTGCAAGCAGATTAGACACAAACATTTTTGGCCAAGATCAGTATAACATTTTTGGAAATGAGTATTTAAAGCCAAAAATATAAGGGTCCCCTTATCAGATTCCTCACCCCCCATTCCCCCCCATCTGATGGCCCATTGCAAAAAATTAGGGGGGGGGGGTGTTTTGGACAGGTAACCCTCTCCACTTCATTGAGAGCTGAATGCCTAAATAATGTGTGATAGTTTGGCCAGACCCTCCTTTCTTTACACTATTGGCAGCCCACCGGACAGGTAAGAAGTGTCATAATACAAAAAAAAATAAAAATAACACTACATGAACAAATGGAAGCACATTTTTACATTCTGCTATTACCTATCAAGATAGTAATAGGAGGAAAAAAAACTTAAAACAGTAGCATTTGAAAGTATTGAGGAAGTCCCTTGCACTACATGCTTTAGTGAATTCATCCATAAATCTGACCACAAAAGAGGTAGGTATAGTGTGTATTGGGCTTGGCAAAGTCAGCAGATAGAGAAGCCGCATGGAGTAGGACGCACGGGGTGAGAGCTCCGGCTGCACGCTATCCTTTCTTTCATCCTTAGGGACTAAAACCACCAGTTTTCCCGGTCTAGACCTCCGGCCCCGCTGCAGGAACACTCTGCACCCATGTCTCCGCCGAAGAAGGCCCAGGGTGCCATAGCCAGGCTCAATAAATATCGTGTGGACGAGCCGGATCCCACGGAGGAAAATGGCGCCACTTCACAGACCGGTGAGGAGGCCCCGCCAACTGGAGACACAGCCCGTATCCTCAAGGCTGTATCCCTCTGCCAAACCACCCTCACCACCAGAATTGAGGAGGTCAAGGTTGACATCTCCCTCATCCGCCAGGATATGCACAAATTGAGGGATAGAGTCACCGAGGCGGAACGCAGGATCGGGCAGACAGAGGATGATATCCACCCACTGCAGATTACAACGGAACGGCTGCAACACCAACTGAATGTCGTCCTGAGCAAGCAGGACGACATGGAAAACAGGCTTCGCAGATGTAACCTCCGTTTTGTAGGACTGCCTGAGCGGTCGGAGGGGGCTGACCCCCCCACCTTTCTCGAACGCCTGCTTGTTTCCAACTTTGGAAGGGAGGCCTTCTCCTCCACCTTCGTGGTAGAACGGGCGCACCGCCTAGCCTCAAGACCACCGCCACCTGGAGCCCCGCCACGCACGTTCATCGCGAAGCTGTTAAATTACCGGGACACGATCCTCCGCCTCACCCGCGAGAAGGGCAACATACCCTTCGGAGACAAACACATCGCGGTTTTCCCGGATTTCTCTGCCGAAGTCCAGAAGAAGAGAGCCCAGTTTTCAGAGGCCAAGCGTCAGCTCCGGAACCAACATCTTCCATATGCCATGCTGTTCCCCGCAAGGCTGCGAGTCACGCGAGATGGTAAAGCTCACTTTTTCGAAGATCCGACGGCAGTACTGGCGTGGCTGGAACAACGAGCTGGGGATCCCCAGGCGCCATCGTAGAAGCACACCCCTGCCCTGCTCCAGAGTCGGACCTCGGCCAGCATGCCAGCACCCTTGAACGGAACCGTGAGTAGGCCCTGAAATTCTTTGCCCCCTACTTAATCCCCAAAGCCGCCTGGCACGGCACCGCTGTGATTGCCTTTCCGTGACTTCTTCCCCTGAAGCGGGCCACTGACACTAACTCACCGGACCGTACAATTGCCACCATTTCTCGCCCCTACAACCCCACTTAACTTTTGTGCAGCCATGCTCCCGGACCACCCTCCCCCAATGTGGTCCTTGAATGCTAGCTCCACTAGCGTTACTGTGCAGTTCAGTTAACATTTGGTCGTCCCCAAAGCCACCTGAGAACGCACTGGATCCTTCACCATCAGATCCCCCTTTTGCTCCACATAGGCAATTGTGCTTCTCATCTTATCCACAAGATTTGTTTCCCTGGTCAGCCTCAGCCCCCACTCCCGTGAAGGGCTGTCCTGAGTTGTTTGCGCCAAGCTGGGCCAGAGTAGGCGAAGTTCTCATATCCCCTACAGCTGCAAGCTGTCATTTTTTTGTCCTTTTTTCCCCTTTTTGTTTTTCTGTTTACATGCTTTTATCTGTTTTCATGCGTTTACTGTGCTACAGATCTGCTATACTGCATCACCTGACAATTGGTACTGAACAACTAATGCTTTCATGTGTGGTGACCTCCGTGCCTTTTTGTCCGCCCCCCGGAGGGGGACGCTGTAGATATTCTGCGGGCGTCCCCTCTCCGGGCCGGTGGACGGGGAGAGTTTACTGTCTTGGTCTCTCGCGACAACCAAAGATGATAATAGAATGTTTAATAATTTATCCTGCAATATACATGCTGGAAGCACTGGGACGGCGGCTCTCAAATTGATTACATGGAACGTGAGGGGGGTGAGGGCTAGGCCTAAACGGCTGGCGGTCCTCTCTCACCTCAAGCAAATGCGGGCGGACATCTCCGTGTTGGTGGAGACCCACATGACCGGCCAGCTACAGATGTCCCTAAAGAAACCGTGGGTGGGGTGGCTTTACCAAGCCCCTCATACAAACAACTCTAGGGGAGTCGCCATCCTCATTGCTAAAACTGTACTGTTCCAGCTGCACACGTTGCGTGCGGACCAACAGGCAGGTTCCTGTTTCTGCATGCTACTGTGGGGGGACTTGAGCTTCTGATAATGGCCTTTTATGTTCCTCCACCTTTTCAATTCGCAGCCCTACAGGAGGGCATAAACTTCATGACACAACACCCCACAGTGCCGGCTGTCTGGCTGGGGGACTTTAACGCTGTCGTTGACTCTCACCTAGACAGACTCCAGGGCGACCCTACCCCGCCGACTCAGCCCACACTAACCAGGTTTGGAAAGTTCCTTGCGGAATTCGCTATGACTGACACATGGAGACAGAAAAACCCTCACAAACTGGCATACTCCTGTTTTACTCCCTCCCAGACGGCCATGTCACGTATAGATATGATCCTACTATCCCCCACCCTCACGCCTCATTTACTTGACGCAGGTTTCAGCACTAGGGTCCTGTCGGACCATTCGCCATACTGGGTCAAGCTCCGCTTGCCATCCACTACCCCAGCCCGACCCTGGAAACTGAACCCCTTTTGGTTCACGGTGCTCACTGATTTGGAGACCGTTGAGCTAGAATGGGCTCACTTCTTTCGGACAAACGCCAACTCGGCCCCACTAGGAACGATCTGGGAAACCTTCAAGATACATGCTCGTGCGATCCTCACTAACCGCATAAATAGACACAAAAATTCCTCGAAACTTGCCTTGCAGCAAGCAGAGGAGGCACTGGACTCGCTGGAAAAGGTTTTTCTGGCTAGTCCAACGGCCTCAAACTCAGCTAAATTGCGCCTACAGTCCAGGCTCACGGATAGCCTACACTTTGAAAAGGCTAAAAAAGGTATCTTTTTCAGCAAACAAAGGATGTACGAGCATGGTGAGAGGGCAGGAAAGCTCTTAGCATACATGGCCCACTTAGACCACAGCCCCCCAGTGGTGGTGCAGCTGGCGACGGGTGACGGTTCTATCCTGACAGACCCCACTGAGGTGGCCCAAGAATTCCAACGCTTCTATGCCAACCTGTATACCTCGACTTCTAGCCGACCACTGAGCGATCTTCAAAATCTCTTGCGGGATATTGATTTTCCCACCCTCACAGACCTTCAAATAGAAATCCTAGACGCCCCTATCACGGAAGAGTGTATAGTTGAAGCTATAGCAAACCTGTCACCGTCCAAAGCCCCGGGTTCCGATGGCCTCCCACTGGCGTTTTATACCCAATTCCAAGAGACTCTCGTTCCCAAACTAGCCGCTCTCTATAAACACATCTTTGAGACCAGTGCCCTGCCACACACAATGAAGGAAGCCCTGATTGTCCTGATCCCGAAGCCCGGCAAGGACCCCTTATACCCAGAGTCATATCGCCCCATATCCCTGATACAATTGGACATAAAAATTCTAGCCAAAATACTTGCCCTCAGGTTGAACAAAGTAATATCCAGCCTTATCCACCCCGACCAAACGGGCTTCATGCCTAACAAGAACACTGCCTTCAACCTGAGAAGGCTGTTCATGAACCTCCAGGCCACCCACGACAACGCCGGAACGCGAGTTGTGGTTAGCCTTGACGCCGCCAAGGCGTTCGATTCGGTGGAGTGGGGATACCTATGGGAGTGTCTGACGAGATTTGGATTTGGCCCAAAGTTTATAAAATGGCTCCAACTCCTATACCAAGCCCCCACTGCAAGAATCCAGGTAAATGGCCAAATATCCTCCCCCTTCCCCCGGGCCCGAGGGACTCGGCAGGGGTGCCCAATCTCCCCCATGCTTTATGCACTGGCGGTGGAACCGCTTGCCATAGCCATTAGGGCTCACCCAAACATTCACGGGCTACGCAAGGGTCCGGTGACAGAAGTCCTCAGCTTATATGCCGATGACATGCTACTATACTTAGAGGATGCAGGCCCCTCACTGACGGCAGCTCTTCACCTTATCAGCAAGTTCGGGTCCTTTTCTGGACTACAGATTAACTGGTTCAAGTCCCAAATCTTACCAATAGACATCACGGCCCCGACCGAGGAAGAAATCTCCCTACCCCTCATACGCACTGCACAGATTAAATATTTGGGGGGGCAATGCTCCCGATCCCCGACGGACTACATTAGTCTGAACATTGAGCCCCTCTTTGGACTGCTGAAAAGCAGGACTCAAGTCTGGTCCAGGCTCCCCCTCGGAGTCATGGGCAGACTCAGCCTAGTGAAAATGATTTTACTCCCTAAACTGCTCTACCTTTTCTGGCATGCCCCACTCCTGGTCCCGGCTCGCCTGTTCAAAAATATGGAATCAATATTGAATACCTTTATTTGGGGCTCCTCCAGACATAAGTTGGCCTGGCGAACCCTCAAATGTCCGGTCCACCTGGGTGGTACTGCCCTGCCAGACTTGATGCTATACTATCTCGCCTCTCAGCTCTCACACTTTTATTATCTGGACAAACATGACAGGCTCAGATACTCTGCCTTGGTGTGCCTAACTGCCACGGACGTTGTAGCTCACCCCTTCCAAATAATTTTTTGTACCCACCAAGGACTATCACGATTGGGAGATAGACGGAACATGTTGGCACACCATGGCAGAATATGGCACAAAGCATTGAGCATCCTGGGGGCTCCACCCCTACATGCTCATACACCACTTTGGGAGAACCCTAGATTACCAGAACTATTGAGCATCCCGGACCATAAAATATGGATAACCAAGAGGATACTTTACCTTTCTCAGCTTTTTACTGACCGTACCCTTAAGACATTTCAAAACCTTAAGGAGGAATTCGACCTCCCCAATCACACATTTTTTCGCTACTTGCAGGTTCGCCATGCAGTGCAGACCCAATTAGGAAGCTCTCCACCCCGTCTAGAATCCCTGCCAATCACAAGAGTGCTACTGGGGAATGACCCCAAAAAACTGATCTCTTACCTATACTCACTTCTCCTTACCCCTGGGGCTACTTCCCACGCCTACAAGCTGAAAGCCAAATGGGAGAGGGACGTAGGAGACATTGACGACGAACAATGGGGAGAAATATTAGAGACGCCAAAGAAAGTTTCACCTAAACTCTCGGACAGACTTACCCACCTCTATATGCTCCATAAATCATATATCACGCCGGCTAGGCAAGCCAAATACAAACCCGACACAGACCTTTCGTGCCCCAAATGTGGCGCCATGGACTGTACCTTCCACCACCTCATGTGGACCTGCCCACCCATCCAGCAATACTGGGCGCAGATTACTAAATTCCTACATGACCACATGGGTTCCCCCTTGACGCTTTGCCCCCGTCAGTGCATTCTTGGCCTTCTCCCCCTCCCCTGAGGAGGAGAAATACCTCACTACATTTTTGCAAGAAACTCTATTGCCCAACTCTGGCTTAGACCTATAGCGCCCACTATCCAGCAATGGAAGAGAGCTGTAAACCTCACCCTACCTTATAAAAAAGTTCTATACTTACACCGGGGCTGCCCAGGCAAATACCAGAAAATTTGGGACAGGTGGATTGAAAGCTCGCACACCTGCACGGACTGACTATTTTAAAACCCCCTATAAGGGGTATCACTGTGAGGAATTCCCACAGAACTATGTATCCGTTGTCAGAATAGGATAATACTGTGCCAGAACACTCTAACAACCAGTACTAATGTCATATAAATGCCAAGTGATAGCAACAGTGAATGTACATGTTAAGCAAGATTTGTAAACGCTTTGTTGTTCATAGGTGCATGTTGCACCTGACATTTTATTTGTATTGTGCCATTCGGAATTTTATGCTCAATAAACTTCATTTTTGATTTAAAAAAAAAAGTCAGCAGATAGAGGATTGGTATCAGCTGACCTAGCAGTTGGGGGAGGGGGGGTTCCTAATGAGTTTGGCCCACCAAAAAAAAAAAAAACTCTGGCACTCTGCATGCATTTAAAAACACACATAACATTTGTAGAGATTTTAGGGGGTGTTTAGGGGAAACCAATATTATGGAGCTGACAAAATACATTGCTAAGTGACTAGGCTATAGGTGTATGGGCCCAGGAGAGCATGCTGGGGAGGTTAGTAAATGCAAATATGCATGAAGGACAAAAAAATAACTTAAAAAGCTTCCAGCATGCATGAGGACAAAGGGGCACAGCATATTACAGCATATTGCAATCTTGGTAATTGGGGAACGATGAAAGAAATACAATACATTAAAAACAAGTAAATACACAGAAATTGATGTTAAAGGAGAAATCTTACCTTAATATAATCCTTCTGCAGGACCTGTTTGATGTCAGAACAGGTCTCTGGAATAATGATCCCCAGAGCCTGAGGGGAGATGCCTGTGGAGAACTTGAGGTCCTGCAGGTTTCTCCCTGTCGCCAAGTACCGCAACATGGCAACTAGCCTCTGCTCCGGAGTGATGGCTTGCCGCATGCAGGTATCTTGCCTGCTGATATAAGGGGACAGCAAAGCCAGCAGACAGTGAAAAACGGGGTCCGTCATCCGGAGATAATTCCTGAAATCGTCAGGATTATTCTCCTGGATCTCAAGAAGCAAAGGCATGTGCGAGAATTGGTCACGCTGGAGCAACCAATTCTTGCTCCATGAACTCCTCCTAGCCGTGTTCATGGACTGGGCTTGTGTCAAAGCCCAACACCAAGTCAACACGAACTCTACGACGAGTACGTACATGCAACATGGCTTCAAAACAGTTGGCTGGTCAGAACGGACTAACAGAAAGCACTGATAAACAGCAAGGCCTGAAAGAAGGAACTGAAAACCAGAAACGAGCAGACAATAAGCACTGAATATCAAAGCGTACTATATCAAGATATAGGCCGCAATGACAAACAAATGCAAAACTGACTACAAGCACTGATAAGCAGATACACACCGACAAGCACAAACTGAAGAGCAGTAACGATCTAAAGCACAAGTCTGAAAAGTGCAAATCGTCTCTAACCAAACTTCTACTAACACGCGATAAACAGGAGATCAGCAGAAGGACCCCAAAGGGTGCCAGACGTGGTGCTGAACTTCCCTTTTCTAGTCCCGTCGTATGCGGCTTACGTCACGGCGTTCTTGATGACCGGAAATTCCGATAACTTTGTCCGACCGTGTGGAGGCAACACCAGTTTCGGACGCACCTTTTGTAATCCTTCCCACATTTCTTTAGCAGTTTCACACTGACATACATTGCACGATTCCCCCATCAACATAGACAGTGCTGACAGAGGAATCCCTCCTGCTGAGACATTGTCTTCTCCTGGTGGGTGGGCAGGGGAAGCCAACCCCTCAGAGAGAAGACAGTGATTATTGCCAGCGGCTAGAGCAACCGCTAGTGATAATCACAAGTAAAATCCGGCAGGCTGGTTGTACAGAAGTTGATTGATCGAGCAACTTGGTACATTCAGCCTGCCCATACACATGTCAATTCAAACAGTCTATGGTCAGCTTTATTGTACTTTCTTTTATTCTTTTGCAGTATTCCTTTGTTGCTGTAGCTGGCTGACTGGGTTTTCAGCTTTTCCCTGGACTATGCCTGGACGGGTGTCTGAGCAATGCCTGGGCCCATAAGCTAAATTCTGTGTAGCGGGGTTCTACCCCTTTTACTGGAAGAGACTACATCTCCCATGATTCCCCAGGCCCCCGGGCTGCTGACTTCCGCCCGGGAGGCTGCTGGGGGAGATTATAAAAAGGAAGAGCGGAGACCGCCTCTTCCTCTTGGGACACTTCCTCTTCTGAGGCCTGACAGGACTGGCCTGCCTCT
This sequence comes from Lithobates sylvaticus, assembly GCA_028564925.1. NCBI lineage: Eukaryota > Metazoa > Chordata > Amphibia > Anura > Ranidae > Lithobates > Lithobates sylvaticus. Next base: position 141,527,757 of record CM053034.1, read on the forward strand.
GCTGACAGAGCGTGTGACGCGGAGAAGACAGCCAGCAGAGACACCTGTGCGGACCGGAGCTGAAGGCCTGAAGCCTGGGCCTTGCAGCCGATGGAGTGAGACTCTCACCCCTCAGAGTCCACAGCAGCGGAGCGGAGACTTCCCCTTACTGTCGGTCGGACGGAGCTGATGACCGGAGTTCAGGGCTGTGACTGAGGAGACCGGACGCCGCCATTGAAGAGACCAGAGCCACCATTGGAGGGACCGGAGCTGAGGACGGTACCCAAGGATTGGTGAGAGAGCCGGAAGGCTCATCCTGCATTGACACACACGTTTTATGCCTATTGAACTGCCTAGGCGCAATTTACCTCAGAGCAGCAATGTTACTTTTTGTGGATTACAAAGACACCATTTAAAGCTACATGTGCACCACCTCTACAGATTCATTGCCGGTGAAGAACACTGTACTAGTACAAGGACTGAGCTCTATTACTAGGGATCAGGCCTGGTCCATTAGGTAGGCGCAGATAGATTATTGCACCTCAGGGGTGCATAGCAGACGGTCGCCACACTGGGCGCTCCGTTTCCCCACTGCCAGTTGTTACATATGTGTGTACATGTTGCAGGGACCTGCTAAAGTATTGTAAGTCATATGTTCAAACGCATGTTGCTATTTCTTTTCCTTACTGACAAAAGTAAAGCCAGTTATTCTTATTTCAGCAGTCTGCTTGTGAGTTCATACCAATTACACTTAGAGTATAAGCTAAGTTTTATGTGCATAGGGACATACCCCTTTACTAACTGTGCCAGAGCGGGTAGAGCCAAATTGCCGGGGGTTGGTGGAGCTGTACTCAGGGACCCAAAACAAACCAGCGGCTCTCTTAACTGGGGGTAGCGCTACACGTGGGGGCTCGTAATCCGGGATCCTGAGTCAGCGGGAAAAGCCGCCAGAAGGTACCGGCATGGACCCGATAGAAGTGGGACGGTGGTCCGCAACATGGGCCGCTGACCCAGCCGCAGCAGCAGTCATTGAACTGCCAGGGATGTGGCAGAGAGAGGCAGTCAAGCAGCTCATAATGTCATTATCCCCATGCCAGAAGTCATGGATAATGGACATGAGAAATGATGCTGGGTACACATACGCCTTAATAGAATGGAAAGAAGAGACTCCAGAGCAGTTCAGGAGCCAGAGCATACAGGCACCGAATGGTCAGGCCTACCAATTGCTGCATGCGCTGCCGCGCAAGGGAGAAGGTTCTCCTATGAAAGCCATTCTATCCCCAAAGAAGGAGGAGCAGAAGGGCGCGGAAAGTCCCGCACCCACACACACTACTCTTAGTGCAGAACTGTGTGCTGTCCTAGGGGAGATTGTGACTCAGTGCAGAAGAGACCCCGGGGATTACCCAATGTCGGGATACAGGAAACTCCGGATGTTTTCAGGGAGGACACCTGTACCCTCGGGAGAAGAGGGATTTGAAGAGTGGTTAGATGGTGCCACGCAGGCCCTAGAAGAATGGGAGGTCTCAGAAGGCAGAAAGAAACAAAGGATTGTTGAAAGCCTAAAAGGACCTGCTTTAGAGGCCATACGCAATCTGAAGACGAGTAAAAAGGATTGCACTGCCCAGGACTACATAGACATCCTGGAGGGTGTGTTTGGTGGGACAGAAAAAGTCACAGAACTTACCTATCAACTGGAACACTGTTACCAGAAGACAGGGGAGAAGCTGTCAGAGTACATGGGACGCATAGACAAGATCCTGCATAGGATTATCCTGAAGAAGGGGATAGATCCAGGGAAGGTAGATGAAGCCCGTGCCCAGCAGGTGATGAGGGGAGCCCAACCCTTGGACCCTGTCGCACTAATTCTACGCACCCGGCAGGATGGGAAGAGCCTGGACTACCCTGACCTCATCCGAATGGTCAGAGAAGAAGAGGCCATGTTGGAAGAGAAGAGGGAAAAGCAAGTGATGGGGTCTACAAGACTTCCAGTGGCCACGGTCAGGTCGGCCTTAACCCCTGAAAGAGACACAGAGGTAGATGCCCTGAAGTTGCAGATGTCCCAGATGATGGAGATACTGACATCTCTAGTGGCGAAAGAGACGCCCAGTCCCAAGAAAGAAACAAGCAGGAGGGAATTGTTTCCAGCTGTTCCAGCACCAGCATCCCCACCTGACTACGGTGAGATGATTTGCTTTAATTGTGGAGGAATTGGTCATATTGCAGCTGTATGTTCCAGTCCCAAGAAGAAGGCAGAAAGCCGCCAGCCGGCGGGAAACGCCAAAGGGCCCCGGTGAAGGAGTCAACCGGGTGCCCATCACCTTCAGTGAACTCCAAGAAGCACAACAGGAAAAGGAAGCGAGGAGACCAGACCCCTCGGAAGGGGCCCAGGGATCCTCAACCAAGGTGCACTCCAGAGAAAGGGGGCAAGACCCCTCCGAAGAGACACAGCACTCCTAAGCGAGAACCCTTGCAAGTGAGAGATAACAATGTCCCTCAACGGGTTCACACTCCCACTAAGAGGGAGAAAATTAATGCATACCAGGCTCAAGAAAGGAGCAAGTGCAAATCAAGTGCTGGTAAAGCAAAGAGTCCAAAGAAGAGGACAGCATCAACTCGGCCCTACCCAGAGGAGCTAGTTGGTCCATCTCCTACTGTACCCATCCAAGTGGAAGGAGTGTACACGAAGGCCCTTCTAGACACTGGAGCACAAGTGACCCTGTTGTACAGGGACTTCTATGACAGATACCTGAGTCATCTGCCAATACAGAAGATAGAAGAGTTGGAGATAAGGGGATTGGGAACCCAGAGTTTCCCCTATGATGGATACTTACCCATCAGATTGACGTTTGACCCATCCGTAGCTGGGAAGTCTGAAGTGTTCGACACCTTAGCAGTGGTGTGTCCCCGCCCACCAGGAACCAGCAAGACTTCCCTGATCATAGGGACGAACACGGACCTAGTCAGAAGGCTTCTGACCCCCCTGGTGAAGAAAGAGAATCTTTCAACTCCCAAGATCCATCCCATGCTGAAGGCAGCCTACCAGCGGTTGGTCCTAGAGCAGAAGACCCCAAGTGAGGGGATAGGAAGGGTATGGAGGCTTGGAAAAGAAGGAGCAGTGTTACAGCCTGGAGAGGTGACCTGCATGAGAGCCACGGTAAAACTTACTTGGGAGCAGCCTGGCCCCTTTGTAATGTTGGAGCCCGACCCAATGGAGGGTCACTCAGGTCTGGAGGTGATACCAGAAGTAATTTCACTGAAGGACCTGAAGAAGGCTAGAGGAAGAGTCCCTGTCAGTGTAAGGAACCCCACGGAGCAGCCTGTGGAGATCCCTGCCAGGATGCTTCTGGGACAGGTGAGTCCTGCTGTCCCAGTTGGCTGGTCAGAAGTGAAGGGGACGGGTAAAGGAGAAGATGTTTGGAAGAAACTCTCCATGGAAAACCCAAACCTACCTGGAGCTTGGAAAGAGAGAGCCAAGGCCCAGCTGACCAGATGGGAGAAGATTTTCTCCAAAGATGAGTTTGATGTGGGGTGTGCGAGGAGTGCCACCCATCGAATCCGCATGCAAGAGGACAAGCCATTCAGAGAGAGAGTGAGGCGAGTCCCGCTAGCAGATCTGGAGGATCTGAGGGAGCAGCTTGCGGAACTGAAGAAGACGGGAGTGATTAGGGAGTCCAGAAGCCCCTACGCCTCCCAATTGTGGTAGTCAGAAAGAAGAATGGGTCATTGAGGCTCTGCATTGACTACAGAACTCTCAACAGGAGGACCATTCCTGACCAGTACACCACGCCAAGGATAGAAGATGCCTTACAGAGCTTATCTGGAGCTAAGTGGTTCAGTGTGATGGACCTCAAGAGTGGGTATTACCAAATCCCCATGCATCCAGAAGATAGAGAAAAGACTGCCTTCATAACCCCAGTGGGATTCTTTGAGTTCAACAGGATGCCCCAGGGCCTATCTGGAGCTCCTGCTACGTTTCAACGCCTAATGGAAAGGACAGTTGGAGACATGAACCTCATAGAAGTCCTTGTGTATCTGGACGATGTCATTGTCTTTGGAAAGACTTTGGAAGAACATGAAGCCAGGCTGGAGAAAGTACTGAAGAGGCTCAGTGAAGAGGGACTCAAACTTTCTCCAGAGAAGTGTCGGTTCTATCAGTCCTCTGTGAACTATCTGGGACACATAGTGTCTGAAAAGGGAGTGTCTACGGACCCTGAGAAGCTGGAGGCAGTTACTTCGTGGCCAAGGCCCACAACAGTTACAGAACTTCGGTCTTTCTTGGGGTTCTGCTCCTACTACCGCAGGTTTGTGGATGGATTTGCCCGCATTGCCAAACCCCTCAACGAGCTGCTGAAGACAGAAGGAGAGGAAGATGGAATGGGGCCTAGGAGGTCCAGTGAGTCGGTCCAAGACCAGTGGAATTCAAAGTGTGAAGAGGCTTTCAGGACCTTGAAGAGAAGTCTCACCACAGCCCCAGTTTTGGCCTACGCTGATCCCACTAGACCCTATGAGCTACATGTTGATGCCAGCCATGAGGGCCTAGGTGGAGTACTCTACCAGGAGTATGAAGACCAGCTGAGACCAGTGGCTTATGTGAGCCGGAGCCTGACTCCCTCCGAGAAGAACTATCCCACCCACAAGTTGGAGTTCTTAGCCCTCAAGTGGGCAGTAGTTGACAAACTGAGAGACTATCTGTATGGGGCCGAGTTTACTGTAAAGACAGATAACAACCCCTTGACATATCTATTCACCACCGCCAAGCTGGATGCAACTGGACACAGATGGTTGGCGGCGTTGTCTGGATTCAATTTCAGTCTCAAGTACAGACCAGGGGCTGGAAATAGGGATGCAGATGCCCTGTCCCGAAGATCCCATGTCATGGTCGATGACTGGGAAGACTGGACTCAAGTGGCACCAGATGGAGTGCGAGCCCTTTGTCAAGGGGCTGAACTCCAAGCCAGAGGAGGACCCAGAGCTGAAGAGATAGGAGTTACCACATTGCGAGTCCCAAAGTGTTACTGTGGGGTAACTCAACTGGCAGAAGAGTGTCTGCCGAAGCTGTCCAAGAAGGAGCTAAGGTGTGACCAATTGGAAGATCCCATGGGGAAATTGGTCCTGGAAGCCCTGGAAGACAAGAGTCCAGAGGGACTTCGCCTTCACCCTTCTAAAGAAGCTCGCCTACTGAGGAGAGAGTTGGACAAGTTGCAGGTGCATCAGGGGGTAGTCTACCGAAGGGGCCCCTCTGATGGACCAGAAGACAAGTGGCAGTTGTTTCTCCCAGAGAAGCATCGAGAGACTGTGCTGATTGCCTTACATGACCAGCATGGTCACTTGGGAGCAGAGAGAACCTTCCAACTTGTCAGAGACCGGTTTTATTGGCCCTGCATGAGGGCCGAAGTGGAGGAGTATTGCCATTCCTGTGCAAGATGCATTCAGAGAAAGACTTTACCCCATCAAGCTGCCCCAATGGGCCACCTACAGAGTGAAGGCCCAATGGATCTGGTATGCATTGATTTTCTCTGCCTTGAACCCGATTTGAGCGGATTGGGAAATGTTCTGGTGGTAACCGACCATTTCACTCGTTATGCTCAGGCTTTCCCAACCAAGGACCAGAAGGCCTCTACAGTAGCCAAGGTACTCTTGGAGAAGTACTTTGTTCACTATGGACTGCCACAGAGAATCCATTCAGACCAAGGAAGGGACTTTGAGAGTCGCCTGATCAGGAAGTTACTAGATTCTCTGGGAGTAGAGAAGACTAGAACTACACCATATCACCCTCAAGGTGATGCCCAGCCTGAAAGGTTCAACAGGACCCTATTGAACATGTTGGGAACTTTGGAAACAGAGAAGAAGCAACACTGGAGTCAACACATATCAGCTCTGGTGCATGCCTACAATTGCACCACAAGTGATGTGACAGGTTTTTCCCCTTACCGGCTTATGTTTGGGAGAGAAGCAAGATTGCCAGTGGATTTGGCCTTCGGCATATCCTTGGACCATGCCTCTGCTGCCTCCCACAAAGGATATGTGGACAGACTGAGGCACAGTTTGAAGATAGCTTACGAGAAAGCTCAAGCGGCCTCTAACCAGAGGGGGGCCCGAAACAAGAGGAACTTTGATTTGAAAGTTAGAGTACAGGACCTACAGCCTGGGGACCGTGTACTGTTACGCAATCTAGGGATCCCTGGAAAACACAAGATTGCTGATAGATGGAGATCAGAGCCATATATCATCTGTAGAAAACTTCCAGGATTGCCTGTCTACAAGTTGAAGCCAGAAGGGAGAGTGGGGCCTTTGAAGACCTGGCATAGGAATCATTTGCTCCCACTCACTGAAGCAGTCAGAATGCCTCCAGCAAGAGACGTACCTGAATCTGTTTCCATTCTGGATACCCCCAGGCCTAATACTAGGTCCCAGACCTCCCAAGTTAGGGGTGGACAGGACCCCCAACCAGAGGAAGAAAGAGGAGAACTTGAATGGTTATGGCCTTCCTCAACCCCAGGAAGTTCCGCCATAGATCTTCCACCTACTGAAGATGTGGAAGATAACACATTGAACCCAGAAGCCACAGAGTTTGTGCCATTCAGTGATGTGCCTGAGTGCTGGGAAGATGTCCCTGGTCTCTACCCAGAACAAGAAGATGATGTTCCAGAACCAGAGATGTTGCCAGAATGTGTTCCTGAAGAAGTTCCAAGAGAACAGAGAGCTCGCAGAGTTGTGAAGCCTCCCAAGAAGTTAACTTACCCCAAGATGGGAGAAAGTTCAGAGGACTCTGTTACTACAGCAAGGAGAAGTGCTGAAAGCCCTGACCCTTCCGCTGTTCATTTGGTGGAGGGCAACCCCAGCTCACTCTCTGGCACAGTTAAACAGGTCGCCCACACTGAAGTGACCTGTAGACAGGACAGCTCCCCATCTCATGCCAATTGGTGGGAAGCTCCTCTGTCCAAATTATGTGAAAATGTTGTTCCCGAGAAAGTTTGTAGTTTGAACACTGTCTTTGGGGACCAAAGATTCAAAGTGGGGGGAGTGTGTAGCGGGGTTCTACCCCTTTTACTGGAAGAGACTACATCTCCCATGATTCCCCAGGCCCCCGGGCTGCTGACTTCCGCCCGGGAGGCTGCTGGGGGAGATTATAAAAAGGAAGAGTGGAGACCGCCTCTTCCTCTTGGGACACTTCCTCTTCTGAGGCCTGACAGGACTGGCCTGCCTCTGCTGACAGAGCGTGTGACGCGGAGAAGACAGCCAGCAGAGACACCTGTGCGGACCGGAGCTGAAGGCCTGAAGCCTGGGCCTTGCAGCCGATGGAGTGAGACTCTCACCCCTCAGAGTCCACAGCAGCGGAGCGGAGACTTCCCCTTACTGTCGGTCGGACGGAGCTGATGACCGGAGTTCAGGGCTGTGACTGAGGAGACCGGACGCCGCCATTGAAGAGACCAGAGCCACCATTGGAGGGACCGGAGCTGAGGACGGTACCCAAGGATTGGTGAGAGAGCCGGAAGGCTCATCCTGCATTGACACACACGTTTTATGCCTATTGAACTGCCTAGGCGCAATTTACCTCAGAGCAGCAATGTTACTTTTTGTGGATTACAAAGACACCATTTAAAGCTACATGTGCACCACCTCTACAGATTCATTGCCGGTGAAGAACACTGTACTAGTACAAGGACTGAGCTCTATTACTAGGGATCAGGCCTGGTCCATTAGGTAGGCGCAGATAGATTATTGCACCTCAGGGGTGCATAGCAGACGGTCGCCACACTGGGCGCTCCGTTTCCCCACTGCCAGTTGTTACATATGTGTGTACATGTTAAAGTGCATTTTGCAGGGACCTGCTAAAGTATTGTAAGTCATATGTTCAAACGCATGTTGCTATTTCTTTTCCTTACTGACAAAAGTAAAGCCAGTTATTCTTATTTCAGCAGTCTGCTTGTGAGTTCATACCAATTACACTTAGAGTATAAGCTAAGTTTTATGTGCATAGGGACATACCCCTTTACTAACTGTGCCAGAGCGGGTAGAGCCAAATTGCCGGGGGTTGGTGGAGCTGTACTCAGGGACCCAAAACAAACCAGCGGCTCTCTTAACTGGGGGTAGCGCTACATCTGTATATAGCCCTACAGAACAGACAGTGCACAGTCCACATGGACTTTGCTACTTAACTGCAGAAAGGAAAAAGGAACGTTATTATACACTTGCAGTGCAAAGTGTATTTTCCTTTAGTAAATAACCCCCATAGAGTTTACTACTAAATACAGTACAGTAGTTGTTGCACAAAATACAATTCTGTATTTCAACCCCTGTCAACTAGGGGGGAACCCTGTCAGGTAGGCTGTACAAAGAACCATGATTTCCAACAGCAGCCCTGGTTATAGAGATTGAAGGGGATGTGCTAGCCAGAATAAAGGCAGTTTTACTTGACATGCTAATGTGGTAAAAGGAGACCTCTTTTCTGTACGGGATATTCTGTGATCCCTCTGCTGTACACAAATATATCACACTGCTGTTCTACATGAATTGAGACTGCCATGATTGCCCATCTGCTTGTGGCCTGTGCACAGCAACAGCTCTTTATTGTTATATTTTATTATTCAGACACACATAACACACACCCAGGAGTATCATCATCATTACCACCATGTGCATAGTCCTGAAACAGATTTACTGTATCCTTGACACCCCCCCCCCCCCCCCCCCCCATGTACATGTATGTACAAAGGTTCTATGCTTATTTTATTTGAGCAAACTTTTTTAATTTTCAATACACCGCAATTAGCTTTTTTTTCATCATTTTAGTTGTTTATATCATTGGATATCCCATTACATAATGGTTGCTAATTCCATCAATTTCATTGCTTGAGACATTGGCAAAATGGCTACCGCACTTAATGCCCACTGACTTCTATAAAATGGCACCCGATCCATGCTGATCCTATTGGGACATAGACATAATGCCTGCCATATGTGCTTCTACTATTGGCTACAAGAAAATGGCCGGTGATTCATTGTAATCCCAATTTAAGGACATTGAGTCTGCCTTCCGAAACCTTTGATGAAGTCATGTGACATTGACGTAACGCATATGGTGCGTGAGTGGAGTCAGATACTACTGACCCCTTACCACATGATCAGCTGTCATCCAATGACAGCTGATCACATGATGTAAACAGAAACGCTAATCGACATCCTACCAGCAGCTTCTTTGGATCGGTGAAGGAGCGGTGTGTTTTCTGCTCCTCCACCCCTGCTCCCCATTGAAATCAATGGGGCAGCGCGGCTGTACCACCATCAAAATGCCGCTATTGCAGCGCATTGGGGGCGGTTTTAACCCTTTCTCGGCCGCTAGCGGGGGTAAAAGCACCCTGCCAGCGGCCGAAATGCACCGCAAATCAGACGGTAAAACACAGCTAAACATAGCAGGATTTTACCGCCGATGCTATGGGCGGCTTGGTGTGAAAGCCCTCTAACAGTGCCCACCAGTGCCACTTAACAGTGCTGCCTATCAGTGTTGCCTACCAGTGCCTATTGGTGCCCTTCAGTGCCATCCATTAGCACCACCTATCAGTGCCCGGCAGTGCCTTATCAGTGCCGCCTTATAAGTGCCTATCATCAGTGCAGCCTATCAGTGTCCAGCTTCATCAACGCACATCAATGAAGGAGAAAAATTACCTGTTTGCAAAATTTTATAACAAACTATGACATTTTTTTTTTCCTAATTTCTGTTTTTTTTTTTTTTCATTTGTTTAGTAAAAAATAAAAACCCCAGTAGTGATTAAATACCACCAAAAGAAAGATCTATTTGTGTGAAAAAAATTATAAAAATTGAATTTGGTTACAGCGTTGCATGACCGCGCAATTGTCATTCAAAGGGAAACTGCGCTGAAAATTGTCCTGGGCAGGAAGGGGGTATTAGTGCCCAGTAGGCAAATGGTTAATAAAGCACATTGTTAGCAACCTAGTACAATATGAAAGGCTGTCTTGGATTTTCCCAAACATGAGCATAATGCTGCATGATAGGCGGAAGTGTTAAAGGAGCCTGACTGTATTCACATTGGAACCCGGGAGACAAACAAGGAGCGCCCCTAGTGGGCAGGATATCTTGGATGACCTAAAGCTGATGTTACCCTGGTGGCCTGAGATAGTAATGCGTCTAATACATCTTTCTGGAGGTGAGAGTTCTGTGAGCACCGAGGTGGTACAAATTATCGTTAAAGGCACAACAGCAATAGACCTGGTTTGGATGTTATTCATTATTCACTATCATTGTCCATTTTGGAAGTTATTGAAAAGACTGTTTTTTACACTTTTTTTTATTTTATTTTAATTTCTGCACATATGATTGCGATGTCACTGTTTATATGAAGCTAATGGTTGCAGATGTTTAGAGCTCTATATTTATTCACGATCACTCTGGTTCAGTATTTTATCATTTTATCTCACATTCATATTTTATTACTAAATATTGATATTAGAACTTCATTTATTAAGTTGAGTTGGAACAGTGCAGCATCACTGATTATTTTCTGTGCACTTCAGTTTGTGGTATGCCGCGTACACACGAAGGGACAATCCCGCGGGATTATCCGCTGGACTGAAGTCCAGCGGATAATCCCCTCGTGTGTGGGCGCCGGCGGACTTTTTTTGGCAAAAGTACGGCGGACTAAAGTTTTAAGTTTTGTTTTAAAATTATCCGCTGGACTTGGCAGTCCGGCGGACAATCCCGCCGTGTGTAGTATGGTCCGGCGTACCAAAAAGGACGCATGCTCAGTAGCTAGTATGTCACGGACTCGCTCGGTCTGGTAAAACTAGCCTTCGTTTTGAAGCTCGCACAATCGTCACGCTGCTGATCTTTTTTTGTTTTTTTCTGACAGCGGAATTTGTATGTTATCGTACTTGAAGAATGAATTTGCCTTGCTGCTTGTATATTCACGCAGAGTACTCCCGAACGTTTTTTCTTTAGCATTCTTTAGTGAAGTTATATATTTGTGTATATATATATATATATATATATATATATATATATATATATATATATATATATATATATATATATATATATATATATATATAGATATATATATATATATCCATAGATATAGATATATCTATATCTCAATATATAGATATATATATCCAATATCATATAAATTATAAAATATATATATATTATCTCATATAATATATATATATATATATATATATATATATATATATATATATATATATATATATATATATATATATATATATATATATATATATATATATATATATATATATATATATATATATGTACATATATCTCTATTTAGATATATTTTATTATTTGTTGGTTATCAAAAGGATTTGTTATTACACATGATACAATTGTGGAGTCAGCAGAGCTTGCCCTTAATTCAGATCTTAACCCTCACCTTTCCAGCGACTGCACTTGCAGTTCCATTGAAGTTGCACTTTACACTTGTATTGTCAAATGAATGTGCGTTTTGGAAATGCCCTCCATATAATTTAGACATGTACCTGCCTACTCCTAAAGAAACTATGTTTTTGAATAACAAGCACGTATATCATTATTTTCTGAAAATTAAATTACCATTTATTCTGGTTTAAACAAACAAGGCAAAACAAAATAGGAAGGCAACACTGGAGCCACTTTGCGATTTGGAGAAGACTTTTTGCCCCAACGGCAGACATCAAGTTTGTGAAGCCAAAAATTAAGCTTGGACAGATTTCATCCAATATAGGGAGCACAAGAAGATTGACCAGGAATCAGACAGACCAGGAACAGCAGCAGATGACATCTATGTCCCCAAGCTGTGGCACTACAACAGCCTGTGTCTTCTGTGAGACCAGACTGAAGCCAGGCAATCACTTCCGACTCTTCCCACCACGCTGCCCTGCACTCTTCCCTGCAGTCTTCCCTGCACGCTTCCTTGGAGGCTGACTTGTGGTAGGAGGAGGAGGAGGAGGAGGAGAGAAGGAGGAGAGGAGGAGGAGGAGAAGGAGGAGAAGTTGCTGTCGGGCCTTCATGTGTCAGGCGGGTGGATTCTCTTAATTGACCCCTCAAACCCCCCTTAATAGCCTCAAAAATGAGGCCCTCGCACAGGTGCCGTTGGCCCTTCTCCATTTCCAGCAACCTGCTGGCCAAGTAGGTGCCATAGGCCTCTTCTGGAATGGGGGGTCTTTCGAGAATCGCACTCGCCTTCCGAATAAGTTGGAGTGATTCCTCCTCAACAATGGTCATCCTCCTGGGCCTTCTTGGGGGTAAGGGCAGGGGTGGAGGTAGACTTCTTAATACAGTCTGGCTCGTGCTGGGCCCAGCCACCTCCTGGCTCTCGCTGGTCATGTCCTCCTCCTCCATACCACTTGTCCCGGCATCATCCTGGGTCAGCTCATCCTGTGTGCAAATAAAAACAAAAATCAAACACCTGTTTTTTGGTTTATGGCCTCCTCAATCATCCAATTGTAAACTTATGAACGAGCAGATAAATTTTAAAAAAGATCCAAAAGGCTATCATTTGGACCCCTGCATTTTCCAAGCAGATCACCAATGTTGTATAAGGCATTTTTTAAAACTACTGGATGTATGTATACACTATATATGTATCGATATGTAGCACCAACACTTTTTCGAAGTGTGCGCAATTTTTGGCAGTTTTTTTCACAATTCTGAGTTCAGGGTGTTAATTTTTTCACTTTTTAACGTTTACATCATTAATATTCACACAATCACTATTTAGGCTACTAAATATATACCTGGCTCCAGCTGGGCGCATCAGCCTGCTCCAAGGTGGAGGGGTCTTCTCCTTCCGTGAAGCCTCAGCTGGGGTGGAGGGGAGGGTGGAGGGAAGAGTGGAGGGAAGAGTGGAGGGAAGGGTGGAGGGAAGGGTGGACAGTGATTGCCTGGGTTCCATCTGGTCACCTATAAAAGCCAGTTGGTTGTAGTACCACAGCTTGGGTACATAAACATTCTCTGCTGCTGCTCCTGATCTGACTGATTCCTCAATCTTCTTGCGCTCCCGCTTGTACATGTGCCTTAAACTTGAAATTCTGGCTTCAACAAACTTGGTGTCTGCGTTGGGGACTTGAGTCTTCACAAAATCCACAAGTGGCCCCAGTGTTGCCTTCCGGACATCCCTATTTCCATATAAAGGGTTCTTGAGCTGCCACAGGTTGGTATTTTTACGGTACAGCGCAATGAATTCTGACATGAACTGCTGGTCCTTGAATGGATTCAACTGGGCTGCTGACATGTTTGTTTCTGTTTTGTTAGTAATGGCAATACAAAAGACCAAAAACACAAATGTTACTAAACGCACATCCAGTTTTTCGAACCAAACATTACACAACACACCCACACAGGCAGCAACCCCTACACACAGGCAGCAACACACCCACACAGGCAGCAACACACCCACACAGGCAGCAACCCCTACACACAGGCAGCAACACACCCACACAGGCAGCAACCCCTACACACAGGCAGCAACACACCCCCACACAGGCAGCAACCCCTACACACAGGCAGCAACACACCCACACAGGCAGCAACCCCTACACACAGGCAGCAACACACCCACACAGGCAGCAACCCCTACACACAGGCAGCAACACACCCACACAGGCAGCAACCCCTACACACAGGCAGCAACACAGCCACACAGGCAGCAACCCCTACACACAGGCAGCACCACCCACACACAGGCAGCAACACACACATATCCTTAAAAAATGCAGGCCCAAAACCCAATAAACCACAGTAATGCATCCTAGAAAACACTTACCTTCGTACAGAGCGCTCGCTACTTCCGTTCGGGAACACGTGGGGCCCTCAAACAGCCTTATATACACTGCGCACGCGTCGAAGTCCGCCTGCGTCCTCCGCGTCGCCCGCCCATGACGTTCCTCCTGACGAGTATTCCCCGCCCCGCTTCCCCTCGTTGCATTGTGGGTGAATAAATTCATGAAGATGGCGGACACATTCTCAGCCAGTAGCGCGGAGGAAAGCCCAGAAGCGAACACATCTGCATCCAGCAGCAGATATAAGGCCACCAATATGGCCTTTGAAGAGATGGTGGAGATGGTGGACATCCTCCAAAGGGAAGATTACGACGGGGAAAATGGCCCGTACCCTCGACCCAACTTGCGCAAGGACAAGATTCTCACTACAGTCGTCAGCACCCTGGAGCAGAAATTCGGCGTACGAAGGGGCAAGGATCAACTGCGCAAGCGATGGTCCGACATCAAATCCAGGGAGCACGATCAGTACAGGAGAATTCGAAAAGCCATCAAAAAAAGTAAGTCAAGCACGTGCGCTACTATGGTTATACTTGATATGTCTAATCTTGCGCAGATGTTATTACCATTCGTACGTGAAACTTGCGCAGATGTTATTACCATTCGTACGTGAAACTTGCGCAGATGTTATTACCATTCGTACGTGAAACTTGCGCAGATGTTATTACCATTCGTACGTGAAACTTGCGCAGATGTTATTAGCATTCGTACGTGAAACTTGCGCAGATGTTATTACCATTCGTACGTGAAACTTGCGCAGCTGTTATTACCATTCGTACGTGAAACTTGCGCAGCTGTTATTACCATTCGTACGTGAAACTTGCGCAGATGTTATTACCATTCGTACGTGAAACTTGCGCAGATGTTCTTAGCATTCGTACGTGAAACTTGCGCAGCTGTTATTACCATTCGTACGTGAAACTTGCGCAGATGTTATTACCATTCGTACGTGAAACTTGCGCAGCTGTTATTAGCATTCGTACGTGAAACTTGCGCAGATGTTATTAGCATTCGTACGTGAAACTTGCGCAGATGTTATTACCATTCGTACGTGAAACTTGCGCAGCTGTTATTACCATTCGTACGTGAAACTTGCGCAGCTGTTATTACCATTCGTACGTGAAACTTGCGCAGATGTTATTACCATTCGTACGTGAAACTTGCGCAGCTGTTATTACCATTCGTACGTGAAACTTGCGCAGATGTTATTACCATTCGTACGTGAAACTTGCGCAGATGTTATTACCATTCGTACGTGAAACTTGCGCAGATGTTATTACCATTCGTACGTGAAACTTGCGCAGATGTTATTACCATTCGTACGTGAAACTTGCGCAGATGTTATTAGCATTCGTACGTGAAACTTGCGCAGACTTGATGAAAGTTCCGTTTGTCTTCATAACGTTTATTCAGTTTACCTGGCTTTGGGTTGTTGGAGTTGTAAGGTTGTTTATTATTGTCACTATCTATACAATTACTGCTGTAGTAAGGGTTTTAGGGGTAACTTACACAGGGACTCCAGAAGCTGTTTTGGGGGGGGGGGGATAAATATGTTAAGCAGGGTGTCAAGCTCACAATTCCCGAAAAATGCTCATCATCTACAAATACTGTAGGTGGTGACTTTTCGAAGAAGTACACTCACCTGTCCCTTGGATGGTGCAGCTACAATCTCTGATCTTGCAATCATGAAATTAATCTTTGCGGCTTCACTTCCCGGGTCACTATTGGGCATGTGCCAGTTGCGCAATGCAATAGGACTGGTCCGCGCGAGCTCGGGGACCCCTGTGTATCCCAGCAGACAGCACGGTGGGACGGGATGTGGCGTATACTTCTGTGGGAGTCTAGGGCCGGATGTGTGTGCAAATACCTGCCTTACACAGGTATCTGCAACCCCTCCCCCTAAAAGGTTCCAAATAAGACACCACAGGGGTGCAGGGATACAATGAGCGGAAGTTCAAATTTAGGGTTGAAGGGCGGTTTAAGTATTGGAGTTTCATTAGATAGACATTTCAATTCTGTCTTCAAGTAGGATCTTCTAACAAACTGCTAATAATTGGACAACACTTTTAAACATTGTTTAATAATCCTATTTTGGCACTCAAATATCAGTGTGATTAAAAGTGTACCTTTTTGTGTTCCATTACCATAGGGGGCAAAAGACTCAGACGTCAGTCCGAACCTACGAGGACCTCCCGGCCTCACCAGACTAATTGGGCAGTTAGCCCAAGCCCACGCGTGGATGTGGAGGAAGAGGTGGTTGAAGTGGATCAAATCTGCACCCCACCAAGTGAGTGTCTCAGAACACAGATTGAGCTAATAAATTAAGGTCTGCATGTTTTTGACACTTTTTTTCTTGTGTTTTATCTACCCAACTTTTAGGTGATGCTGATCTGTTTGTGGAAGGACAAGCTGCGGAGCCATTTTCCACAGACAGTGCCCACAGGCTTATTGGCCAGATCATGGCCTGGAATCTGCAGCTGGAAAATATGCAGAAGGAGATGGCCACCATGCAGCAGGGAATGAAGGACATGATTGATGTTTTGGGGAGAATCTAAAGACCCCTTTTCCATTTCTTAACATCAATCATGTCCTTCATTCCCCTTTTGATGCGCTATTTTTTTAACATTTTAGAGGCCAAATTTTTAATATGCACATGGTGTGTCAACATGTGCTATGTGCCATCAGGGGATCTCAATGGACGCATTTGGTGTTTGCAACCCCTAATGCTAGTAGGTGAGAGGGAAGGGGTTTCACACACAAAACACGTCCATTGATTCCCCATGATGGAACATAGCACATGTTGACATTACCCATTTTCCTGTTAAATTAGTGTGCATATTCTAAATTTGGCTTCTACTGTTCATGGGTTACCTGTTGAACTTTGTAAGTTCTCGACTTTTACATTGTGTAAATATTTTCAAATGCTAACCCAAAATTTTTTACCATTTTAAAACATGTTTTTTTATGTTTGTTTAAAAAAATAAATCACAAAAAAAAAAAAAAAATATGTTGTGAGAAAAAGACCAAAAAATTTTTTAAAAAGATAAAAAAAATAAAAAAATATGTTGTTAAAAAAAAAAAAAAAAAAAAAAAAACATATTAACAAAAAAGACCAAAAAAAAAAAAAAAAAACAAAAAAAAAAAAAAAAAAAAAAAAAAAAATAAAAAGGTTTGGATGTGCACTAGAATAAAAAAAAAAATGTTTGCACAAATTAAACAATGTGTGGCTTCTTCTTTTTAAATACTACCAGTTTGACCAAAACATGTTGTGGTTCATTGACAAAGGGGCTTATTTACTAAACGCAAACCAAGTTTGCCACTATTAAGAAGTGCACTAGGACAACATATAAAACAGGCAAAATTAAAAGCAAAACAATACGAAAATACCAATCTTTCAAACATAAATAACTGTATTTATTCTTTCAAAAAAAAAAGATGTTTTAAGGGTCTGCTGCCATTGCAATGGCCCCCCTACCATTAAAATAATGTAAATAACGGTCCCGCACTTGCTGGGCTGATTGTGTGGCCAAACCAAGACGGCGAGTATCCAGCCCTGTCATGTCGCCTTCCACTCCGGCCTCAGGCCCGATTGGTAATGAGTAGGTTCCAGAATGTTTGCGTAAATAATTGTACATTACACAGCATGCAAGAATAATAGTATTCAGTTTGTATCTGCCAGATGTATGGATGTAAGGAGCAATCTGAAACGGTTGGCCATAATACCAAAGGCATTTTCCACAACCCTTCTTGCTCTGGCCAACCGAAAATTAAAAATCCTCCTCTCAGGGGTGAGGGATCTTTGGGGAAATGGCCTCATCAGGTGGTCACCCAGACCGAACGCCTCGTCGGCAATGAAAACGAACGGGAGTCCCTCCACATTATCTTCATCTGGTGGCAGCTCCAGGCCACCAGTCTGGAGACGATGACCGAACTCCGTGTGGTTGAAGACTCCTCCATCCGACATCCGGCCGTTTTTCCCCACATCCACATAAAGAAAGTCATATTGTGCCGACACCACCGCCATCAACACTATACTATGGAACCCCTTATAATTCCAATAGTAAGACCCCGAATGGGGTGGGGGCACAATTCGCACATGTTTGCCGTCAATCGCCCCTCCGCAGTTGGGAAAGTCCCAACGGGCAGCAAACTGGGAAGCCACAGTCTGCCATTCCTGTGGCGTGGAAGGACACTGTGAAGTCAAACAGAAAGATACAATTCAAATTAAAAACCAGGCAAAACACCAAACTAAATGCAACAAATTAACAAACAATTTGGAAGAACATATGTATTTATTTTGTAAGTCCTTGAAATAAAGCCAAAAGATTAAGGATAAGGGACAAATCTCTGATTGATGACCCCTCTGATGGCCCAGAGAAGATAATAATGGGGATGTGGGTGGGGAGTAATTAATTGTAAGGTCACACAATACACATGCAATTAATTAAAGGGGTGTGTGTGGGGGGGTGGGTTAATTACAAGCTGACCCAAACCACATGCAATTAATTAAATGGGTGTGTGTGGGGGGTGGGTTAATTACAAGCTGACCCAAACCACATGCAATTAATTAAAGGGGTGTGTGGGGGGGGGTGGGTTAATTACAAGCTTACCCAAACCACATGCAATTATTTAAAGGGGTGTGTGTGGGGGGGGGTGGGTTAATTACAAGCTTACCCAAACCACATGCAATTAATTAAAGGGGTGTGTGTGGGGGGGTGGGTTAATTACAAGCTGACCCAAACCACATGCAATTAATTAAAGGGGTGTGTGTGGGGGGGGGGGGGGTGGGGGGGGTTAATTACAAGCTGACCCAAACCACATGCAATTAATTAAAGAGGGGGTGTGTGTGGGGGGGTGGGTTAATTACAAGCTGACCCAAACCACATGCAATTAATTAAAGGGGTGTGTGTGGGGGGGGGGTGGGTTAATTACAAGCTGACCCAAACCACATGCAATTAATTAAAGGGGTGTGTGTGGGGGGGTGGGTTAATTACAAGCTGACCCAAACCACATGCAATTAATTAAAGGGGTGTGTGTGGGGGGGGGGTGGGTTAATTACAAGCTGACCCAAACCACATGCAATTAATTAAAGGGGTGTGTGTGGGGGGGTGGGTTAATTACAAGCTTACCCAAACCACATGCAATTAATTAAAGGGGTGTGTGTGGGGGGGTGGGTTAATTACAAGCTGACCCAAACCACATGCAATTAATTAAAGGGGTGTGTGTGGGGGGGTGGGTTAATTACAAGCTGACCCAAACCACATGCAATTAATTAAAGGGGTGTGTGTGGGGGGGTGGGTTAATTACAAGCTTACCCAAACCACATGCAATTAATTAAAGGGGTGTGTGTTTGGGGGGGGGGTTAATTACAAGCTTACCAAATCCACATGCAATCAATTTAAAAATGAGGGTCAAGGGGGGTGAAAGGGGTGAGGGTCAAGGGGGGTGAAAGGGGTGAGGGGCAAGGGGGGGGGGTGAGGGGCAAGGGGGGGAAAGGGGGGGGGGTGAGTAAAGCAGTACAATGGAGCTGGTAATATACATTTTTAACCAAAGAAAGTGACTAGGCTAGGGGTGTTTAGGGGGCCAAGATTCCATGCTGGGGAGGTTGGTGCAAGGAAATATGCATGTGACCCACTAAATAATACATTCTTAAAGCTATTTCGATAAGTCAACCATAAAATACTAGACAAAAAAAAAAAAAAAAAAAAAAAAAAAAGGAATAGGGGACATTCATATAAAAGTCCTAACATGGTAATTAGCTAATGATGACATTGATGCACTACATTAGCAAACATACAAGACATAGGTAATTTTAAAAGAGAAGACTTACCTTAATGTATTCCTCCTGCAGGACGTGGATAATGGCAGAACAGGTCTCTGGAATAATGAGCCCCAGAGCCTGGGGGGAGATGCCTGTCGTGAACTTGAGGTCCTGCAAGCTTCTCCCCGTCGCCAAGTAACGCAACGTGGCGACTAGCCTCTGCTCCGCACTGATGGCTTGCCGCATGCAGGTATTCTGCCTGGTAATATAAGGGGACAGCGAAGCCAACAGACGGTGAAAAATGGGGTCCGTCATCCGGAGATAATTCCTGAAATCATCAGGATTATTCTCACGGATCTCACGGAGCAAAGGCATATGCGAGAATTGGTCACGCTGGCGCAACCAATTCTTGGTCCATGAACTCCTCCTCACCCTGTTCATGGACTGGGCTCGGGCCAAGGTGTTAACCGCAACACCGAGCCCCTGCACAGCACGAACTCGTTCCCGAGTACGTCCACACTCCATGGCTTCAAAACGGTCGGCTGATCAAACAAACAACTTAACCGAACGCACTGAAGAACAGCAAGGCCTATGAAGAACGACCTGAAAAACAGGAACGAGCGGACCAGAACGGCCTGAGAACAGGTAGGAACTGATCCACACGCACTGAAAGCCAGATACAAACCTCACAAGCACAAACTGAACGGCAGAAGCGAGCGAATTAAGCAGAAGTCTGAGAAGCGCGAATCGTCTCTAACCAAACGTCAACTAACACGCGATACACACGAGATCAGCTGACGGTGCCCAAAGGGTGTCGTTTGGGATCTCGAGCTTCCTTTTTCTAGTCCCGTCGTACGTGCTGTACGTCATCGCGTGAACCGCCGGACTTTTTGCGTGATCGTGTGTGGTCAAGTCCGTTCGCTTTTTAGTCCAGCGTACCCAGCTGGAAAGTCCAGCGGATTGTCCGCTGGACTTAGGTCCGCCGGGAAAAGTCCGTACGTGTGTACGTGGCAGTACGTATTTCTATATGCAGCCTCACCTTTCATCATACAACCATATACCCATACAGATTGCTTCCTCTCGAATACGGAAGTAGGCCCTTGTTTGTCAGGTTTAAATGTTACTATATAAAGCTATGCATTTTGTTTTTGTTTCAAAGATTTTTTTTTTGGAACGAAAATACAAAGTATAACAAGAAATAGTCAACAATGGTGATTTTACAAGTATCTCACGGTGCAAATAATGTAACAATTACAAAACATTAATAGTGTATCATTGTAAGTGTTATTAGCGCACGCTATTATAAAGTAAGGCAAATAGGAATGGTGATGCTAGCGTAGTAGGAACAGCATGTATTGGTAGAGGATGTCCCCAGAACTTGGACAACAAGTAGCATTGTTCAACTATAATAGGTTCATGGGGTATCAAATACATGGGATTCATAGCCTCAAAGGCTTGTTCTTGTTATGGGATTAAGTGAACAGCCATTTTAGCAGGGTTTAAAGAGGAGGAGAGATGGAGTAAAAAAAAAAAGGGAGACGTAAGGAGGGTGTAGAGGGAAGGGGAGGAGGAGGGGAAAGTGGATCAGTGTCGACGAGACCACACTGGGGCCCAGGGGACCACCATAACATTTAGTTGGGATTGAATAGTATATCATGGGGTAAGGAGATTAAGATCAAAGTCCGGGGGTAAGAAATTATCCACCCACGGGGTCCATATTTTACTGTGTTGGGGAACACGGTCTAGTATTGTGGCCTCAATTTTGCTGTGGATCATGGCTTGGGTTACCCTATTTTTCATTTCTGCTATGTGGAGTTTTGGGGTTTTTCAGGCCTTGGCAATGGTTTGTTTAGCAGCAGTAGTTATCTGGAGAAGGAGGCGAATCTTGTTTCTAGTGTAGTCCCCAGGTATATGATTTAAAAGTGCCAGGGCCGGGTCAGGGGTTATGGTCTCATGCAGTATAGTGGAGATTATTTGAAAAATAGCCCTCCAAAATTGTTGTGCAGTCTGGCAAAACCACCAGATATGGGAATGAGTGCCGTGACCCCACAGCCTCGAAAGCAAGTTGGTGGGTAGTTCGGTACAAATTTTGAAATTCTTGCAGGGACAAGGTACCATTGCATAAGCACCTTATAGTTCGTTTCTAGTGCCACCACATTTTGGGTGGAGGATTTGGTGATGGTCCAGATATTAGACCAATCTTCTGCGTTAAGGGAGAGATGCTGGTCTTTGGACCACTGTGCAGCATATAGAGGAAGGTCAGCTGGTGGTTTAGTAAGATGGTTATACAGACTAGATATGATGCCTGGTGTGTGGGGATCTGCAGTGCAGATTTTTTCATATAGGGATTGTGAGTTTAGATTAGAGCAAGAACCAATCACTGTCTTAACAAAATGGGCTACTTGAAGGTAGCGGAAGGATTCCGAAGTCGGTAGCTTGGCGCTGGATTGGAGGTCTGAAAATGTCTTAAGGGCGGAATTAGTGATAAGGTCGCAAATTCTGGTTATACCAGCCTGTGACCAGAAATGGAAGGCGCTGGGTTCCGTGTAGGCAGGGTAGAAGGAGGGATGACTCAGAAAGGATAGTAGTGGGCTATGTGGGGAAATAAATTTAAAGGGGCCGCATATTCTGTCCCATAATTTTTAGAGAGTGAAGAGTGACAGGGTTGGTGATGGGACCACGAGTCGAGGGAGGTAACAACAATATATTACCAACTGTTAGTGGGTAAAGGTCTATGGCCTCTAGGCAGACCCATTTCGGGGTTTCGGTAAGTGTTTGGTGAGACCTTATTTTCACTGCGTGAAATAAGGTCAGTTGGGCCAGTTGGGCTGCATGGTAGTATTTGGTGAAATCCGGGATGCCCAGGCCTCCACACAATTTGTGACGAAGGATGGTTCTCGGTACCCTAGGTTTGGTTGGACCCCAAATGTATTTAAATACTCTGGACTGATTAATTCGGTGGAAGTATGAAGGGACATTGATTGGGAGGACTCTATAAAGATATAAAAGTTTAGGGAGCAAAGACATCTTAACGGCTGCCACCCGATCTAACCATAAGATACATAAAGGTTTCCATGTGTCTAAAAGAGAGGACAGCTGTGCTAGCATGGGGAGATAATTAGCTTGGTAGAGAGAGGCTGGGTTTCCAGTCAGCTTTATACCCAGGTATGGAAGGGAGGTGGTAGACCAGATAAAGGGGAAGCATGCTTGTAGGTGAGTCATTTCTTGGTGAGGGAGAGACATGTTAAGAGCCCTAGACTTTGCTTGGTTGACTTCTAGGCCTTAGATGGATGCAAATTTGTCTAAGGTTTGGATGAGGTTAGGAAGGGATGTGCGAGATGACGTTACAAAAAGGAGTGCATCATCTGCGAATAGGCAGATCTTATGACAGGTGGATGCAATTTCTAGTCCTTTTATGTTGACATTTGTCCTAATCAGAGAAGCCAAGGGCTCGATAGCTAAGGCAATAATTAAAGGGGAGAGGAGGCATCCCTGTCTAGTGCCTCTTTCTATAGAGAAACTGTACAAGAGAAACCCTGAGTACTTGATATAGGCTTGTTGGTGGTTATAAAGGGATGCATTTATGTTTTAATAATATTTGGTAACACTATATTGCTCTGGTCACAGTGTGTTAAAAAATAAATTCTAAACTATTAACATAGGTCACCAGTCATTGTCCCTGATCACCCCCCACACTAGTTATATGATGACGCTGTACTACACTGGTGACAGTATGTTAGAACTGCAAGATTAATCGTTTAAAAAAAAAAATCGCAATCTCGATTCAAGCCCCCTCATGATCTCAATCCAGAATTTCCATGAGTTATGTAAATGCAGAGCCGTTCTCTGCTCAGAACTGTCAAAGAAAAAAAAAAAAAGTCGGCGATGTTTATCACAACATTGCTCAGTGCTGAGAGACAACATTATTTAGTTCTTTTAGATCAAAGGGGTGAACTTTGGTCTGTAAATGAGGGCAGTTGAAAAACTTAAAGACTAAACATTTGTTGCTTACAAGGTAAAATCTGTATTTTTTGTTAGAAAATTACTTAGAACCCCCAAACATAACATATATATATATATATATATATATAATTTTTAGCAGAGACCCTATGGAGTAAAATGGCAGCCGTTGCACTATTTTATGTTATATTTTAAATATACTTCAAAATGAATAAAAAAAAAAAAAAAAACTAAACAGTAAAGTTAGCCCAATTTTTTGTATAATGTGAAAGATGTTATACCGATAATCGTGATCTTTATTCTAAGCAAAAAATTTTGATTCTCATTTTATCCAGAATCGTGCAGCTCTACAGTATGTAAAAAATAAATAAAACATTTGTGGCCAAAAAATAACAACTTCAAAAAACAATCTATTCATCTTACTAAATATCTTGGACTGTCTACTTTCCATTTGGGGATATTTGTCTTGTCCTGACATCAAGAAATGAGATAGATCTTCAGTGCATCAGGATTGATCAATTTTCAGATATACACTGTGTACACAAGTATCAGGCGAGTTGTATTTGAGGATTAATTTATGAACAACTACAGTTCTCTCGGTCAATCCAAAATGTTAATAAACCTCAAACCTGAATATTTAAGAAAGAAAATTGTTTAATGCAGCGCATTCTCATTTTCTTTATAATGCTAGAAGAATGAAGTTGTTTTGCTGCTCATATTCACACAGACTTCTCCAAAACGCATTTCTTTATTCTTTTTCGTCAGATCTCCTGAATCCTTTATATATATATATATATATATATATATATATATATATATATATATATATATATATATATATATATATAATTATATATACATTTTTTTTGTTTGTTTTTTTAATCAAGATCTCCTTTGTTTTATTTTTATTTATTTATTTTTTTACATTTTGCTCATCTTCTTAATTTTTTTGGTGTGTTTTGTGTGTCAACTTAACACAACACCATTATTATCTTTTTATTTTATTGTTTAATTTTTTAATCTGTAGGAGGTTGTTTGGTGTTGGTGCCCCTTGTTATTAATTTGACTTTGTATTTTTGAAATGTACCTGCCTACTCACAAACTGTGCTTTTTTAAGTAAAACACATAGGCAAGTATTTAACCCAAAAAAAACTTTATTAGGTGTCATAATCAAATAGAGGGAAGCAACGCTGGAGAAACTGGGAAAATAGGCGAAGCCTTTGGCCCCCAGGGCAGACATCAACTATTTAAATGTAAAAATTGGTGGCCTGAGGTGTCCATATCGAAGGGAGAACAGTCTGGTCCAGAAGTCCAAGAGATCAGGAAGAACAGATGACATCTATGTCCCCAGGCTGTGGTCATATACCAGCCTGCATCTTCTGTCAGACCAGACTGAACCCAGGCCATCACTCTCTGGTCTTCCTTGGACACTTCCCTCCAGGCTTCCTTCCAGGCTGTGGCTCTGCTCCTGTAGTTGTGGCAGGAGGAGGAGGGTGATGGTCGACCTCCCGGCTGCCACTTGCCACAGCCTCCTCCCGGTTGAGGTCTTCCTGTGTATGAAAACGGGACCTAGTTTTATTTTTTTGTTCATCAATCACATATTTTTCAGCTCATGACTGTTGCAAATTGAATGTTAATAAATAGAACAGACTATCATTCTGAGCCCATAATTTATCATTCTTGTCACAATCATTTTAGGTCACTACTGTCTATTGATATGTAAAACACTTTGTTAAATCAGAACTTACTGATCACTAATAACATCTAAATAACATCATTAAATGTACGACAATCAATATGTTGAACAATGCTATACCTGTCTCAAGCTGGGCCCCTCCACATCTTCTTGCCTGGAAGGCCCAGGTTGGACATCGGAAGCCCTTAGCTGGGGGGTGAGGAAGCCTTGAAGGAAGATGGTAGAGTGGTGGCCTGGGTTCACTCTGGTCTGCCAGAAAATGCAGCCTGTCATAGTACAACATCCTGGGGTCATAAATGTCATCTGCATCTCCCGATCTCAGGGAAAGCTGGACCCTCCTCCTCTCCCTCAGATATGTGCTCCTCAGGCCTCTAATTTTGGACTTCACATAGATGATGTCTGCCGTGGGGCCATCATCTTCACCAAAGCAAGCAGTTTCTCCAGCGCTGCTTTCCTCTTACTTCGGTCCATATAAAAGGGGTTGTTCATCTGCCACAGGCAGGGCAGCTCCCTGAGCATATCAATGAATAGCCCCAGAAAATGTGGTTCCTTGAACCCATCCATATTCTCTGCAAGACACAATACAAGACAAACCCTAATGTCAGGCTATACTCTCCTATTCTTGTCCCAATATAGGCCTCAATCTAGAAGCAGTATAGACTAGCGATGTACCACGTTAAATTTGTACCTTCGTTCGAACGATCAGCGCTTTTGCTACTCCTTCCTCCGCTCACAGATCATACGTACGACGCACGCGTGTTACGTTTTATATACAGTGCGCATGCGTGAAACTCTGCCCACCCCTGATGTTCTTTCTAGTCTATTCCCCGCCCCTTTACTTTCGGCGCAGTGGGGAGAGCACATGGCGGAGGGACAGCAGGTGCGCACTAATTATTCTACTAACGAGGAGGAGAAGGAGGATGAAAGCCCAGAGCCAGAAATGTCCCGATCCTGGAGGAGAAGATTTAAGGCCTCAAATATGTCTTTTGTAGAGATGGCGGAGATGGTGGACATATTGAAGAGGAACGACTATGATGGAAAGTATGGGCCTTACCCCAACCCAAATGTCAGAATGGCCAAGATCATGGCTAAAGTTGTGAAGAGTCTGCAGAAGAATTTTGGGGTACGTCGATCCAAGGATCAACTGAGGAAACGCTGGTCAGACCTGAAACTGAGGGAGCACGATCAGTACAGAAAGATCAAGCGAGTTCTTCAAAAAAGTAAGTAGTTGTTTGTTCATATTATTATGTGCTTTGATTTAATGTTGTACAGTTAAAAATGGCCACTTTCATGTTCATGGGTTCAAAAATCATTTGTAGTAAACATCGTTCGTTCGCCCACTTCAAATACAATGTTTTTTAAAGTTGGAGTTAACTACATTTCTTCAGGTCTATTTCTAGTCAAAGCAAGTTTGTTGTCTAGAGGGGTTTGTAACTAGAATGAAATGCAAACTTGATTCAGTGTAAAACACAGGATGCTCAGCAGCTGTTTACACATCTGGACTCAGGAGCACTAGTGTGGGACACCAGAACACCCTTTTTATTAGAGTGTACCACACACGTGCTCCAGTGGATACTATAGGGGCGTCTCCATCTGTGAAACTTGCACAAAACAGGTAAGTATTCCAGCTAGAGAAAGGATCTAAAATGTTTTCCGCTTTGAACTCTGCAAAAAAAAAAGACAATTGTATGACACTTCCCAAGCAATGTTTCATCTTCCTATTTGTGCCCTCAAATATCTGTGTGCTAAGTATTCCTTTTTTACATTCTCATAGGGGAGAGAAGACTCGGGATGTCTGAGGACGCCAGGGACCCCACACCTCCAAAAGAAGGGGAAATAACAACACAAGAAGGAGAGGAGGAGTTGGAAGAAGGAGAGGTTGTTGAAATTGGCGAAATTGGCACCACAACAGGTGAGTGTCTGAGACCACAGCTTCAGGTAAGGTAATAGCTGAATGCCTGCATATTTATAATACACAGTGTGTTTTTTGGTACTAAAGTGGTACTTGCTACTAAAGTGGCTGAGATGAAGGGGTTGCACCCCCAAAACACGTACATTGATGCCCCATGATGGGCGATGGCACATATTGACTAGGCATGGGATCAGGAGGAAAGTGCCCAGTTTGATTCACAATTTGTGTGCATCTTCCAAATTTGGCTTTTACAGGGGTGACACCCCATGTGATGAACGCAATATCAACACAGTTTGGACATACTCATGTCTGATATTGTCTTCACTTTTTAAAGTTGAACTTTGTAAGTTCCTCTGTTCTGTATGTTATGCTTTGATACATGCCTGTTTTCTCAAAAACGGCGAGTTATATTAATGCTACCAAAAATAAAGTTATATACACCAAATATGTTGGTTTGTTGTAAAACCCTTTTATAAAGCACATGTGAATGTGCTTTGAGTAAAAAGTTTAATTAGCAACAATTTGTGGCTTCCTTTTTCAATTTTGCGCAAAAGCAGTATTTGTAGTAAAGTTGTTGTTTTCTGTGACAATGGGTGTTATTTACAAAAGGCAAATCCACTTTGCACTCCAAGTGCAGTTTCAGATGCACTTTTGCAGTGCACTTGTAGTGCATAGTGGATTTGCCTTTAGTAAATAACACCCACAGTGCTATAAAATTAGCCCCAATCACGCCATTTGGCACAGAAATTTGTTTAGCACTGTTGAATTAAAAGGCCCAAAAATAACGAAACCTAGGAGACACCTAAAACAAATCCAAGCAGTAAATGAAAACAAATATTATTGCAGTTTCCAAGATGCATTTATTTAAAAAATGCCTCTCAGACATTGTCTGTCATATCAATGGCCCCCCTACCCACAAAGTACTCTGTGTATCTGTTTCTGACCTTGCGGGCACTTTGGGGGGGGGGGGGGCAAGCCAGGACGGCCAGCTTCAAGGTCCGTCAGGTTGTCATGTGGAAATAAGTCGGCGTCAGGCCCAACTGAGGCCACATAGTTTGTAGAATATTTTTTCAAAAAGTTGTGCAGAATGCAGCAGGAAAGGACAATATGATTGACTTTGTATTCCGCCATGTGGATGGGGGTCAAGAATAGGCAGAACCGGCTGGCCATTATCCCGAAAGTGTTCTCCACTACTCTTCTGGCTCTGGCCAGCTGGAAATTAAATACCCTCTGGTCCGGGGTGAGGGGCCTCATCGGGAACGGCCGCATCAGATGGTTTCCAAACGCAAATGCTTAATCCACGACAAAGGGGAGTCCTTCAAAATTCTCCTCTGGAGGTGGCAAGCCAAAACTGCCACTCTGGAGACGCCAGTAGAACTCCGTCTGTGCGATCACTCCACCATCCGACATCTGGACATTTTTCCCCACGTCCACATACAGAAAGTCGTATGTCACTGACATCACCGCCAACATCACAATACTATTTTACCCCTTGTAATTATAATAGTAAGACCCCGAGTTGGGGGGTGGGACGATGCGATGCATTGAAGAAAACTGTAGAGTCAAACAAGAAAAAAATTTAGTAATTTTGCACATCAACATTGCAAGCAGATTAGACACAAACCGTTTTGGCCAAGATCAGTATAACATTTTTGGAAATGAGTATTTAAAGGCAAAAGTATAAGGTCCCCTTATCAGATTCCTCACCCCATCTGATGGCCCATTGCTAAAAATTAGGGGGGGGGGATGTTTTGGACAGGTAACCACCTCCACTTCATTGTGAGCTGAATGCATAATAATGTGATATACTTTGGCCAGCCCCTCCTTACTTACACTATTGGCAGCCCACTGGACAGGTAAGAAGTGTCATAATCCCCAAAAAATAAAAAAACGGAAGCAAATTTTTTCATTCTGATATTACCTATCAAGATAATAGGCTAAAAAATCTTAACACGGTAGCATTTGAAAGTATTGAGACAGGCCCTTGCACTACATGCTTTGGGGAATTCATCCATAAATCTGACCACTAAAGAGGTAGGTATAGTGTGTATGGGTTTGGCAAAGTCAGCAGATAGAGGATTGGTATCAGCTGACTAAGCGGTTGGGGGAGGGGGGTTCCTAATGAGTTTGGGCCACACAAAAAAAAAACCTCTGCCACTCTGCATGAATTTAAGGACACAAATAACATTTGTACACATTTTAGGGGGTGTTTAGACGAAAGCACTACTATGGAGCTGACAAAATACATTGCTAAGTGACTAGGCTATAGGTGTATGGGCCCAGGAGAGCATGCTGGGGAGTTTGGTGAAGGCAAATATGCATGAAAGACAAAAAGAACTTTAAAAGCTTCCAGCATGCATGAGGACAAAGGGGCACAGCATATTACTGCATATTACAATGATGGTAATTAGGGAACAATTAAATACAATACATTAGCAAACACACTAAATACATAGAATTTGATGTTAAAGGAGAAATCTTACCTTTAATATAGTCCTTCTGCAGGACCTGTATGATGGCAGAACAGGTCTCTGGCATAAGGATGGGGGGAGATGCCTGTCGAACTTGAGGTCCTGAAGGCTTCTCCCTGTCGCTAGGAACCGCAACGTGGTGACTAGCCTCTGCTCCGGAGCGATGGCTTGCCGCATGCAGGTATCCTGCCTGCTGATATAAGGGGACAGTAAAGCCAACAGACAGTGAAAAACGGGGTCTGTCATCCTGCGAAAGTTCCTGAAATCATCAGGATTATTCTCCCAGTTCTCACAAAGCAAAGGCATGTGCAAGAATTGGTCACACTGGAGCAACCAATTCTTGGTTCATGAACTCCTCCTCGCCCTGTTCATGGACTGGGCTTGTGTCAAAGCTAAAAGCCCAACACCAAGCCCCTGCACAGCATGAACTCTACGACGAGTACGTACATGCAACATGGCTTCAAAATGGTCAGCTGGCCAGAAGGGACTAACAAAAAGCACCGATAAACAGCAAGGCCTGAAAGAATGAACTGAAAACCTGAAACGAGCAGACAATAAGCACTGAAAATCAAAGCATACTATATAAAATGTAGGCCGCAATGAGAAACAAATGCAAAACTGACTACATGCAGTTATAAGCAGATATGCACGACAAGCACAAACTGAAGAGCAGTAACGAGTAACCAGTTTCAGACAAAATCCATAGGAAAATATCTGACGGATTTTGTGGTCGGAATGTCCGACCGTGTGTACGGGGCATTAGTGTGCAGAATTATGATGCCACTAAATGATAAACGAAAATTTTCCCATCTTACCTGTTTATTTTTATCCGTTAAAGTGAGAATAATAAAACAAAAAGCTCAAAATTTACAAATAAACATTTCTAACTAAAAAAATAAAAAAATCAGTGACCACTATAGACCCCCCTTCTTCTTTTTTTTTTTTTTTTTAAATCATTTTTATTGATCAATTTTTTCATGAAAAGAAGACATTCAAGAATATGAGCGCTATGTTCATTACAAATAGCACTAATTCTACAGTAAAGGCATTTTGAAACAACCATGGCTATAGCAACAACAAATAGCATGTTCTAGGTTAAAGCTATAAAAATGCTAGAACCTTGTAGTGCAAAATATCTGCCTTTTAAAAAGGAAAATAACATTATAACTTAAGGTAAAACATAAAAAGAAAAAGATCAGAAAAATAGAGTGAGGGGTCATCATAACAATTTGTTTACGAACTCAAGGCGGCTCCTTCTGGAGATGCCATTGTTCTAAAACACGGTTGTGAGTCTTCATTTTTTCCTGCATTCTGCCCCCCTTTGTTCTCAATGGGGTTTAGGTCAGGTGAGGAAGCGATCCATGTCATTATTCGTTCATCTTTTAGGCCTTTACTGGCTAGCCACGCAGTGGAGTACTTTGATGCATGTACTGCATAAATATCATGGGCTTCTTGAAAGATGCAGCCTTTTTCCTGTACCACTGCTTGAAGAAAGTGTCTTCTAAAAACTGGCAGTAGGTTTGGGAGTAGATTTTGAGTCTATCTTCAATCTGAAAAGGTTCAACTAGCTCATCTTTAATAATACCAGCCCATACCAGTGCCCCACCTCCACCTTGCTGGCGTCTGAGTCGAAGTGGAGCTCTGTGCTTGTTACTGATCCAGCCACAGGCCCATCTATCTAGTCCATGAAGAGTCACTCTCATCTCATCAGTCCAAAAAACCTTTGAAAATTCTTCAGAAAGTCTTCAGATATTTCTTGGCCCAGTCTTGATGTTTGAACTTATGAGACGCCATGCGACTTTCATGTTGGATCAGTGTGAACACATATTATTACACAGGTTCTGTGGCTGATTAAGGTGGTAATTAAACTCACTTCATGCTTTGTCTGCATTAAATTAGCCTCAGAACCTGTATAAAATGTGTTCGGTTTTAAAGGGGTGAGATGGCAACCCTAACCTGTACACCTATCAAATTGTGACCTGTGGCTGTGTTGGTACAGCCCCCGTGTCCCCTTAGAGTAACAGGGGGCTCCAGCTGCATGAAGATTCTATTCATTCACGTAGCAAGAGTAACTATGTGAATGAGTCCTTAAGGCTCATGTGGCTTTGAAGGATGGTAAAATCCCATGGTTGAGTGGCATTTTTACCACCTACAAACTGCTACCAGCTTTAGCAACAGAGGCCATGGCTAGCGGTGTGCACATGTCTCACTTTTGAGACAGAGAATGGAGATGAAGATATAAACTCCTCAATTCCTTCCCCTGTAGTCTCAGCTTCACTGAACAGTGAATAAATGGGAGGTGCTCTGTGCTAAAGCGGATTTTTGTTTTGGTACAATGATTTTTCTCCAGTCGCCTTTCAGGACAACCCTGGAGAGAGCGCAGCTCCGCCCACTTTGAGGAAACACTTGCATTTTTCCTTTAAAGCTCCTCCTCTTCCACCATGGCCTCAGTTATTGTGTTTCCTCCGCCATGGATGGAAGCACTTGTGGGAACCAGGGCTGCGTTCTCTCCAGGAGGAGGGGGGGTAGTCCTACCTTAAGCAGCCTGGAAAGGCTGCTGCAAAGACCATCCCAGCCCCCCCTAGTACGAGCGGGGGGGGGGGTTCCGGAGTCCCTGACCTTCTCCAGCTCACGGGAGCGGTGGCCGGCAGGGAGTCGAGGCGTCTGTACCCGGAGGCCGCAGGTTTTAATTTTGCGCGCCGCGCGGTATGGTTTCCGGGTAGTGTCACCTGGCGGGTGGATGACGCGGCGGCCAGTGACGCGGCTTCCTGTGCGGGCGGGGCGACTGTGGTTCCGGTCGCCTGGAACGCAAGGGTCAGGGGGTGGGTCTACAGGCCGGTACTTCCGCTTCCGGCGTGCGTAGTCGCTGAGCCCGGGAAATGTAAAAAGCGACTGTTTTCATTCATTCGCCCCGCTGCGCTTTCTGCAATGATGGAGGAAAGATCTGCAGCAGTGCTGGCACCCCAAGCACCGGTCAGGCCCAGGTAAGAGGGGTACAAAGGTACTCTTAATTCTTTACCTTATGGGCTGTTTCTTTTTCTGTGGTCACTTGTTTCATTCCTCCCTGAGGGGGGTCCTGTCACTACAGGGTCAGAGGTTACTTCCCTCGGACCTGTAGTTTGGTGGTTGCTGCACTCAGGTGGTTTCTTTATTGTTGGTGGTGGTATGTCTAGCATCCAGGTGTGGTAGCAAGACAAGCTTTTGTTTTTTGTCTCCTAGGAAACGGTTTCAGGGAAAGTAAAGAGAGCAAATCCCCCAGGTCAAAAGAGATGCCCTGTGTGCAAGAACCCCTTAAGAGAATCCTGGCAGAAGGCGGCATGTAAGTCTTGTATCAAGGAGCTAGTGGAGGAGGAGTCCTCTCAGCAGTATGGCGAGCTGTATTCGTCAGTGCAAGAGATAGCAAGCTCGCTAAGCTCCGTCAAGACTTTGTTGGTTCACAACCCAGCAGGTCAGGGCGGCAGCCAGCAACCACCATCAAGTCCCCGAGCATCTACCTCCAGGCAGAGGGAGGTGGCAGACACGGAGGACGAAGGGGCAAGTACTCTCCCTTCCCTCAGAGATTCAGAGGAGGAGGTAGAAGAGGAGGATGACAGCCGTGGTTCCAGGTACAAGCTGTCTTTAGAGGAGGTAGATGACCTCCTGAGGGCTATCTATACGACCCTGGACATCCAGAAGGAAAAGGTCCAGTTGTCTGTACATGACAAAATGTATCAGGGGCTGGATGAGGTTAAATCCAGGGTTTTCCCTGTCCACAGGGTTGTCAGACACGGTTAAAAAAGAATGGAAGGACCCAGAGAGGGGTCCTTTCCTTTCTAAGAGCCAGAAAAGACACTTTCCCTTTGACGAGAGACTCAGAGGTGTGGAACAAAAAAACACGTGTGGACGCAGCCTTTTCACAGGTATCGCGTAGGACAGACTTGGCCTTTGAGGACATGGGGGTACTCAAAGATGCCATGGATAAAAGAGCAGATACTCTTTTAAAAAGAGCTTGGGATTCTGCGTCGGCCAGCCTCAAACCAGCTATGGCTTCCACGGTGGTGGCTAGGAATTTAGAGTGCTGGATAGAAAAATTGCAGAGCCACGTGGAAGCAGGTACACCTTGTAAGGATTTAGTGGAATCCTTTCCACTTATCCTTAGAGCGGTAAAATATATGGCTGATGCCTCTGCTGAGTCCATTAAGATGGCAGCCAGATCTGCGGCCCTGGTGAATTCCGCCAGGAGAGCTGTTTGGCTTAAAACGTGGTCAGGTGACACAGCCCCCAAAGTTAGGTTGTGTGGTCTGCCCTTTTCAGGGGATCTGCTGTTCGGGCCAGAACTGGAAACAGTTCTCGACAGAACAGCAGACAAAAAGAAGGCCTTTCCGGCCAAGAAAAAACAGACAGGCAAAAGGAACTTTCGTCCTGTTCAACAGTCCCGTAAGGGTGGGGAGGACAGCAAAAGTCGCTGGAACCCTCAGAAGGGTAGAGGTAAAGGAGGAATTTTGTTCAAAACCCCCTCCAGTCAACCCCCCAAAGATAAGTGACTACTCTGCTCCGGTCGGAGGAAGGTTGTCCGCCTTCCTTCCACAGTGGAGCCAATGTTCCTCAAGTCAGTTCGTGAGGAACATTGTGGCACAGGGATACAGCCTGGAGTTTTCCAACATTCCCCCAAGCAGATTTTACATCACGGCCCTTCCAAGGGACCAAGACAAAGCCTCTGCCATGAGGAGCCTCTTGGAGGATCTGATACAACAGGAGGTGATTGTCCAGGTTCCAAAGGACTAGGAAGGCCATGGGTTTTATTCACACATCTTCCTAGTGAGAAAACCCTCAGGCAAATATCGATTGATACTGAATCTGAAAATCCTGAATCAGTCAATACGATACAAGCACTTGCGCATGGATACAATCCATACAATAACAAGGTTGTTATCCAAAAACTGCTTCATGGCCTCCCTGGATCTGAGGGACGCCTATCTACATGTCCCGATCGCCCAATCCTCCCAAAGGTTCCTCAGGTGAGCAGGGAATCTAGGGTCATCAATCTGGCACCTACAGTTCAGGGCCTTGCCGTTCAGGCTGTCGTCCTCCCCCAGGATCTTCACCAAGGTCATGGCGGAAGCCCTGGAACCACTGAGATTGAGGGGAATCTCGGTGGTCCCATATCTGGACGATCTCCTATTTTTTGCGGACTCCAGGGAACAGGTGCTGTCAAATCTTCAGATAGCACAGGCTCACCTCGAGGACTTAGGATGGCTTCTCAATTTGGAGAAATAGAACCTAGTTCCAAGCCAGGAAGTAGTTTTTCTAGGGTACATAATCAATTCTACCCTGCAAAAAGTTTTTCTTCCGCAAGAAAAAGTGGAGAAAATCCTGATTGCAGTAAAACAAATGCAGACGAATCAGGTAGTTTCAGTCCGTTCAGCTATGAGGGTGTTAGGTCTCCTTACAGCCTCCATCCCAGCTGTCCAGTGGGCCCGGTTCCATTCCAGACCTCTTCAGGCAGAGATTCTGCAGGTCTGGTCTCACCAGGTTTCAATAGAAAGGAAATTCAGCCTCACCTCAAAAGTAAAACGGGCCCTGTGGTGGTGGCGAAACACAGCCAACCTCACAAAGGGTCTTCCCTGGTTCTGGCTGCTAGACAAGCGCCTGACGACGGACGCGGGTGCTTGGGGTTGGGGAGCCCACCTAGACTGGCTGACGGTCCAAGGGACTTGGTCCAAGGCAGAGTCTCGGAAATCTTCGAACTGGAGAGAACTCAAGGCTGTGTCGCTGGCCCTTCGGGCTTTTCAGCACGTAGTAGAGGGACAGCATGTGCAGGTTCTGTCAGACAATGACAACAGTGGCATATGTCCTAAAACAGGGGGGGGGGGGCAGGAGCAGGGGTCTCATGGAGTTAGCCAGGCAACTATTCGCATGGGCAGAAAAAAGCGTGGCCTCCCTCTCAGCGGTCCCCCTAAAGGGCTCTCTGAATCTTTGGGCAGATCTACTCAGCAGGAAGAGACTGGTGGAAGCGGAATGGAGCTTAAATCAGGAGGTTTTCCTGATGATCGCCAGTACTTGGGGCTTCCCCCAGGTGGACCTATTTGCGAATCAACAAAACTGTAAGGTCCAAAAATACTATTCTCTTCACCGAGAAGATCAGGCCATAGGTCTAGACGCATTAGCCCATCCTTGGCATTACCGTCTGTGCTATGCCTTTCCCCCCTTTCCTCTGATACCGGTGGTCCTGAGGAAATTCTGGGAAGAGAGGACCAGCATGATTTTGATCACGCCCTTCTGGCCAAAAAGACCCTGGTTCTCGGCTCTAGCTACAGAACCCCCGTGGAGACTACCAGTCAGGCAGGACCTTCTGACGCAGGGGTTAGTGGTCCATCCAGAGGCAGGCAGACTGCAGTTAACCGCCTGGTTTCTGAGGAGGACCTCTTAAGGGCTAAGGGCTTGTCTGAGGGACTAGTGAGGACTCTACTCTCTAGTAGGAAGGAAGTGACTTGGGCCATTTACCTTAAAGTATGGAAGAAGTACAACTCATATTGTACTTTGAGGGGGTTCCAGGTGAAAAGTACTAGTTCTGTACTTGAATTTCTCCATGAAGGAATGGAGAAAGGTTTGGCAGCCAGCACCCTGAAGACTCAGGTGGCGGCCCTTTCTGTTTAGAAAAAACCCTTTCAAGGGAAACTTTAATTTCCAGGTTCTTCAGGGCAATGGCACGGAATAGACCAGTTCCCCTGAGGAATTTTCCCAGTTGGGATTTATCCATAGTTTTACAGGGTCTAACGGGAGCTCCGTTTGAACCTCTTAAGGATTCTTGTTTAAAAAATTTAGTTTTAAAAACAATTTTCTTAGTGGCCATTACGTCAGCTAGACGAGTGAGCGAGTAACAGGCTCTGGCAGTTACAGAGCCTTTTCTAAAGATTTTTCCTGATCGGATAGTGCTGCAGATAGACCCAGCCTTTCTTCCTAAGGTATGTTCAGAATTTCATCGTACCCAACAAATAGTGTTGCCTACCTTTTCCTCCAACCCTACCAACACAGGTGAGGAGGCCTTTCATACCTTAGATGTAAGGAGGTGTCTTCTCCATTTCCTGACAGTTACCAGGGAATTCAGAAAGACGAATGCTCTGTTTGTAGTCTTTTCAGGTCCTAGACAAGGGGAAAAAGCCTCTAAGAGTACTCTAGGTAGGTGGCTTAGAGAGGTAATTTTGGAGGCCTACAAAGCTAGAGGAGAATCTCCTCCCTCCGGAATTGCTGCCCACTCCACTAGGGCAACAGCAGTGTCTTGGGCCGAGAGGGCCAGTGCTACGCCTGACCAGATCTGCAAGGCGGCCACGTGGTCAAGTTACTCAACTTTCCTTTGGCACTACAGACTGGACTTACTGTCAGCTGCGGATCAAGCCTTTGGCAGGAAGGTTCTGCAGGCAGTGGTCCCACCCTAGGGTAAGCTTCTCGTTTATCCTCTCCAGGGTTGTCCTGAAAGGCGACTGGAGAAAATACCTAGTTAGACTTACCGGTGACGGTATTTCTAAGAGCCTTTCAGGACAACTCCTAGTTCCCTCCCTTGTGTTTCTATGTTTAAGATGATACAAGTATCTGTCATGGTTTGTGTGTGTTCTCTGTGCTTTATCTTCCAGTTTGCCGGAGGTAACAATAACTGAGGCCATGGTGGAAGAGGAGGAGCTTTAAAGGAAAAATGCAAGTGTTTCCTCAAAGTGGGCGGAGCTGCGCTCTCTCAAGGGTTGTCCTGAAAGGCTCTGAGAAATACCGTCACCGGTAAGTCTAACTAGGTATTTTTTTGATATGCAAACGGAGAACAGATACCAAATCCCCACGCAGGGGATATGAACATTAGACAAAATGCAGAATTTCATGCAAGAACACAAACTAAAATGTACCATAGAGTATAAACTATGAACTAGTCAGTCAAGTAATTGGCAGATCGTTGTTCCTAATTTTTACTGACTGGAATGGTACCAGCGGATTGGAGAAAAGCCAATGTAGCACCAATATTAAAAAAGGGCACAAAATACATCCCTGGGCATTACAGACCAGTTAGCCTAACATCAATAGTATGCAAGCTCTTGGAGGGGATTATAAGGGACTTTATACAAGATTTCAGTAATGACAATAGTATCATTAGCAGTAATCAGCATGGATTCATGAAGAATTATTCTTGCCGAACCAATCTATTAACCTTCTATGAGGAGGTGAGTTGCCATCTAGATAAAGGAAGTCCCATAGACGTGGTGTATCTGGATTGTGCAAAAGCATTTGACATAGTTCTCCATAAACGTTTACTGTACAAAATAAGGTCAGTTGGCATGGACCATAGGGTGAGTACATGGATTGAAAACGGGCTACAAGGGCGAGTTCAGAGGGTGGTGATAATTGGGGAATGGTCAGGGGTGGTGGGTAGTGGGGTCCCACAGGGTTCTGTGCTGGGACCAATTCTATTTAATTGGTTCATAATTGACCAGGAGGATGGGGTAAACAGTTCAATCTCTGTATTTGCGAACGATACTAAGCTAAGCAGGGCAATAACTTTGCAAGAAGATCTGAACAAATTAATGGGGTGGGCAACTACATGGCAAATGAGGTTTAATGTAAGAAAAAATGTAAAATAAT
Organism: Lithobates sylvaticus; assembly: GCA_028564925.1. Classification (NCBI taxonomy): domain Eukaryota; kingdom Metazoa; phylum Chordata; class Amphibia; order Anura; family Ranidae; genus Lithobates; species Lithobates sylvaticus. The sequence goes on from CM053034.1 coordinate 141,565,931, forward strand.
GCATTTGGGTGGCAAAAATATGAATGCAATCTATGCACTATGGGAGAACCTCTGGGGGAATCTAGGATGGAAAAGGACCTGGGGGTCCCAGTAGATGATAGGCTCAGCAATGGCATGCAATGCCAAGCTGCTGCTAACAAAGCAAACAGAATATTGGCATGTATTAAAAAAAGGGATCAACTCCAGGGATAGAGCGATAATTCTCCCACTCTACAAGACTCTGGTCCGGCCGCACCTAGAGTATGCTGTCCAGTTCTGGGCACCAGTCCTCAGGAAGGATGTACTGGAAATGGAGCGAGTACAAAGGACAACAAAGCTAATACAGGGTCCGGAGGATATTAGTTATGAAGAAAGGTTGTGAGCACTGAACTTATTCTCTCTGGAGAAGAGCGGCTTCAGAGGGTATATGATGTATTCATGTATTTATTGCGATCAGAGAAGCAGCATTTATCAATTAACTTCTAATTGGCCACTTTACAAGATTAGTCCTGCATTGGTTTCAGGATTTGCATATCACCTGATTATATGTCAGCAAGCACTGATATGTTATTCTAAAGTATTTTAAAGCACACCAAGTTTTTTTATTTATTTGGAGCACATTCATTTATATATATATATATATATATATATATATATATATATATATATATATATATATATATATATATATATATATATATATATATATATATATATATATATATATATATATATATATATATATATATATATATATATATATATATATATAAAATTGTTACAATCTCAATGTAACGTGAAGCATCTATTATTTGCACTTGGGATCATCACACCAGCACGGATTTTAATGATGAATTTTATTATACAGCACTATTATTATTCATTTATCACGCCACTTGCCACATTTATTTATTTATTATCACTTATATTTATTAATATCATAATAGAATAAGGTTGATATTGCGCACTATTTATACTCTCTTAGTATTTGTTTCAGAGCGGATATGATTTCAATTTACAAATACCGTACTGGTGACTCCACAATAGGGATAAAACTTTTTCACGGAAGGGAGTTTAACAAGAAACGTGGTCACTCATTAAAATTAGAAGAAATTAGATTTAACCTTAAACTGCGTAGAGGGTTCTTTGTTTTTGTTTTTTTGCTGGTGGGTATATTTGAGGATGTTAATCCTTGTATGGGCTAGTCCAAATCTTTTTTGGTTATTAAATAGTTGAAAGAGATGGGTAGTAAAATCAAGTTGATATCTTGGAAGGTAAGGGGATTGGGAGATAGGATTGGGAGATAGGGGGAAAAGATGAGCAGTTTTTGAAGTTTTAGAGTTTTATAAACCTGGAATAGTTTTTTACAAGTGACCCATTTGGAACGAGAGGATTCAGTACTTGCTGATATATCTAGATTTTCTTATCAATTTCATTCTACTTAATCCACATATGCACAGGGAGCTAGTGTGCTGATCGCTCGTTCTGCTTGGTTCTCATGTAAACAGTTTCATAGACCCTGAAGGTCGATGTATTATTATGTTAAATGATAAAAATGTCTTTCTAGTGAATGTGTATTGTAACATTGGGGGTTGTTTAGCTCTTGTAGTAGATGATTCAAACTAGTCAGGAACTATATTTTAGGGCATGGTAGCCCATTTTTATTAAAAAGGCAAATAAAGTCCATAACCTAACAGTTTCCCACACAGGGGTTCTTCCCCAGCAAATACACACAACGTAAAATGCTAGCCCACCTGTCTCTCTGTAGCAGTATTTCTGCTCTATATATCCTGGTCACACTGACCACTGGATCCTTCAGTGTGGACGGCTTTACTTTAGTGCCCTCAGCTCCGCTCTGGCCTTAGTCCGCAGGCCGTTTCACGGCCTCTTGCAGTCACACATGTTCAGGCTGTGCTCACCTGAGCACACAACACCCTGCTGGTCATCTACAAAAATCTGGACACAGGGTTAGAGATCCCGTCCCACTTAAGACACTGTGGAATCTCCAAACTACAGAGCCCCATGTCAGAATACCAAAACCTTGAGAAAGCTGTGAAAGCAGTTTTCTCCAGTCCACATCTATGCTCTGCAGTCTTGCACCAAGCAAATGTGCACGCCCTGTGTCCCCCCAAACTACCAATTTTACCATGACAGCATCTCCTACTGTCACAGTATGTTCCCCCTCCCTATAAAGAAGAGGTTTTGAAGACTGTTTAAAAATAGGATGCAATGGTCAGTTTTACCAACTTTAGTGATGGGAGACTTTAATAATTTATTGTATGAGGAGGAAGATAGATTTAACGCTTCAAAGCTCAAGGGGGGAACGAATAAAACAAGATTTTCTAGACAAATTCAGGAGATGGGGTTGGTGGATGTATGGAGACTCGGATTTCCATCGGCGAGAGAATACTCATGTTGTTCAAGTACTTATGGGTCGTTATCAAGAATAGATCTGGCCCTGGGTAATTACTATTTTCTGCCATGGTTGGACTCAATTCAGTATTGCTCTAGAAGCCTTTCAAATCACTCCCCTCTAGTATTGACGATGGGGAGGCAACTTTTACCTCCTCCTTTGAAAGTTAACCCTCAGTGGTTGTCTTGAATGCTGGAGGGGAATCCAATAGAATCATTATTATTAGATTTATTTTTTTTAAATAAGGGCACCGCTTCTCTGGTACTGGTTTGGGACACTATGAATGCTTATTAATGGGGTTTGATGATTAAAGAAATTTCGAGCTCATCAAAAAAATGGGAGGAGGGGCAACAATGGGAAGTGCAAACAGTCTAAATCAAGAAACGCCAAACAAACAACTCGCAGTTGGTAGAGAGTGAACTCAGCGAACCCCGATCAGAGTAATTCAAAGGGGTAGTCCAAGAGGCAAAGTCGGGAACAGGCAAAGTCGTCAACCGTGATCAGCGAAGTCCAAAGGAATAGTCCAAGAAACGTAGTCGAGTACAAGCAGAAGTCAGCAGCAAAAAATAATTCACATGGGGGGGGGGGGCAGGATCTGGGGGTCCCCTTGTTAAAGGGGGTTTCCAGATTCCGATAAGCCCCCCCGCTCGCAGACCTCCACAACCACTAGACAAGGGTTGTGGGGATGAGGCCCTTGTCCCCATCAACATGGGAGCAAGGTGCTTGAGGGGGGCCCCAAAGCATCCTCCCCATGTTGAGGGCATGTGGCCTGGTATGGTTCAGGGGGGGGGGGAATAAAGATAATGATCAGCGCAATTTATATACCCTATAATCATACAGAAAACATGGACCTGTATAAATATTATGCAACCAGAATTGTGCAAATCAATAAAGTGCAAATGTGCATATAATAAATGCTGTGCAGGCGATCCTGACTATTAAGGTCCTGTGCAAACAAATATGCAAATAATAAATATGGTAGAGATTACTGTGTAAACAATCCTAATAATGAGATTCTGTGCAAAATACTGCTGTGTAAACAACTAATGTGCAAAATATATAGTCCTTTATACACCTTGTGGTGTATAGATCCAGTCCTAATAAATCAGATGGTATTATCCATATATAAGTTCATAAGTAGGTGAAATAAATGTGCAATAAGTGCTGATGTGCAGCGATGTGACAAGCAGGCTTTTCAAATGACCTCCGCTGTGTGATCTTCATGTGCCCCACTCAGTGCTCTCTATGCTCTTACCTCCAAGTGGGTAACAAAACGACACTGAGATCCGTGTGTTGAAGGGCCGTTTATCCAAAGCATATAAAAGCGAGGAATCATCATCCTCTGATAAAGTCACGTGCCGTGACCGGAATACGAAACGACCAGAAGTGACGCAAAGAGGCGCCTGTAACGCCGTTATTACAGATCTGCTGTTTTATTTGTTTTTGTTGCAAGTAGCCACTTTTTAATTTGATTAATAAACAAGTCAAAATTTACTACACTATGGGATACACTATGGAATATAGCGCTCTGAGAGATACCATCCGCTGTCACTATAGCCAGGAAGGCCCTTCAACACACGGATCTCAGTGGCGTTTTGTTACCTTACACACAGTAATCTCTACCATATTTATTATTTGCATATTTGTTTGCACAGCTTTATTTTTGCACAGGAACTTAATAGTCAGGATCGCCTGCACAGCATTTATTATATGCACATTTGCACTTTATTGATTTGCACAATTCTGGTTGCATAATATTGAGCAGCAGCAATTTATTTAATATACCACATTTAGACATCATTCACTTTGATAGCGCGAGGGAACCACACTTTTTTACATCAGGAGGGGGGGTGCTGAGGGCATGTGGCCTGCCAGGTTGCGTGCTTGGATAAGGGTCAAGTATGGATTTTGGGGGGACCCCTACACCATTTTTTAAAACATTTGGCACAGGGTTCCCCTTAATATCCATACCAGACATGAATGGCCTGGTATCTATTTTGGGGGGACTCCTAGGCAATTTTTTTTTTTTTGGGTGCGGGGGTCCCCTTAATAGCCATAACAGACCCAAAGGGCCTGGTAAAGGACTGGGGGGGAGCAAACCCATGCCATTTTATCTATATTGCCAGGACCCAACAATACATTACAGCTGCAAGCAGTTTTAAATGACTTTTTTTCCCTTTTAGAAATGTAATTTTGCTGTGGTACTGTTATAAACACTGGAAAAAAGGCATACTAAGCACACCCTCCAGGCATGATATTTAACCACTTCCCATCCTGCCCATAGTCATATGACGCCCACAAGGTGGATCTCCCATCCTGGGTGGGCGTCATATGACGTCCTCCCATTCCCGGCCGCCTGGGGGGCGCGCACGCGATGTCCGCTGGGCACCCGTGATTGCCCGTGAAAACAGCGGGACCATGGAGCTGTGTGTGTAAACGCACAGCTCCACGTCCTGTCAGTGGAGAGGAGACCGATCATGTGATCCCAGTACGGAGGAACACTGATCGGTCTCCTCCCCTTGTGAGTCCCCTCCCCCCACAGTTAGAATCACTACCTTAGGGAACACATTAACCCCTGCAGCGCCCCCTAGTGTTAACCCCTTCTCTGCCAGTCACATTTACACAGTAATCACTGCAATTTTATAGCACAACGATCGCTGTGTAAATGTGAATGGTCCCAAAAATGTGTCAAAAGTGTCAAGTGTCCGCCGCAATGTCGCAGTCATGAAAAAAAAATCGCAGATCGCCGCCATTACTCGTAAAAAAAAAAAATGCAATAAATCTATCACCTATTTTGTAGACGCTATAACTTTTGCGCAAACCGATCTATATACGCTTATCGCGATTTTTTTTTTTTACCAAAAATATGTAGAAGAATACGTATCGGCCTAAAATGAGTAAAAAAATTGATTTTTAAAAAAAAAATGGGATATTTATTATAGCAAAAAGTAAAAAATATTGTGTTTTTTTTTTTTTTTAAATTGTCGCTCTTCTTTTGTTTATAGCGCAAAAAATAAAAACCGCAGAGGCCATCAAATACCACCAAAAGAAAGCTCTATTTGTGGGAAAAAAAAGGACGTCAATTTTGTTTGGGTGTAACGTCGCATGACCGCGCAATTGTTAGTTAAAGCGACGCAGTGCCGAATCGCAAAAAGTGCTCTGGTAAGGAAGGGGGTAAAATCGCCCGGTGCTGAAGCGGTTAAAGGAATATTTCATTTTTATTGTTTCACATTAAGCATTACTAAAATCACTGCTGCTAAAAACAACCATTTTTAAAACTTTTTTTGCCTTGATGCATGTTTCCTGGGGCAGGACCCGGGTACCCAAGCACTTTTTATGGCAATAACTTGCATATAAGCCTTTAAAATAAAAATAGTACTTTTTGGTTTTTCATGTTAGTGTCTCATAGACTTTAACGGCATTTTGCGGCTTTCAAATTTGCCGCCAACGCCGCATATTGTTCACTTTGAGTTTGAGTTGAACTTAAGTTTGACTTGAACATTGGGCTCATCCCTATTAAACACTAACAACCAGGAAACAGGACCTATACTAGGGCAAAGACAGGAAGGGGAAGTTATGATTTATAGGGTCACTAGATCAGGTGACTGCCTTCAGCTGGTCACAGGGTGGAGTCAGCATCCAAACTCAAGTAGCAGAACATAGCAAGGATTCTACCTTTAAAGGAAGTTCCCTGGTGGCTCAGGCAATAGGAAACCATACAAACAACCCCAGGTCCCAGGATCAAATCCCAGACACAATGCGACACCCCCCTGTTAAATCTCCGGGGCGGATGGGCTTCCTGCAGAGGTCTACAAAAAATACTCTGATGCCTCAATTAAAGCAGACATTGACAGAGGCCTTAGCAACTGGCCAACTGCCTCTGTCGATGTCTGAAGCTACTATTATTCTCATACTTAAGTCAGGCAAGGACCCTCTTCTCCCGGACTTCTATAGACCAAACTCCTTACTAACAAAAGACCTAAAACTTTTGGCCAGAGTGCTGGCTACTCATCTGGCATCTGTTATCCAAAAATGTATTCTCTAAGACCAATTAGTATTTATTCCCTCTAGATCAACAGCTTTGAATATATTTATTGCTCAACTTACAGATTCTGGTTGACAACCCTGGCAATAGGGCCATGCTGTCCCTTGATGCTACTAAAGCGGTCAATAGCGGTGAGTGGCCGTACCTATGGGAGGTCCTGAAACACTTCGGATTGGGGAAAGATTTTATTAAATGGGTACAGCTGCTATACACAAATCCCACAGCTAGGTTACACATTAATGGGGATCTCACTGACTCTTTCCTCTTCAGAGGCCACTGTTATTTGCTTTAGCCCTAGAACCTTTGGTCGAGACAGTCAGAGCTTCACCATCAATAGCGGGTTTTATAAGAGGGCCTGTGGAGGACAAAGTCTCTTTATATGCATACGATACCCTCCTGTACTTAGGAGACACTACCACCTCATTGCAGAACGTTATATCCCTAATAACTCAGTATGGCACCTTTTTGGCTTCTCCATAAACTGGAGTAAGTCAGCCCTTCTACCACTAGATGAAATGGCCAGCCTGTGCCAGTCCCAACAGATTGTCTCCTCCTTTAGGTAACTGGGGGTACTAGTAGGACCCTTCCAAGTACTTAACTCTTAATCTACTCCCCACTATTAGTAAACTACAAGCTAAATGCACTGCTTGGTGCAAGCTCCCAATCTCAGTCACCGGGAGAGTCAATCTTAAAAAGGGGCACCCCAGCTTCTCTATCTACTCCACAATTCTCCTCAGTGGGCTCCACAAAGATGGTTTGTACGCATTGACACCCTTTTCATGAGTCGTATCTGAAAAAAAGGTAGCTAAAATTAAATTGTCCACACTTCAATACAGCAAGGATCAGGGGTATTGGCGGTACCAAACATGAGACTCTACTTCCTGGCCCCACAGCTACAACATTTGGGGGGTTGGGGGGAGGAGGACCCAGCAGACCCAATCCATAAATTACTTTTCTCTGACACACTAAATACCCCTGCTGTTTCTGATCTCAAGGCTGGTCTACCTCAGTACTCTACCCAGCTGCCAACCATATTCTTACTAAACAAGCTCTGGCCCACTACTAAACTTAGTCTTGGCGTGTCGGGCTTCATGGCATTTACCCCTTTATGGCATAACTCCTGCTATACAGAACTATGCAAATTAGAGGGGTTCGAGTCATGGGCATTAAATACATTTCCCAAAGTTACAGTCAGGCTATTTTGAAGTCCTTTATGGACTCGCAAAGAGAGTTTGAGCTGCCAAAACAGAAATGTTATAGATGCCTCCAACTTAATATATCTTACTCTCTCCTTGAGGACACAGGACGCAGCTAGATTACCATATAGACAGAGATGGGAACAAGACCTGGAAGAGATAGGGAGTGAGGTTTGGGAACTTTGCCTGCAATCTATGCCCATCATCTGTCTCCCCGTCACACAGACTCTCTTAGCTGTTTATCTTGCATAGAACTCAGGTGCTGCTCCACAGATGGAGTATCTAAACTTTTTAGATATTAGAAAAATGTGACTGATGTGATATTGTCTTTTTATCAAGCCTCTGTTGCTTGCTGGGCATGGTAGATGAGGAATTATTTACTCCTCCAACTAATGTAGCAGTACTTAGATTGCTGTATATTGCGCGCAGATTGCTCGCCTATGGTTATCACTGCGCATTCCAACATTCAAACAGTGGATTGAACAGGTAAATACCATTCTCATTAAGGAAACTTTTTTTTTTATTTTTATTGAAAATTTTTTTTTGGTAGTACAAAACGGGGCCATTGGGGCATACCCCGGCCGACTGGTGCACATAGTCATGTGCATAACAACATAGTACTACTAACATATTATCTAAAAGCTAACATAACTAAACACAACCCAATCTCTGCTCAGGTAACACGTGGTAGGATTTTGATATGAGATATTGTTTCTTGGGGGACTGTCTCTCGGTTTTAGTTATTGGCCCTGGACTCTATAGGGACCTTTGAGAATAAATGTATAATAAATTTAGTGGTTATGGTTTTTAGGCTGGCCTCTCCGACTATCCATCTGGGGTCTAGGCATCAGTGCTCAGCAAAGTTAGACAGAGGTAGAGAAGATCTATCAGGGTTGATCTCCTGAGGGTTGATCATCTATTGTGGAATACGAGTCTGTCCACAAATGCCAGACCTTGTCATATTTTTTGGGGCATCCTCGGGACAGATATATTGTATGGGTATCATTGCGTTGACTAATTGCTTCCATGAAGACACTGTGGGGGGAGTGGTTGACTTCCACTTTAGTACAATGGCTTTTCTCGCATAGAAAAGGATACCTATTAGGGTGCGTATTGCTTTGGCAAATGTCAGTTGTTCCACTAGGCCAAGGAGGCAGACACTAATTGTCAGGGGAATAGGAATAGTAGTCAAACTATGAATGAGTTACCTCCCGCCAATAGTCCTGAATTTGTGGGCAATCCCAGAATATATGCGTGAAATCTGCAGGGGTACCAGAGCATCCCCAGCAGCTGGCCGACATGGCTGGATATATGCGTATAGTAGATCCTGTGTAGGATTTTGAATTGGATCAGTTTATCCCTAGTGGCAACCAGCGGCTGGAGTGGATAGACCCACATGTCTTCCCAGTCCTCGCTGTCCAGTTCCTGCACCTCCACCCGCCACAGATCACGCAGACCATCCAGTCCGACCTGGATGGATGGTAGAAGTGCTTTGTAAATTTGGGATAATGGTTTTAAGAGATCAGCATCTTCTAGAAGGGTCTCAATGTCATCATATTCCAGCCAAAGCTGAACTGTTTTGAACTGTGAATCAAAGGCATGGCGGAGCTGCAGGAACCTGAAAAAAAGTTCGGAAGTTGGAATTTATTTTTCAGCCTATCAAATGTAAATAACCCTGACCCATCACAGATATCCCTCAAATATTTGATGTCCTTACTGGCCCACAAACTCGGGTCCTGCAGAGAGTGGAATTCTTTCAATCTTGGGTTACACCAAAGCGGTGTATTAGGGGACCATTTAGCCTTTACCAAATTAGGTTTAATCACTACCGTGTGCCAAGCTTTAATAATTGCTTTCATCGCGGAGAGCCCCCTGACCCCCTATAAAGGGCGTTGCGGAGGGCCTCAAAGGATCCCAGTTGAGCTGCCTCTAGGACGACTGACGCATTGGTGTCATCTGAGACCAACCAGTTATGTGCATGAGTGAGCATTGCCACCAGATAGTAGGTGTAAAAGTCTGGGCAGGCAAGTCCCCCCTGTGTCCAGGGTCTATGCAAGATTTTCTTACTGAATCTAGCAGGGCGTGATTGCCATAAAAAGGAGGCCACTGTGGAATCCAATTGTTGGAACAGAGTCTTGGGTATCCAGACCGGGGAGTGTCGTAAAATATACAGCAAGACCGGGAGTAATTTCATTTTAATTAAGTTAATTTTCCCTATAAGTGATAATGGGAGGTTCGACCAGGCCTTCAGTTTCAATTTACACCACTGCAGCACTGGGGATAAGTTAAGATAGCTAAAGTCCTGGGTATTGGGAGAGATGTTGATTCCTAGATATTTCATGGTACTTGCCCATTGTAGAGGTGAAGCAGGGTCACTCAGCTTCTTTGCCCCGGGAACTATGGGTAGGATAAGTGATTTGCTCCAGTTGGTTCGGAGGCCAGAGAGCCGCAAAGTGGTCCAGAAGCCGGAGCTCTCCGGAAAGCGAGGGACCAGGGTTTAAATCATCCGCGTAGAATGCTAGCTTCTCGACCACCGAACCAACCCGGATTCCAACCACCTCGCTCGATCTCTGTAAGGCCTCAGCCAAAGTTTCCATTGCCAGGGCAAACAGCGCAGAGGAAATAGGACACCCCTGTCTTGTACCCCTCCTAATTGGAAAAGATGGCGAGAGCCTACCATTGAGTTTAGCTTGAGCCTTGGGAGTCTTGTATAGTATGCCGATCCATTTCCCATTTTCCATTTCCAAGGATTATGTCTGTGGACTTGCCAGGCATGAAACCGGTCTGATCTATGTTGACAAGAGATGGTAGGACCTTCATGAGTCTATTGGCTAGCACTTTGGTTAGTATCTTAAGGTCGTAATTCAGCAGTGAAATGGGTCGGTAGGATAAGCAGCAGATGGGGTCCTTCCCTGGTTTGGGCAGCAACACTATATGTGCCTGATGCATACTATCTGGCAACCTCTTGGATTCCAAGCAATCTGCAAACAGCTGAGTTAGTTTGGGGACCAGTATGGCAGCGTGTGTTTTGTACCATTCCCCAGGTAAGCCATAAGGGCCCGGAGATTTGTTGTTGGGCAAGGAGTAGATTGCATCCTCTCCTGTCGTCATGTTAAGGGTTTATCTAGTGTGTCCCTGTCCTCCTCTGACAGGAGAGGCAAGGTAAATCCCCCTAAATCCTCCAAAGTGGCATCTACCAAGTCAGAGAATGGATCATCATACAGTTTATTGTAGAAGAGATGAAATTCCCTTAGAATTCCTTCGGGGTCTGTAACCTGGCAGCCAGTGGAAGTCTGTATTCTAGGGATCACTGTCTGGAGTGTGGGTTCTGCCACCAGGTTGGCTAGTAGTTTGCCATTTTTGTCACCTGATTCAAAAAGCTTGGCTACAAACTTCCGTGCATCAGATTGCATCAGCGAGGTGTAATGGAGCTTCAAATCTCTTCTCGCTTGGGCTAGAGTCGAATAATGTTCGGGTGTTGGACTCCCCGTGAAAAGCTCCAGTGCTGACCCTTCACACTGTTCCAGTTGTGCGGTCTGTGATGCAAAGCCGGCTCTCACTGTCTTGATAGAGGAGACGTACTCTCCTCGGGCATGAGCCTTACCCGCCTCCCAGACCACATCAAGGGAAGCTGACCCCTCATTAAGAGTCCAGTATTCGGTGAGTTTGGGCTCTACTAATTCCTGGATTTGGTTGCCTATCCAATGGGACGCTAGCCTCCAGCATCCCGGCTCATGGGAGGTACCGAGAGACAAGCCCAGCTCCAGCGGCGAGTGGTCCGATAGACCTGCCGGGAGATAGGAGACTGCCCCAACCCGAGATAGAGTAGAGGCAGACCCAAACAGTAGGTCTATGCGAGACCCTGATCTATGCGAAGCTGAGATATGCGAGTAGGTCCTATCCTCCGGATTTATCCACCTCCTGGAGACCAAAAGTCTCGGCCCAAAGGATCAAATCAGGGGGGCAGAACTAAGGGGGTTAGTAGTGTCCTTGGTAGGATATAGGATGGCGTTGAAGTCCCCTCCAACTATTATATTGCGGAATTGGAGGGGGGCTATTTTTTTAAGGATGGTGTATAGGATGGTGGAGTCAAACGGAGGAGGGACATATACATTGATTATCACCCAGCGTTGGGCATGAAATCCTTGTTTTACCCAGGCCCGCTTGAGAGTCAGGATTTTACTGCCCAGTAGGTGGGTTTCTTGGAGAAACAAAATGTGAGGTTTATGAGACTGCATAAACGTAACCGCTTCCCGACCAGCGCACGACAATATACGTAGACAGAATGGCACGGACAGGCATAAGGGCGTACATGTACGTAAGATGCCGCCGTGCCATCGGGACCCCCGTGAGGCCGGTCGGGGGTCCTGCAGACTCGATCACCGCAGGGACACCCGCGATCCTCTCACGGGAAGGCTGAACAGGGAGATGCGGAAATAAACAGCATCTCCCTGTTCTTCTTAGTAACTAGTGACGCGATCTCTGCTCCCTGTGATTGGAGCAGAGATCAGCATTCACTAGCTGACAACCACGCCCCCCCACAGTAAGAAACACCTCTAGGCATACTTAACCCCTACACTGCCACCTAGTGGTTAACCCCTTCACTGCCAGTGTCATTTACACAGGAATCAATGCATTTAAATAGCATTGATTGCTGTATAAATGACAATGGTCCCATAAATGTGTCAAAAATGTCCGATGTGTCCGCCATAATGTCGCAGTCACAATAAGCTTAGCTTTTCTAATTTGCCCGTGGGAGTAACCACGTTCACGGAATCTTGCAAATAATGCAGCACTTTCACGTCTATAGTCCTCAGGGTCTGTGCAATTTCTTTTAATATGCAAAAATTGGCCCACCGGTATCCCGTTCTTTAGCCAGTGTGGATGATGACTAGTTGCGTAGAGCAGTGTATTTGCTGCTGTATCTTTTCTAAAGGTACAGGTGCTGAGTAAACCATTTTCAAAGGAGACACGCAAATCAAGAAAAGGCAACGTTTTTTGATCAAAGCTATACGTAAGTCATATATTGCGTTGATTCACGTTTAGATCCCTCATAAACTGATGTAGACTGAGGAATCCACCTGACTAGCGGATCTGACTAGACTAGATGTGTAGCACTTCTTTGGGGTGAGAAACCATCTAACCCTTTCCATTCCTCAAATGTATATACATGTGTTGGCTGGAGGGACTAGTGAAGCTTACAAGTGAACATTGCAGAGGCTGAGTTACTGTGAAGAAGAAAACGTGCCTTGGACCGGAGTAGGAATTTCTCAGTTTGTTCCGATAAAATGGTATCTAGTTCCACGCTTTTCTGGTTAATTTGTCTCAATATTTCTGGTGAGTGAGAGTAGTAAAGACATGTACGGAGCTGCAGTGAAATGTAAGCGTAGTGCAGACATGACAGGGTGCAAGGGGTTACTGGGAGGTCAGTAAAAGGGGTTGGTATATTTACATAGGGGGGCTTACCTTATTGGAGTTCAGCAGTGGTGGGTGGAGTACAGGTCATTGGTGTGGTGGGGATCAAGGAAAGGTCACCAGTCCAGAGGTAGCAGGCAAGGAGAAACGTTCCCGCCCGCCCGCCCGCCCGCCCTATTGGTAGGGTGAGATGGTACGTTGGGTTAAAAAAGCCAGGGTTGGCGTTTTGGTTTTTCCTTGACGACAGTTAAAGTGACTCAGTTAAGAGGAGTTATTCTAAATGTACAATATTTATTGAGCAAGTGAGTGGTGGCAAATGGGTCTATCGCTTCTCACATATAAAAATAGCAAATTTGTAAGGCCTAGTGTGCATGAACACGGCCTATACCCCAAAGAGAAGCTTAAACAGATAGACATAGAGAGTATATGCAAGTGAAAAAAAGTTTTTTATTCAGGGCTTCAGGCCTGAAGCCCTGAATAAAAAACTTTTTTTCACTTGCATATACTCTCTATGTCTATCTGTTTAAGCTTCTCTTTGGGGTATAGGCCGTTATTCTAAATGTAGGACCCATCACAGGTATGGAGTCCGCCCGGGTGGTCTGACAGTTGGCCAGACTCACGGGTTAATCTGTTGGGGGGTCTGTGGTCAGTTGGTAAGTCCCCGAGGCGAGTCTGCGGCTGGGGAGGTTGCCAACAAACGGGATTACAGGCTCAGTTGCAAGTGGTCGTCAGGGATCAGGAAATAATAAGTTTTATTAGCTGGATGAGGAGTGTAAGAAAAGGTAAAAAGTTTTCAATGGTTTAGAAGTTAATACAGTTTTATTGTTTGAGTTAATTTTAAATAAAAGGCCGAACAGGCCATTTACATCCAGCAGGTGTCAGTGTTTTGTTATCTTTATTATAGATGCATAAGTATAATGGGTACATGTGTGGGTCAGGGCAGTAAGTCATCTGGCTACCCTAGTCATGTAGGTGGAAAAGCTTATGCAATTCCCTAGTAAGGGAGACAATTGCAGCTGCTCTTTGTGTTTTCCTTGTGGTGGCCAGTTCTATTATATATCCTCTCAGAACTGCCTTATGGGCTGCCCAGAGTATGGAGGGGGAGGTCTCTTCCAAGTCATTCAACCTGAAATAATCCAAAAGTCTGTCTGATATTTGGGATATTACCTCTGGGTCAGTGAATGGAGAATCATTCAATCTTCACAGGGCAGTCAGGGGAGCCAAACCCATGTATAAAGTCTGAAAAGAGATTACGTGATGATCTGACCAGGGGCATTCATGAATCATGGCCGAGGTGGAGTTAGCTAGCAGGATGGGGGTGCTGAAAATATAATCCAGTCTGGAGTAGCTATCATGGGGCTCAGAATAGTGTGTAAATTCTCTTACTCTTACGTTCAAAGCCCTCCATGTATCTATTAGTTGGTGAGACTCCAGTGATCTTTTCATGGATCTAGAAAATGTATTTGTTGTACTCACCGGTCTTGCTTCTGTCTAGACTTGAATTTGCTACTAGATTGAAATCAGCTCCAACCAACACATGCGTTGCAGAGCCGATCCGCCCTATACGCGGACTACGCAAGCTGCGTAGGGCCCCGCGGCGGATCGGCTCTGCTCGGGGGCCCCTGGGGCCGCTGCCGCCACTGTGAGGGCAGCGGCGCCTGAAAAAAGATGGCCGCGGGGCCGACATGCAACTGCGCATGCGCCCGCCTTTCCGAAAATTGCCGAGCAGCGGCAACAGCGCTGGCGCATGCGCAGTAGCCCGACATGCAACTGCGCATGCGCCAGCGCTGTTGCCGCTGCTCGGCAATTTTCGGAAAGGCGGGCGCATGCGCAGTTGCATGTCGGCCCCGCGGCCATCTTTTTTTTCAGGCGCCGTTGCCCTCACAGTGGCGGCAGCGGCACCAGTGACACGATGGCACCAAGTGGCGCCATTTTTAAAAATAAAACGTCCCCTCCGCAGCCTCTTACCTCCTGGGCCCCCTCCCCCTTGCAGCCTCTTACCTCCTGGGCCCCCTCCTCCTCGCAGCCTCTGACCTCCCGTCCCACCTCCCCCCTCAAAGCCTCTGACCTCCTGCCCCCCCCCTTCGCAGCCTCTGAACTCCTGACCCCCCTTGCAGCCTCTGACCTCCTGCCCCCCCCTCGCAGCCTCTGACCTCCTGCCCCCTCGCAGCCTCTGACCTCCTGCCCCCCCCCTCGCAGCCTCTGACCTCCTGCCCCCCCTCGCAGCCTCTGACCTCCTGTCCCCCCCTGCAGCCTCTGACCTCCTGTCCCCCCCTCGCAGCCTCGGACCTCCTTTCCCACCCCCTTCGCAGCCTCGGACCTCCTGTCCCCCCCCTGCAGCCTCTGACCTCCTGCCCCCCCCCCTCGCAGCCTCGGACCTCCTTTCCCACCCCCTTCGCAGCCTCGGACCTCCTGCCCCCCCCCTCGCAGCCTCGGACCTCCTTTCCCACCCCCTTCGCAGCCTCGGACCTCCTGTCCCCCCCTGCAGCCTCGGACCTCCTGTCCCCCCCCTCGCAGCCTCGGACCTCCTTTCCCCCCCCTCGCAGCCTCGGACCTCCTTTCCCACCCCCTTCGCAGCCTCGGACCTCCTGCCCCCCCTCGCAGCCTCGGACCTCCTTTCCCCCCCCTCGCAGCCTCAGACCTCCTGTCCCCCCCCTTGCAGCCTCAGACCTCCTGTCCCCCCCCCTCGCAGCCTCAGACCTCCTGTACCCCCCCCCCTCGCAGCCTCAGACCTCCTGTCCCCCCCCCTCGCAGCCTCGGACCTCCTGTCCCCCCCCCTGCAGCCTCTGACCTCCTGTCCCCCCCTTGCAGCCTCTGACCTCCAGTCCCCCCCTTGCAGCCTCTGACCTCCTGTCCCCCCCCCTTCGCAGCCTCTGACCTCCTGTCCCCCCCCTTCGCAGCCTCTGACCTCCTGTCCCCCCCCTTCGCAGCCTCTGACCTCCTGCCCCCCCCTTCGCAGCCTCTGACCTCCAGTCCCCCCCTTGCAGCCTCTGACCTCCTGTCCCCCCCCTTCGCAGCCTCTGACCTCCTGTCCCCCCCTTCGCAGCCTCTGACCTCTCCTGTCCCCCCCCCTTCGCAGCCTCTGACCTCTCCTGTTTCCCCCCGCAGCCTCTGACCTCTCCTGTTGCCCTCCCCCGCAGCCTCTGACCTCTCCTGTTGCCCTCCCCCCACAGCCTCTGACCTCTCCTGTTGTCCCATCCGCAGCCTCTGACCTCCCCTGTCCCATCCGCAGCCTCTGACCTCCCCTGAGTCAAGAGAGGGAGCGCAGCCAGGATGGGGGTCATGGGAGAAGTCAGACATGTATGGACTGTGGAGAGGAAACTATGGGATAAAACCAGAGCCACCAAGCTGGAGCCGACTGACTGAGCCCTGCATGATGCACCTGAGAGGAGGTCAGTGACAGCACCGCCAGGCCAGTCTAGGGGGGGGTCAATACAATATTGTAAGGGGGCACTGATATAAAGGTTTCCCCCTTATATCAGTAAACCCCCTTATCTTAGTGTTTTCTTTCTCTGGTCACCAGAGTCCTCCCCACATTCCCAGAGTTCCCCTTTACATCATAGTATGCAGGATTCCACCTTACAGTGCAAGGGGGAACTCTGATGTAAAGGGCAATGCTGCAGACCCTGATGTAAGTAGGGAGGCTCTCTGAGGACACTGATGTATGGGGGGCTCTCTGGGGACCCCGATGTAAGGAGGGGCTTTATAGGGATGCTCTCTGGGGACCCTGATGTAAGGGGGGTGCTCTCTGGGGACCCTGATGTAAGGGGGGTGCTCTCTGGGGACCCTAATGTAAGGGGGTGCTCTCTGGGGACCCTGATGTAAGGGGGGTGCTCTCTGGGGACCCTGATGTAAGGGGGGTGCTCTCTGGGGACCCTGATGTAAGGGGGTGCTCTCTGGGGACCCTGGTGTAAGGGGGTGCTCTCTGGGGACCCTGATGTAAGGGGGTGCTCTCTGGGGACCCTGATGTAAGGGGGAGGCTCTCTGGGGACCCTGGTGTAAGGGGGAGGCTCTCTGGGGACCCTGGTGTAAGGGGAGGCTCTCTGGGGACCCTGGTGTAAGGGGAGGCACTCTGGGGACCCTGGTGTAAGGGGGAGGCTCTCTGGGGACCCTGGTGTAAGGGGGAGGCTCTCTGGGGACCCTGGTGTAAGGGGGAGGCTCTCTGGGGACCCTGGTGTAAGGGGAGGCTCTCTGGGGACCCTGGTGTTAGGGGGAGGCTCTCTGGGGACCCTGGTGTAAGGGGAGGCTCTCTGGGGACCCTGGTGTAAGGGGGAGGCTCTCTGGGGACCCGGGTGTAAGGGGAGGCTGTCTGGGGACCCTGGTGTAAGGGGGGGGGACCCTGGTGTAAGGGGGGGGGCTCTCTGGGGACCCTGGTGTAAGGGGGGGCTCTCTGGGGATCCTGATGTAAGTGGGGGATCCACACTATATATATATATATATATATATATATATATATATATATATATATATATATATATATATATATATATATATATATAGTGATATAGTGATATAGTGATATAGTGATATAGTGATATAGTGATATAGTGATATATAGTGATATATAAGATATATATATATTGTATACATGTCTGTTCTATTTTGTTGTACTTATTCTTTGACTGTTTTGTTTAAAGGAGGGAGGATTGTATTGGGAGCACTGAAGTGTCAGGTGTGACTGTGTGGCAATGGCAAATGGTTTACATAGCTCACGGCATAGAGGGCCCCTCAGCAGAATTTTGCTTAGGGCCCCAGGGAGGTCAGGATCGGCACTGATTATATTTATCCAACATCTGGGAAAATGATTTAAAAAAAGAGCTTTGAGATGCATTTGAAGCGTATACATTCATTAAGGTTAAGGCTCGACCCTGTAGGGAGCCCTGAAGTATAAGAAACCTGCACTCCAGGTCTTTGTATATATGGTGAATATCAAACAATACAGTGTTTTTAATGAATATTGCCACTGCTCTTGACTTGGACTCAAACGTAGTAAAATGGTACCACCTGTAAGCCTTGTCAAAGTGCTTAGGATGATTATTAGAGAAAAAATGTGTCTCCTGCAATGTCCGCCCCTAATGTTTTGTAAAATCAAAAACCCTTTTTTCGTTTCTGTGGGGAGTTAAAACCTGTTACATTGTGAGCGATAATTTGCATGTTAAATTTGAAGGGTAATTATACAGGGTCCTAGCTGAATCTCATTTTGGAAACTCAACTGACCACAAGCTGCTTCTTACCACTGCTGAGTCCACATCAAATATCTCACTCTGGGAAGAGTGGCATGGCGTATAGACACTATCATAGTCATATTTCCTACACATGGATAATTAGAATACAGTCCCTTATTTGGCAGCAAAGTAACAACTTTCTGTGGACTTTCCAGTCCAATACTCAGCCAGCGCTTCATCACCTACTAATCAACTCTGAAAGTTAATGCATCTGGATCAGCCTTAGTGAGATGAGGAGTGTACTCACTGTGGTCCGGGGTCACAGACTGTGAGGACACTGGAGTTAGGAGAGACCACATGTGCCTGCAATGGCTGGGCTCTATCTTGGGACATCGCTACTTGTTCCCATACACGGAGCAGGTGAGTTGTTAGAGACCGCTGGGCAGGCTTCTTCTTACGGCTCCTGGAGTTTGGCATGCACCAGCTGATTGGTTTGTGTATTTGGTGCTCTCTGGCCCCCCGGGGAACATGATTAATTCTCTTCTAATCGCTTCACGACTGCCATGCCAGGGCAGCCGTTCTGTGCCAGATCACTTATCTAGTACAGTACTTGATCTGACACTTCTGGGTTTGGGGCACGCACTCTCGCTGTGATCACACACAGTGGGAGCCCAGCTGTGGGTCCGCCGCTACGCACCGATTAGTACACAGGCAGAACAACGATCTTTCTATGTAAAAAAAAAAAAGGAAAATCACCTTTCTGTCAGTAGGGAATGCATTGGTCCTGTGTTCCTGCAAAGCGGGGACATGGATCTAGGCCTTCCCTAAGTAAAAGCACCTCTCCCACAGTACACAAGCACTGACTAGGAACACATTTAACTCTTTGATTGCCCCTGATGTTAACCCTTTTCCAGCCAGTGTCATTAGTACAGTGACAGTGCATATTTTTAGCACCGCCCCCAAAAAGTGTTAAAAGTGTAATTTAATTGTAACGTAATTGATGTTGGAGGGGTTGTGGTCAGAGGGGTATGTTTTTACATCTGTGGTGGGAATGCCATTGTATTACTTTTTAAAAAGAGCTGAGAGAGAGTAGATAGCAAAAGCTTTACAATATAATCTACCTGAGGTTTATATTGTAGTCCTGTTTCATTTTCATTTTCGCTCCAATGTCAAAAGGGAAACGTCTCCGATTTCTTAATACTGCAAAAAGCTGCATCCCATCAGAGTGGAAACAATGCAGAGCCCCAACAATAAAATAATGTCTCACTAAAGTTCCAGATGCTATGGAGGCTGAGTAATGAATATATAAAATGCATGACCACTATGAACAATTGAAAAAAAAAAAAAACTGAGCCACTTGGGTTAAAGTGGATGTAAACCCTCATATATACCCAGTGAAGTGAACAGCCTCAGATGATGCACAACGATGAAACAAATCTCCCTACATAAGTTTTACATGTATATCTTCTGTCTTCAGCTTTATATACTGTTTAGAAAGTTCAGATGGTGTTAGAGTTTCTCCTCCTGTTCAACACTGGAGTGAAGTCTGATACAGCCAAGACAGCTGATTGGAGGAAAGGCGCACATACCCCCTCTCCTCATAGGTAAAGACTTTCAGAGCTGATCGTTGAATCATTCAGGGTGTTTCATCAGATTAGGCGACCCGTCGGATTTTGTAACGGAAGTGACCTTCTGTGGCCACCATCTGGCTACACCCCGCACTCGTTCACAGTAAGGATACAGTCAGAAGGTGGCAAGCGGACATCTTGTTTCACCCACCGGAGTCATGCATTTCACACTTATTTTTACCAGTAAACCAAGCTTGTATAGTGAAATACAGTATTTAAAAATCCATCTGACGTATTTCAAACGACTGAATTTCCCTATATAAGCTCAGTTTACTGGTAAGAATAAGTGTGAAATGCAAGACTTTGGTGGGTGTAACAAGATGTCCGCTTGCCACTTTCTCACTGTATCCTTACTGTGGGTGAGCGCAGAGTTTACCAAGATGGCGATGGAACGTCACTTCCGTTACAAAATCAGATGGGTTGCCTAATCTCACGAAACAGGGGCTCTACTAATCTATTTATAGCATCCTCCCCAACACAAAACTCTGGCTGCTTTTATCATATGTGACGGAGAACTTGTCACGCGTTATCAGGCTGATAACAGAAAAACAAAGCAGGAGACAGCTACGGGACATAGTGCTTTGGTGAGAGATAACAAAACACTGCAGATACATGTGGTCAGCTCAAATTTCATGAATCGGGTTTACATCCACTTTAACTTTACTACAACTGTGACCTATAACGTAAATATGAAAGTGTCATAAATATTATATTGCTGACTAACTCAGAAGCATAATTTGACAATGGGTGTTAGTTCCAGGATGCGTGATGACATAAAAGATTTTTTCATGTTCATTTTTTTTTTCAATTCTTAGTGGTAGTTTTTTTCAATTACCCACATGAGAGAGGACTGTTACTTGGCATCTCGTACATCTTATATAATGCTTTAAACATAATATGTGGTTGTATGCCTGGATGTGGCCTATTGGCGCTCTCTGTATAGCACCTTATTCTTGTTCTCTGCATACATCAATGAAAATAGATTTTGGAAAAAAACAATATTGGCGTACACAATATGCAAAATTACTATTAAATCAAAAAACTGGAAATAAGCAACTTCTGATAAAAATCTGGATGTTGGCTTTACACCTATTACTTGTAAAACCCAATTTACAGTGCAGTGTGTGCGCTGCTTTGGTGTGTGTTGCAAAAAAATGATCCTAGCATACAGTACATTTTATCACAATGGAATGCAGTACATGGCATAAGAAGGCATTGCAGCACGCTGCCTCACATATTGTTAAAAGAATGTATACTAAAAAAAAAAGTGTTAAGGAAAGAGAAAATAAAATCAATGCATTTTAACCACATATCCCAGCAAATGTGCACAATGCACAACTATCTCCCCCAGTCAGGGACTACCATGAGAATATAGCAAAGTGGGTGATGCAGGCAACTTAAGGCTAGGCTGGTCAGCTGCAGTTGGTTCTGTTCTGCTGTATCCAATGGTGGCAGCAAAAAAGTTTTTTTTTTTTTTTGTTTACAAACTATTTTATTGGGTACAAAGGGTGGTACAAAAAGAGTGCACAATTATGTCTGAACATTGACAGTAATAATAAGTTGTACATATGAAACATTAGAAAAAACATAGACAGTTAGTAAATATGCATAGCTCTGGTACAGTTTTTGATTATGATTTATAATACAATATAAAAGATAAATTGGTATCTTGTGCGTAATCATTCTCAGGCTGGGTTAAAAAAGGATATGGAATGTTTAAACCAAGGGTCCCATTTTTTATCATATAAATGGATGGTATTCTGTATTGTATGAAATATTTTTTCCATAAGATTAATGTTGTTGGTTCTCGTTTATAAATGCTCTAGAGGTATTGATTGGGATTTCCAATTAAATTCAATTAACCAATGAATTGCAACACAGATTGTATGTATTAGTCTTGTATTGTGTATGGAAAGACCAATGATGGGGGCAAATAAGACACCTGTGTGGGGTTAGGATAATGTTATTCGAGATTATAGAGGCAAACCTTTCCAGTTGTTTCCATATATGTGTAATCTTAATACAGTCCCAGAAGATCTGTACATATGAGCCAAGGGAATTGCAGCCCCTGAAGCATATTTGTGGTGTTGTGGGGAATATGGAATGTAATTTGACTGGGGTATAGTACCATCTGGTGAATAATTTCAATGCTGTCTCCTTAACTGTGATAGATCTAGTGCATTTATGTAGGTTATTGATGCATGTTCTTAGTTTTGGACAGAGAAAGAGATGTTTAATTCTTGTTCCCATTTGAGCATGTATGGGAGTTTGTTTGTTTCTGTGTCATTAATTAAGTTAGAGTATATTTCTGATAAAAGACCAGATTTTCTCGTTGACTTTAAACATATGTTTTCAAAAAATGAGGGTGGGCGAGGGTTTGTTGTTTGAAAATACGTGTTAAAAAATGTCTGATCTGTAGGAAATTTTATTGAAACTCAGTGTTGGGAATTTGGTGTTTGTTTTTTAGGGAAGAGAATGAGGTAAAATTATTGTTTTCTATGAAATTTGTGAGATATCACGTTATTGTTGGTCCACCATGAAAAGTCATCTATATCATTAATATTATAGGACAATTTTGGATCTCCTATGAAGGAGGCATGTGGGGGAAAATTGGATATAAGGTTGAATTTTTTACTGTACAGTTTCCATAGATGGTATGATTGTGAGACTATTTGATTGAGGGCATCAATGGTGTGGTTTGCAATCTTGTTTCCCCATAATATGCCTGAAATGGAAAAGGGTTTGATGGAATCTCTTTCGAATCTAACCCATGGTATTTTGGGATTGAGAATATGCCATTGTGCCATTTGAGACCATCTGGCTGATAAGTAGTATAACCAGAAATCTGGGAGGCCTAGACCTCCGCATCTTTGTGGTTTGAATAATACCATTCTTGATAATCGTGGATGAGCGTCTAGCCATGTGAATTCATTGATTTCTGACAGCTTAGAGGTTCTCGGACGGATCATTACACCTGATGCCGCCCTAATCACTCATTCTAAAACCCCACTTTCCTCTCCTTTTTTCTTTCCCACCTTCCTCTCTCTTTATATCTGCTCTCTAAAACCCCAATCACTCATTCTAAAACTCCTCCCCTCTTTTTCTTCCCCACTTTCCTCTCTCCCTTTTTTCTTTCCCACCTTCCTCTCTCTTTATATCCGCTTTCCAACTAGACATGTGCACAACAAAAAAATTTGTTTTTTTTCGTTTCGTTTTTTTCGTTTCCGTTGATTCGCAACGATTCGTACATTTGTAAGTCGTCGGTATTCGTAACGATTCGTACATTGGTAAGAGTTATTTTTTCGTTGATTCGTTTTTACGTTAGTTTAATTTTCGTTTATTCTTTTATTCGAAATTCGGACGCATTCGTATTTATTCGTACATTCGTAACATTCGTAGATTCATAATCGGAGCATAATTCATAATTTTATGTAATGTGTGCTATTATTACATTTTAATAATTTACGAATCGAAAAAAAAAAGTTATGAATCGAAAAAAAATTACGAATGTACGAATTTTTTCGTTCAATCTATTCGAAGCACGTTAAGCAGCACCATTGTAAGGGACACAGAAAATTAACAATTCAACAAAAAAAAAGTTACGAATGTACGAATTTTTTCGTTCATTTTTGTTGTTCCTTTTTTCGAATTTTCTTCATTCGTACATTCGTTGTTTCTAATTTGGTTTTTCGGATTCGTTCGATTCGAACAATTCGTTAATAGGATTCGTACGATTCGAATATTCGTTATTCGGATTCGTTCGATTCGAACGATTCGTTCATTCGTACGAAAACTAATGAAAAAAACGAAAAAAAAGATATACCTAGATGCCTGCAGGTCTATACAAGACAAATTAGGCTACAGGTGCTCGGATGGATCGCCACTATTGATGCCGCCCGACTTGCCTATTGCAGCCTTTTAACACACCTGTTCCTTAATTAATCTCAGCAATTTATACGCCCATTTTTGGGTACTGCTATCACCTGTCAGCAGTATATAATGAGGTGTTCTGCTGACATTTGTTGCATTGCACAGCCAGGATACAGGTCCTTCCTCGTTGAGAGTGCTAAGCTGTCTTGCATCTTCAAGGTAGATATATTTCACTACTTTTGGATTTTGGTTGTTATGTTTTGCAGAATATGGAAACCGCTTGGTCTCTTCTGCTTTCCCAATAGGATTGCTTATCCCTTTAGGTCATTACTATTTAATTGATTATGTCTGCCTGCTGTTAGCCCTTACTTAGATTTGTCCACTCTGTTTTTTATTATCAACAGAAAACTGCCTTTGGTTCTTGGTGCCTCGGCGGTCCTTGTATGAACTGACTTGCTGCTTACCTCTGGGGGAGACGATATGCTGCTTTTTTGTATTTTTGCTTTTTTATGATCCATATGAATGCAAAGATTGGATCATTGCATTAGATTACCCTTATACTCAATGCTCTAGCTTCCATGTATGGCAATTATACAGCAGATATTCTGAGACTAAAAGGAACATCTATCCACACTGTGCTCCATGACTACTTTGTTTTTATGTTCTGTAAGTATCGCTTTTTGACAAAAAACATTACATTGCATTATCAATGCTTACTATGTTTCATTGTTTATACTGATGATCATTTTCATATATGTTCTCTTTATATTTACACACATATATATATTTTTTAGAATTAATACCAACACGCCAAAATATCAAACCCCAGAAGGATATGGATACATCAATCTAGCCTCATTTGGCTTTATTTTCCGAAACATGTTGGGTTCCATTGTTACTCACACCTACATCCGACTTTTGTCTGATTATTAGTGTGTTTCAATCAATATTTTCTCTGGTAGTTGGTATATTATGCTTTTTTGTTTATGTGCTCATTTTTTGTAGATGTGTACAAATTTATTTTGTGTATTTAATAATAAAACTTTTGTACTTTTCATATATATACTAGTTTTGATACATTGTTTTTCTCTTATCCGACACTTTTTTCTCTCTACCCACACTATCCCTTGGGGCCATTCACAGTAGTTTTTCTATTTGGCTACACTGAACCGCGCACCCTCTTCTTGACCGGCTGCACGTCCCTTCCTCCTCCTTCCACACACTCTCTAAAAAAATATCATTTTTTTTTTTTATATTTGTCAAAATAAAATGTGACATTTTTATATCTTTGTGAGCACTTCCTTTTTCAACTTGGGATTACAGTGGTACCTTTAAAGTCCTTTATTACATACAGTAGTTCACCAGTATCATACTCATCTCCAGATATTGAATTTTTAAGTTACTTTGTTTCTACACACATTTACTGTATACCTGAGAGCATCTCAGGGTAGTTGTCGTCTGGGAAGAGAAAATGGACATACTGAAGTAGACTGCTATAATTTAGTTTAACCAAGAATCTTCCGCCCACAACATTTCGCTAAAAATCAATAATGACCTACAGTACTAACTGCTAAAACCAATGGCCAGTACTCCATACTAATACCCTTAGACCTTTCTGCTGCCTTTGACACCGATGACCACCCATTTTTCCTCAATAAACTCCACTCCTTTGGCCTCCGTGACTCTGCTCTTTCCTGGTTCTCCTCTTACCTATCTCAGTGCACTCTGTGTCACAAAACCCTCTCCTCTTCCTGTTGGGGTACCCCAAGGCTCTGTCCTTGGGCCCCTCCTATTCTCTCTCTATACCTCTTCCCTTGCCAAGTTGATAACCTCCCATGGCTTCCAATACCACCTCTACGCTGACGACATCCAGATCTACCTCTCCACTCCCCAACGCACCCCCTCCATCTCCTCACGTATCATAAATTTACTGAGAAACATATCAGTATGGATGTCACACCACTTTCTCAAACTCAGTCTTTATAAAACAGAGTTTGTAATATTTCTTCCTCTTAAATCCCCCCCCCCCCCCATGACTTTACTATTTAGATCAATGGCACAACCATTGGTCCCTCCACACATGCCAGGGTGCTGGGTGTAATCCTAGACTCTGACCTCTCCTTTAGCCCCCACATTCAATCACTTGCTAAATCTTGCTGCCTTAACCTCCAACATCTCCATAGTTCACCCTTTTCTGACTGACACCACAAACAAAACGTATTCACTCTTTGAGAATAAAAATGAGGGGTGTTGGCGCTGTTCAGGGGTAAAATTGTGAAATAAGCAAGTAAAGTCATATACGCAGGTGCAAAAAAAAGCAAAGGCTGGATAAATGAGTTAGCAATAGTATAGCAACAAAATTACACTAATTAAAAGTGTATAAATAGATCAAAGTGTTCAGTGAAAACACAGCGATAAAACACAGCGATAAATAGATAAGAGGACAATTGAAATATAGAAAAGTGCACGTGCATAAATATGTGCAAATAATGTTATAGCAGTGTTATAAAAATAAATAAATGAATAAATAAATATGCTGCTAAACCATAAACAAATGAGGTGCAAGTATGCTATACATGCTAAGCTCAAATTCTGATGTGACTAAGACGAGGTGGTAAAATATAAATAGTCCAATGAGTTCAAATAGCATATAAATCTGTGAATATCCAGTAAAACAGTAATTGATGTAAAAATCCAAAAAGTTCCAGTGATGTTATATGTTGATAACAAATATGATAGGTATCAATGAATGGTGGTAAAATCTATATTCCAATCAGTAATAGCTAGGCAGTAGGCACTCTGCCCTATGATGGGTGCGAGGAAGCTGTAGGCAAAAAATCAATGGATGCAATCTGCACCCAGTAAATGGTGTGATTGTTCTTGGTTGTGTGTTGGGAAACTAGTAGCTGCGGGGGTCCCGTACTCCCCTCCTTCCGACTGTGCCCCTAATGTGCTTGCACTCACCAGAGTGCCCAACCCCTGCAGGGGTAATGGGCATGGAAGTGGGTATCCACACGGATTCCTCTTGTCCGGGTCAGGGGTATCCTCCGTCTCCAGGGGGGTCCGTGCCGACTGGATCCAAGTTCTTTAGCTGTCCGGTGTGCTCAGATGGAAAGAATATGGGGAAGGGGTGGAATCATAGTGTAACTCCGTTTTTTTTAAAAAGTTCCGAAATTTATTTAATGAATGCAATAAAATAGTCACCCACCAAGTGGTATGACTAGGATTCAAAAAAGGGCTAGCAAGCCCGTACAACAGCAAGGATAAGAACCGGCGTTGATGCACAGCCCTTCCGGGTATGAGGCGTGCGTTCCACGGCCGAGTACGCTCAAAAACCGGAAGTGGAGGCTGGCCGGATGTGACGTATTGCGTACCACGATAGTCCCGCCTTGCGCGTTTCGTCATAGGTCGTCGTCTGAGGCTCGGCCATCTTGGTACACCATACGTCTTAAATACATGTAAGGTGTAGCCACGCCAGCCAATCAATAAGGAGGAAAGTAACCATAGGAGGGGCGCCCATCGGAAAGCGATGATAACCGTACCAGGGCAGGGAATATTCGTACACTCTACCCTCCCCCTCTAGTGGCTATACTAAAAAATGACATGGCGCGGCAACTAGTTAATACGTTTATTTTATACTATACAATTGTATAGATTTATATGCTATTTGAACTCATTGGACTATTTATATTTTACCACCTCGTCTTAGTCACATCAGAATTTGAGCTTAGCATGTATAGCATACTTGCACCTCATTTGTTTATGGTTTAGCAGCATATTTATTTATTCATTTATTTATTTTTATAACACTGCTATAACATTATTTGCACATATTTATGCACGTGCACTTTTCTATATTTCAATTGTCCTCTTATCTATTTATCGCTGTGTTTTATCGCTGTGTTTTCACTGAACACTTTGATCTATTTATACACTTTTAATTAGTGTAATTTTGTTGCTATACTATTGCTAACTCATTTATCCAGCCTTTGCTTTTTTTTGCACCTGCGTATATGACTTTACTTGCTTATTTCACAATTTTACCCCTGAACAGCGCCAACACCCCTCATTTTTATTCTCAATTCACTCTTACTACATTTAGGTGTAGTTTTTTAGGGGGGCAGCAGTTCCTATAATCCTAAGCGCGGATATTTCTACTTTTTGTATTCACTCTTTGGTTATCTCCCGCCTTGACTACTGCAGCTCCCTCCTCACTGGCTTACATTTACACAGACTATCCCCTCTCAGTCTATTATGAATGCTGCTGCAGGACTAGTACACCTTACTAACTGATCAGTGACTGCTTCCCCTCTCTGCCAATCTCTTCACTGGCTTCCACTAGGCCAATGTATAAAATTCTAAATACTAACCACAACGAACAAAGCCATCCACAACCTCTCCCCCAGTTACATCACCAACCTCATCTTCAGACATTGCCCAAATGATCCTCTCTGCTCCTCCTAAGACATATTGTTCTCTAGCTCCCTTGTTACCTACTACCAAGCTCGCCTCCAGGACTTATCCAGAACCTCTCCACTTGTATAGAACTCCCTACACCAGTATGTCCAGTCAACTCCATCCCTCTCCACCGGCGATCCTTTTTAAAGCTAATTTATTCAGGGAAGACTACCCCAACTCCACATAAGAACTGTACTTGAGTCATCTCCATCAGATCATCTCCTGCAGTTATTACCTTTTTGTACTACCTCTCCCTTCCCTCCCTTTAGATTTTTAAATTGTCATTTTGCCTGTACCTTTATCTTAAGGAAAGACTGAGGTGATGGGAATAGGTTGGTCTCTCTAAATTATAGTGGAAAAAAATTCAGAAATTGGGTGCTATGGGAACGAGACGTGCTGCTGGGTAAATGGAAATCAATATAGTGGCTGTGCACTTCTCATATGAACATTATGAGATGATCACCAAGTAAGCCCATTAAGGAGCATACATGTTATATGATATTCCACAATCTTTAAGGTGCAGAAACGTATAGCGTTAAGGATAATCAGGCAATGCAGAAGAAACAATGGAAATCCGCAATATTTACAGTGCCTTGAAAAAGTATTCATACCCCTTGGCATTTTCTACATTTTGTCATGTTACAACCAAAAACGTAAATGTATTTTATTGGGATTTTAAGTAATAGACCAACACAAAGTGGCACGTAATTGTGAATTGGAAGGAAAATAATAAATGGTTTTCAAATTGTTTTACAAATATCTGAAAAGTATGGCATGCATTTGTATTCAGTCCCCTTTACTCTGATACCCCTAACTAAAATCTAGTGAAACCAATTGCCTTCAGAAGTCACCTAACTAGTAACTAGAGTCCACCTGTGTGTAATTTAATCTCCGTATAAATACAGCTGTTCTGTGAAGCCCTCAGAGGTTTGTTAGAGAACCTTAGTGAACAAACCGCAACACTAGACAGGTCAGGGATAAAGTTGTGGAGAAGTTTAAAGCAGGGTAGGTTATAAAAAAAAAAAAAAAATATCCCAAGCTTTGAACATCTCACAGAGCACTGTTCAATTCATCTGGAAATGGAAAGGGTATGGCATAACTGCAAACCTACCAAGACATGGCCGTCCACCTAAACTGACAAGCTCTCTGGAGGAATCTCTCAGGTGGGAGAATCTGTCCAACTATTAGTCCTGCACTCCACAAATCTGGCCTTTATGGGAGAGTGGCAAGAAGAAAGACAATGTTGAAAGAATGCCATAAGAAGTCCTGTTTGCAGTTTGCGAGAAGCCATGTGGGGGACACAGCAAACATGTGGAAGAAGGTGCTCTGATCAGATGAGACCAAAATTGAACTTTTTGGCCTAAAAGCAAAATGCTATGTGTGGCGGAAAACTAACACTGCACATCACCCTGAACATACCACCCCCACGGTGAAACATGCTGGTGGCAGCATCATGTTGTGGGGATGCTTTTCTTCAGCAGGTACAGGGAAGCTGGTCAGAGTTGATGGGAAGATGGATCGAGCCAAATACAGGGCAATCTTAGAAGAAAACCTGTTAGTCTACAAAAGACTTGAGACTGGTGCAGAGATTCACCTTCCAGCAGGACAACAACCCTAAACCTACAGCCAGAGCTACAATGGAATGGTTTTGATCAAAGCATATTCATGTGTTAGAATAACCCAGTCAAAGTCCAGACCTAAATCCAATTGAGAATCTGTAGGAGAACTCCAAAATTGCTGTTCAGACGCTCTCCATCCAATCTGACAGAGCTTGAGCTATTTTACAAAGAAGAATTGGCAAAAATGTCACTCCAGGTGTGCCAAGCTGGTAGAGACAGACCCAAAAAGACTTGCAGCTGCAATTGCACGGAAAGGTGGTTATACAAATGCATGCCATACTTTTCACATATTTATTTGTAAAGAAATGTTGAAAACCATTTATCATTTTCCTTCAGCTTCACAATTATGTGCCACTTTATACAAGGCACTGTATTCATCCAAGGTAAGAATGTCAAATTCATACACATAATTGTAAATGGTTTATAGTAAAACACCAAAATCACTGTTCATTGTGAAGAACTTGGGACTCAGGGACCGGGATTTTAAGGCAATCTGCAAATGTTATTTAAGGGAATGCCATACAAGTAAGGCACTGCATACAAGACTAGAGAGAGAGAAAAGTTTAAACATCTTTTAGCAAGTATTATTGCTGTGTGCATGCATAGTTACTGTTAAATTCACTGTTCCCCCCCTCTCTTTTTTTTATCAGGTTTTGATTTTTCCAGAAGGTACCTGTACAAATCGCTCCTGTTTAATATCATTTAAGCCAGGTATGTTTTAGAGTGACTGTTTATTGAATAACTTTTAACTGTGTAATTCTCGTTATTTTAATTCTGTGTTCTAGATTTTCTAAAAAATGCTTTCTTATATAATGGCTTGCATTTATCCTTATCCTACTAATTGAAATAATGGTGCACAGTATAGCTGCTGTAGCTCACATAAAACCCTAATGACATTTAGAAATTATTATTTTTTTTTTTAATCAAATACTTTTTTTTTTTTTGTTGTTGCAAAAACATATAAACACAAATAACAAATTAGTCCATATCATATCGTAAAGTAAAAAATCCAACAAAAAAACTAACAAACAAAAACATAAACCAAGCATACTTTGTACCTCTCGAGGTGACTTTGCATATAATGAGTATAACATACTATAATTATAATTCTAATTACACTTTGCACAACAGCCTGAGTTCCCCCAGTGTAGGTCATCAAATTGTAGCCATTTCCTCCAAACAACCACAAATTATCTTTCTTTTACACCCTCTATGCCTCTCTCTCTTATACCACTGCTCCTTACTCCTTTCTATCTCCTCTACCTTCACTCCTCTACTAGAAAGATCATCATATAGTTCATTAGTAGGTTTTATCCAATGTAACCATATTTTATTAAACCTTTGAGGTGTACCTCTGTTTGTATGTTAATTTTTCCCTTTTATATAATTGAGTTTCTCAACCCATTGTTTATGGTTTGGGGAATCAATAGATGTAAATTTTTGTAGAATAACTTTACGTGCTAAGTATAGGAATCTTATCCACATAATATGCATTTCTATTGGTAATGCTCCATCAGGTATTATACCCAGTAGTACCAGTTTGGGTGTCCTTATTATCTCAGTTGAGCAGTATGCTAGAAAATACGATAAAGCTTTGGACATCGCCAAAGCATATGGATAAGGAAACCATTGAATAGAGAGCATCGCGGACATAGTGGCGTTATATATTTTCCCCAAGCATAACGTTTTTGTGGAGTGTAATGAGACCTATGTATAATAAAAAGCTGAGATAGCCTTTGAGACTGCGAGAGAGATGTCCTAGGAAGTGTTTCAAGGGCACGTGTCCAATCCTCCTCATCTAAACCCTCTATATCTTCTTGCCACCGAACAAAGCTATTTTTGTGTTTTTCAGTATTCTCTATTTGTAAATTAGCATAAAGATCTCCTATTAATCCTCTTTTCATACATGCAGCTGAGGTTGCCTTTGTTAATATTTTAGAATGTTCAAACTGTAATTGACTTTTTGAGCTTTGAGTTTGTAATGCATGACGTATTTGAAGGTATTTTTATTTCTTAGCTGATACCGATCTTTCAATATATTAAAAGGAAGTAAAACGTTCCCTTCATATAGCTGATATAGGAATATTATGCCCGCCTTTTTCCAGTCTAAATATTCCGATAATTTATTTAATTCATAGAGGCAGTAATTATCCCATATGGGCATCTGTTTTCTATATTCCTTATGTTGGGTAATATTTCGTACTGCTTCCCATACTCTATGAATCAAATGGAAACTAGGGAACCTTTTTTTTATTAAAGAAATGGTGTGATTTAGCACTGTGTCGCTTTAACTGACAATTACGTGGCTTCCAAACAAAATTGATGTCATTTTTTTCCCACAAATAGAGCTTTCTTTTGGTGGTATTTACACACCTCTGCGGTTTTTATTTTTTGTGCTTTAAACAAAAGCATAGCGACAATTTTGAAAAAAATGCATTCTTTTTTACTTTTTGCTATAATAAATACCCCCAAAAATATATAAAAAAAACATTTATTTTCCTCAGTTTAGGCCGATACGTATTCTTCTACATATTTTTAGTAAAAAAAATTGCAATAAGCGTTTATTGATTGGTTTGCGCAAAAGTTATAGTGTTTACAAAATAGGCGATAGTTTTATGGCATTTTTATTAATATTTTTTTTTTTTTTTTACTAATAATGGCGGTGATCAGCTATTTTTATTGTGACTGCGACATTATGGCGGACACATCAGACATTTTTGACACATTTTTGGGACCATTGGCATTAATACGGCAATCAATGCTATAAAATTGCATTGATTACTATAAAAATGTCACTGGCGGTGAAGGGGTTAACCACTTGGGGGCGAGGAGGGGTTAAGTGTGTCATAGGGGCATGTTTATAACTGTCTGGGGGATGGGC
Source organism: Lithobates sylvaticus (assembly GCA_028564925.1). Taxonomy (NCBI): domain Eukaryota; kingdom Metazoa; phylum Chordata; class Amphibia; order Anura; family Ranidae; genus Lithobates; species Lithobates sylvaticus. The sequence goes on from CM053034.1 coordinate 141,598,600, forward strand.
TATGTATGACGTGACACTGATCGCTGCTCCCGATGACTGACAGGGAGCAGACGATCAGTGTCCTGTCATTAGGCAGAATGGGGAGATTGGCATCTCCCCGTTCTTTAGCTCTGTGACGCGATCGTGGGTATCCCCACGGCGATCGGGTCCCGTGGGCATGGTCAGGGAGCTCGCGGCAGGCGTGCACGGCGGGAAATTCAAAGTAATGTATGGCCCAGCTGTGCCATTCTGCCGACCTGTGTATATATGCCGACAGCGGCCGGCAAGTGGTTAATTGAACTAAAGGGTAATTTTTTAATTGGGATGCTATTATCTTCTGTATAGGATCATCCATGTCCACTATCTCCCAACCATGCCAATGTTGTAATTGTGAAGCAATAAAGTATAATCTTACATTAGGTATCACGATTCCCCCTTTATCAATTGGCTGTTGTAATATTTTAAGTCTAATCCTGGGTTTTCCTCCCCTCCACACAAAGTCTCTCAAGACAGCGTCAATGGTCTTAAATAATCGTAGCGTCAACCATATGGGGCAATTATGCAATAGGTATAACATCTGTGGCATCCACACTATCTTCACCAAATTTGTCCTCCCACCATAGATATTGGGAGTTTACTCCATATTTTACTTTGTTGTCTAAATTTAACAATAAGAGGAAGTATATTCCTGTCTGTATAATATATAACATTCGGCGTAATTACCACAAGTATTTAAATGATGTGACCAGGGTCATCCGCTGAGTCTGGTGCAGATGTGCCCTTACCCTCAGGGTCCACAAGCATTATTACAGATTTGTCCTAATTCATATTAAACCCTGAGAATGATCCATATAGATTTATTAAGGACATAACTGCAGATATAGATGGACCCATATCTCCCAGAAACACAAGAGCATCATCCGCATAGAGTGCTACCTTGTCTTCACCTGTAGATCCACAATATCCACAGATGAACGACTAGCCTCAGCCAATGGTTCAATGACCAGAGCAAAGAGCAGCGGGGATAAAGGACACCCCTGCCTCGTCCCTCTGGTCAACGAGAAAGGGGACGATACACATCCGTTCACCTGTACCCTTGCTCTTGGAGTCATATAAAAGCTGTATCCATTTAATAAATCTAGGACCAAACCCGTATCGTTTTAAGCAGTTCCACAGGAAAATCTACTCTATACTATCAAATGCTTTATCCGCATCAAGTGACATTATAGCTCTATTTCCCATATTATCTGTTGGGAGTTGTAAATTCAAGAATAACCGCCTAATATTATTTGCTGTAGATCTATTGGGGATAAAGCCTGATTGATCACGGTGGATCAATTTGGATATATATCTTGATAATCTCGTCGCCATTACCTTTGCCAGCAACTTAATATCTGACGTTGGCAAAGATATTGGCCGATATGAATCAGGGTTACTTGGGTCCTTATCAGGTTTCAATAGAACAATAATTACTGCTTCATTCATTAATGGGGGAAGTGAACCCACCTCCATAGCATGGTTAAAAACATCAAGCAGTTCAGGCAATAGCCCATCCCCATATTTTTGATATATCTCCCCTGGAAGGCCATCTGGTCCTGGTGCTTTATTATTAGGTAAGTTACCTGCTACTTTTTTTTAGTTCATCCAAAGTCAATGGACCTTCCAAGGCCTCCCTTTCGTCCTTTGAGATATTTGGTAATTGAATGGTATCAAAAAATCCATTCAGGGACTCTTCTGAGAAGGATACCCTGCTTTTATATAATGCCTGGTAATATTCCCTAAATACTCCCAATATCTCTGGAGTAGTATCAACCCTTTTATTTAAGGATGATTGTATTTCTGTTATACATGTTGCTGCCCGCTGAGCTTTTACAATAGTTGCCAATAGGTGTCCCGTCCCCTCTCCCTCCTAAAAATATGGTTGTTGTAGAAAGAATCTTTTATTTTCTGCCTTCTTCTTAGCCACTGCTGCATAGTGTATTTGGCTCTGAAGCCATTCATTTTTTTGTGTCTTCATCTGGGTTGGTTATAAATAGAAGCTCGGCCCTCATCATATCATTAGCTAGGGTTTTTTTCCCATTGCCTAAATTGTTTCCTAATTTTGGAGATTTGTGCAATAAGGATACCTCAAAGATACACTTCCATTGTATCCCAATATATTAAAGGTGAGGCAGAGGTTCTATTTATATTCTGATAAATAAGTAATTCTTAATTCATAATTTCTTCTGATGATGGGAATAATGACAACCAATATGGGTTCACCTTCCATAGGGTATTTTTCAACTTAGTCCCAAATGAAAAATATTATATTAACCACTTCAATACCGGGCCTATTCTGGCCTATTCTCCTTTCATGCAAACATCATAATTTTTTTGCTAGAAAAATTACTCAGAACCCCCAAACATTATATATGTTTTTTTTTTAGCAGACACCCTAGGAATAAAATGGCGGTCATTGCAGCTTTTTATCTCGCACGGTATTTGCGCAATCATTTTTCAAACGCCTTTTTTTGGGAAAAAAAACGGTTTCATGAATTAAAAAAATAACAAAACAGTAAAGTTGACCCAATTTTTTTAATATAATATGAAAGATGATGTTGCGCCGAGTAAATGGATACCTAACATGTCACGCTTTAAAATTGAGCACAATCATGGAATGCCGCCAAACTTCGGTACTTAATAATCTCCATAGGCGACACTTTAATTTTTTTTACAGGTTACCAGTTTAGAGTTACAGAGGAGGTCTAGTGCTAGAATTGTTGCATGCGCTCTAACGCACGCGGCGATACCTCACATGTGTGGTTTGAGTGGCGTTTACATATGTGCGTGGGACTTGCGTGTGCGTTCGCTACCGGGGACAGGGGTGTTTTAAATTTTTTTTTTTATTTTACTTAATTTTTTTTATTTTTACACTTTAAAAAAAAAAAAATGTTTGGATCATTTTTATTCCTATTACAAGGAATGTAAACATCCCTTGTAATAGGAATGTATGTGACAGGTCCTCTTTATGGAGAGATGTGGGGTCAATAAGACCCCACATCTCTCCTCCAGGCTGGAAAGCATGAGATCGGTAAAAAAAAATTCACCAATCTCATGCTGACAGCCGCGATCGCGGCTTTGTTTGCTTCCGGGTACCGGGCGTGAGGTCATAACGTTGTGCCCGGGCCTTCGACGGTCATAGAGATGACTGGTGACCATCTGGTCACCGGAAATCTCTATGCTCGTCATCGGGCGGCGGTGGGAGAGCCCGTAGAAGCACCGGATGGCGGCGGGAGGGGGGGCATCCCCTCCCATTGCCTATAAGAACGATCAAGCAGCGGAACTGCCGATATGATCATTCTTATGGTGCACAGAACCCCCGGCCGGAAATATTGATATCTAAATGGTGTCTGTAGCTATAGGCATCATTCAGATATTCCCGCTCAATGTCAAGGACGTCGTATGACGTCCTTGGTATTGAAGTGGTTAAGGGAGAGTGGTCTGAGATATCCCTAGCTTCATATTTAATAATCACGAAGGTATGGCAATATAGAATGTGTTCCCAATGCCAAATATATTCTAGAGAGGGTTTTCTAACTACTCGAAGAGCAGGAAAATTGCCTATTCGTTGGATTACACTGTCTCCAGAGTTCTATCAATCCCAGTTCCGTTATGTATCTACTAAACACCCCCTAAAATCTCTACAAATGTTATGTGTGTTTTTAAATGCATGCAGAGTGCCAGAGTTTTTTTTTTTTTTGGTGGGCCAAACTCATTAGGAACCCCCCCCCCTCCCCCAACTGCTAGGTCAGCTGATACCAATCCTCTATCTGCTGACTTTTTTTTTTAAATCAAAAATGAAGTTTATTGAGCATAAAATTCCGAATGGCACAATACAAATAAAACGTCAGGTGCAACATGCACCTATGAACAACAAAGCGTTTACAAATCTTGCTTAACATGTACATTCACTGTTGCTATCACTTGGCATTTATATGAAATTAGTACTGGTTGTTAGAGTGTTCTGGCACAGTATTATCCTATTCTGACAACGGATACATAGTTCTGTGGGAATTCCTCACAGTGATACCCCTTATAGGGGGTTTTAAAATAGTCAGTCCGTGCAGGTGTGCGAGCTTTCAATCCACCTGTCCCAAATTTTCTGGTAGCCCCGGTGTAAGTATAGAACTTTTTTATAAGGTAGGGTGAGGTTTACAGCGCTCTTCCATTGCTGGATAGTGGACGCTATAGGTCTAAGCCAGAGTTGGGCAATCTGCATTCTGGCTGTGAATAGAGTTTCTTGCAAAAATGTAGTGAGGTATTTCTCCTCCTCAGGGAGGGGGAGAAGGCCAAGAATGCACTGACGGGGGCAAAGCGTCAAGGGGGAACCCATGTGGTCATGTAGGAATTTAGTAATCTGCGCCCAGTATTGCTGGATGGGTGGGCAGGTCCACATGAGGTGGTGGAAGGTACAGTCCATGGCGCCACATCTGGGGCACGAAGGGTCTGTGTCGGGTTTGTATTTGGCTTGCCTAGCCTGTGTGATATATGATTTATGGAGCATATAGAGGTGGGTAAGTCTGTCCGAGAGTTTAGGTGAAACTTTCTTTGGCGTCTCTAATATTTCTCCCCATTGTTCGTCGTCAATGTCTCCTACGTCCCTCTCCCATTTGGCTTTCAGCTTGTAGGCGTTGGAAGTAGCCCCCGGGGGTAAGGAGAAGTGAGTATAGGTAAGAGATCAGTTTTTTGGGGTCATCCCCCAGTAGCACTCTTGTGATTGGCAGGGATTCTAGACGGGGTGGAGAGCTTCCTAATTGGGTCTGCACTGCAAGGCGAACCTGCAAGTAGCGAAAAAATGTGTGATTGAGGAGGTCGAATTCCTCCTTAAGGTTTTGAAATGTCTTAAGGGTACGGTCAGTAAAAAGCTGAGAAAGGTAAAGTATCCTCTTGGTTATCCATATTTTATGGTCCGGGATGCTCAATAGTTCTGGTAATCTAGGGTTCTCCCAAAGTGGTGTATGAGCATGTAGGGGTGGAGCCCCCAGGATGCTCAATGCTTTGTGCCATATTCTGCCATGGTGTGCCAACATGTTCCGTCTATCTCCCAATCGTGATAGTCCTTGGTGGGTACAAAAAATGATTTGGAAGGGGTGAGCTACAACGTCCGTGGCAGTTAGGCACACCAGGGCAGAGTATCTGAGCCTGTCATGTTTGTCCAGATAATAAAAGTGCGAGAGCTGAGAGGCGAGATAGTATAGCATCAAGTCTGGCAGGGCAGTACCACCCAGGTGGACCGGACATTTGAGGGTTCGCCAGGCCAACTTATGTCTGGAGGAGCCCCAAATAAAGGTATTCAATATTGATTCCATATTTTTGAACAGGCGAGCCGGGACCAGGAGTGGGGCATGCCAGAAAATGTTTGGGTGAGCCCTAATGGCTATGGCAAGCGGTTCCACCGCCAGTGCATAAAGCATGGGTGAGATTGGGCACCCCTGCCGAGTCCCTCGGGCCAGGGGGAAGGGGGAGGATATTTGGCCATTTACCTGGATTCTTGCAGTGGGGGCTTGGTATAGGAGTTGGAGCCATTTTATAAACTTTGGGCCATATCCAAATCTCGTCAGACACTCCCATAGGTATCCCCACTCCACCGAATCGAACGCCTTGGCGGCGTCAAGGCTAACCACAACTCGCGTTCCGGCGTTGTTGTGGGTGGCCTGGAGGTTCATGAACAGCCTTCTCAGGTTGAAGGCAGTGTTCTTGTTAGGCATGAAGCCCGTTTGGTCGGGGTGGATAAGGCTGGATATTACTTTGTTCAACCTGAGGGCAAGTCTGCAGGAGACACATTTAACTAAACAAACTGCCCTGTCCCTGAAAAGTAGGAAATATCAAAGCCAATACCATTCAGTATACTCCTCATATAGTAGGGAGGTTAGTATTTTTGTAAGGGCAGGGGTGAATTTCTTCTGCAGACAGATTAGTATAGATGCGGAGGGTAGATACATTTTTTTGAACTGTATAATTAATAACAGTATGTGTGTTCTGGCAAATGTGTATATCCCCCCCCCCCCATTCAAAATGGAGATCTTGTTTAAATTGAATGAATTTTTGATAGATAAAGGGGAATTACCGGTTTTAATGAGGTCCTGGATGGAAGACTGGATAGGTTTCCTAAAAAGACAATTCCTGATGCCACAGGAAAAAGTAAACTGAGTCAGTTTATGGAAGAAGTGGGATGGATAGATATATGGAGGGTGCGTAATCCTGGAATACAACAATATTCGTGCTACTCTGCTACGCATTCAACACTCTCCAGGATAGATATGGTCCTGGGGAGCGAGAGGGCATCGCAGATTGTAGAAAAAGTTAAATACTGCTCGAGAGGGATATCAGATCACTCCCCAATAGTGGTGACAGTGAATGTAGGGGGAAAGAGAGTCCAGAGGGAATGGAAAATAAACCCAAGCTGGCTTGAGTTAATTAAAGAAGCTGATGGGATCCTCCCTAAACTGAGGGAGTTTATAGTGTTTAATGGGGGTACGGCGGCGCCTAGTATAATATGGGACACACTGAAGGCATTTCTCAGAGGTATCTTGATACAGCAGGTAGCCAAATTTAATAAGGAGGCTAGAGGAGAGGAGGAAAAAAGCCAAAGAGAGATGCTAGAGGCGGAAAATAAATACGTATTAGACCCAACTGAGGTGAGGAAAAAATCATGGCTAGGTAAGCAACAAAAGTACAAGCTAGTAATTATGAAGAAGGTGGAGACGAGAAGACTTTCAGCGACACTCTAGCTTTGCAGAAGGAGAAAATGTTGGCAGGATGTTAGCGCAACTGGTGAGGTCCAACTTTCCATCCTCTGCTATTCAGACCATTAGAGCTGAGGGAGGAGAGATTATATCTAATACCACAAAAATAGTCCAGACTTTCAGGGACTTCTATAAAAATCTCTATACGTCCCAGAAAATCGGCGTAGAGGGCGCAATGGAGGACTTTCTGGGGAAACTAGAGATCCCAACTATCACATCTGTAGAAAGGGAAGAATTAGAGGCCCCAATAACCCTTATAGAGCTCCAACAAGCAGTGAACAGCATGGCTAATCAAAAATCCCCCGGCCCAGACGGGCTCCCGATAGAGATCTATAAATATTATGGAGGGATTTTACTCCCGGAATTATTAAAGACACTGGAAGACGCGGACAGGGAAGGGCGGCTGCCCATCTCGATGTTAGAGGCAACCATTATAGTGCTATGGAAAGAAGGAAAGGACCCGTTAGACGTTGCAGCGTATAGGCCAATCTCTCTGCTATGCTCCGACGCCAAAATTTTGGCCAAAGTGCTAGCAGCCAGGTTGAATAAAGTTATCTCAAAAGTGATCCATCCAGATCAGACAGGTTTCATAGCCGAGAGATCTACAAGCATTAATATCAGAAGAGCATATCTAAACTTACAGAGCCCAGTAGTGAAGGAGGACCCAAAAGCCATACTGTCACTTGATGTGACTAAAGCGTTTGACACTGTGGAATGGGGATATATATGGAGAGTCCTAGAGAAGTTTGGAATTGGCCCCTCCTTCACTGGATGGATAAGGTTACTTTACGACAGGCCTACTGCTAGATTAAAAATTAACAACGAATTTCCCCAAAAAATAGAGCTGGAGAGGGGCATGAGGCAGGGATGCCCCCTGTCACCCCTCCTCTTCGCTCTCACAATGGAACCTCTTGCTATAGCTATAAGAGCTTGCCCCGAGATATTGGGTTTCCAGGGAAGGGAAGAAAAAATTGCGCTATATGCGGATGACGTGCTGCTTTTCTTGGGAGATATAGGCCAGTCATTAACTAAAGCTATGAATATAGTAGAGAAATTTGGGGGGTTCACAGGTTTAGAAATAAACTGGGACAAATCAGAACTGCTACCAATAGTCCCAACCTCCGAAGTAAGAATACCAGGGATGCCTCATCTTGTGGGGGTAGACTCACTGAAATATCTAGGGATAGTCTTGACGAGGGATCCCAGTCAATTTATGAGTAAAAATCTTGAACCACTTCTTGTAAAGTTTAAAAAAAAAATAGATATTTGGAAACGTTTTCCATTATCAGTGGCGGGAAGGTGTGGGCTGATAAAAATGATTTGGATGCCACAACTATTGTACATATTGCACAACTCCCCGGTTTGGATAGGCAGGAAGTGGTTCAAAAAAATTGAGTCCCTTTTCAGGGAACTAATATGGAAAGGGGGGCAAGCCAGGATTCGGCTCCGAACCCTGCAACTCCCTGTTAAGGAAGGGGGCCTTGCGGTGCCCAACCCGGAACGTTACTTCCTGGCATCTCAATTACAACAATTAATAGGATGTGGTGTTCCGGGGAGGGCACCCCAAGTGGTAGAATAATGCTGATGGGGACGGGACATAAAACAATAATAGAAACTATTGAAGCTGACTCTTTTTGCTATAAGTATCCTACAATAAAAATGATAATTAAAATTTGGACAACAGTTAAAAAACAGTTACACTATAAAGGATTAACTGAGTACTCCCCCCTATGGAACAACAAAAATCTACATGAAGTTTTCCAGATAGGAAAAGTTGAAGCATGGGAAAAACAGGGTATCACAAGACTAAGACAACTGTATAGAGGCAACTTGTTAAAAAAAATTTCAGATCTGAAACGAGAGTTCAATATACCGCAGTATACGGCCTATGCATATCTACAAATAGTTCATGCACTAAAGGCCCAATTCCTGAAACAGCCGTTAATATGGACAGAAATACCCCTTTTTAAAAAGATACTTGAAGTTGGCTCTACTAAAGGGTTAATATCCGAGTTATACGGACAAATGGGTCAAGAAGCGAATACAGGGGAGAAACTCCAATATGTAAAGGCAAGATGGGAAGAGGATTTAGGTGTAATAACCAGTGTACAATGGAAGAGAATTTTGGAGATGGGTCCGATGGTCTCAGTCTCCCCCCCGCATAGGATATCCCATTTGATGTTGATAAATAGAGCTTACTATACCCCTAAACGGTTATTTAAATTTGGGAGGAGGGCTGACGATAGCTGCCCCAGATGTCAAGGAACTGGTGATCTTTTGCATATGTTGTGGAGATGCCCTAAATTGCACCGTTATTGGACGGGAGTGATTAACGGTATGAATGAGGTATTTGGGATTAAGCTTGAGAGAGAAGTTAGGGCATGTATACTGGGATATAGAAGGGAATTGGAAGAGGAGAAAAGCAAAACAGTAGCAATCCTAAGATGCTTGTTCCAGGCCAGGAAATTGATTGCAACCAAATGGCAATCAAGGGAACCCCCTACCGCAAGTGATTGGATTAGGACTGTAAATGATATCTTATGTAGAGAAAAGAAAGGAACAAGAGGGGGTTTAGCCAACCTGACGGACTATCACGGTACCTGAACAAAATGGATGTTCCGTAGTAAATAATTTATATAAAGGTTATTTTATTATAGAAAATTTAAAATTTAAACAATATACAAAAATATACAAAATGAAGGAAAAGCAATAAGGATTTAGTCATTGAGTATAAAACATGCAAATAAACATATCAGGTTACATTGATCGTTCTTTAATGCTGGTCAGAAGATGGTTGACGCGTTTCGCTTTTGGCTTCATCAGAACCAGTGATCAGCAATTTTAATATCTATGATATATTTCTAAAGAAGGAAAAATGAGAGTTACTTGAAAGTGAGCCACAAAATCTTTTCAGATGTATACTGAAATAGTGTTACTCGCGATATATATATCTTAATAGATAGTTAGTAATTTGCCTACCTTACAGGTATGTATTCCTGTTTGAGGATATCCACCACAGTGGTGGAGGCATAACTTTATATTATCGCATGAGGTAAAAGTAATCCCTGGGGGGGAAAAAAATACTCGCCAGATCGGTATATTGAGGAGGTTATTCCAATTGGAATTGAGGCAATTGCTGAGAGAGAGAGAGAAACAGCAACAAAAAAAAAAAAAAAAAAGAAAAGAAGGAAAGTGGCGAGGGAGATATATTAAATGACGAAATTAGGGTAAATCGAATTCAAGATATATGCAGTCAAGATTATCTATATACTTACGTTGATTTAGTTGGCGGTGCTAATAGATGAAATTAGTATCAAAAGCCCATCACTGCCGAGTAGGTGGGGATATTACGGCCGGGCCAGTATTGTCCACCTAGAGACGATGGATACATATGGGTAGTTAACACCAGTCCTATTCAGGTATACAGTTACTTAGGGCTCCCAGACAGATATGTACTACCTGGTAAGGCTTGGTTCGGCTTTACTAGCCAAAGATCAGCCTTGTATATATACATGCTGTACTCATTGGATATGTGAGAGGGTCACTTATAGTGAGCCACAGATAATCTCTGACTTACTCCTTATAGATGTATTGTCATTATGTCATCTAATTCCTGTTTCTCATTTCAGCTATTATTTTAAATTCAATTGGAAGTATGGGAGGGACGGAGTATTTTTGATGTGGTTCCCTTTGGCGTGGATATACACTGGGGGGACTCGGGTGACTTTAATCGCCCTACCCCTCCCACGGCGGTGGAGTTGCGGTGGAGGGTTCAGAGGGGCCTATCATCTATCCCCTGCCCTCCCATAATACTAGCAAGACCTGAGAGAGACAGACTTACTATTATATCTTTTTCCTTTTTCTAACTTTGTTTCTATTTTAATTTATATTATTTTATTTTATTTTATTTGATTTTATTTTGATCTTTATCTTTATATTTATTTTTATTTTCATTCATTTACATCTAGTTTGCATTATTATTATTTATTAATCATTATGTATTTATTCTTCATTTATTATTTATTTTTATTTTTTATTTATTTTTTTATATTTTTAATTTGTATTTTTATTTTATTAAATTTTTATTTAATTATAATTTTTTTGTCTCTTCTTTTCTCTCTATTTTTTCCCTTATTTATTTTTTATTTTTATTTTATTTACTTTTTTCACAGCGTCTTTATAGCCATTTTCGGCTGTCACTAAGTACCAAATTAATAGAGACACATAGTAGATGCTTAACTATTATTACTTCTCCATTCATCCCCTGGATCACTAGATCTTTTGGATGCATGGAGCTGAGTGTTCAACCTTCAAGGCCTGCCCCCCTGCTCCTGTTTAGGCTTTGCTGCTCCGATGGAGCAGAAAGCCTAATTTCGGCATTTACTTCCCTGCACGCCTGCGTCGCTACGATTGACGGCGCACCGGCAGTTACAGAGTCCTCGCGGTGGGAAGGCGACGCTTGCGGCGACGCTTGCGGCGACTGCGCAGGCGCGGCTACTTACCCTGCTGACGGAAGGAGGTGGGGTTTCCATGGTGATGTGCTGAGGGCGTCAGTCCTTGCACATGCGCATAGGTCCCCGCTATGGGATGCGCGCGCACCCGGCCAATTGAACTGGCCTTCACTATAACTCGGCGCATGCGCATAGACGGCCCGCGGGGCAGCGCGCGCACCTACTTAGGCAAGCTATGCCTTGCTCCAGCTGTTCAAACTACTATCCCAACGAGCATCCGCCCTAAATCGGCGGGAATTCCCTATTTAACCAGCACTCCTGCAAACATTATTGCAGAGGAGGTGCTGGGAAGTTTGGCTCTTGTGTTGTGTCCAATCTTTAGGTATGTACTATTATCTGTCAAGTGGAAACTCTGCCGCTAACACTATTGGTGTGCAATGCGACATCTACCACTTACTCTTTCAGAAAAACTATCTTTATCTTTAGATCCTTCCAATAATCTTCATTTATTTCACTCAACTGTTTGACTTTCCAACCCGTGGGACTGTTCCCACGGATCTCAGGGTGCCCTTCCCAGGCAAGGGATCTTTTTCCATCAGATTTCTTCAGGTATACATTAACCTATTGACTTACTGCACTTCTGTAGTAGACTATCCTGTAACATTCGTACCATTATAAATTACGTTTGCCTTTCCATTAGAACCCCAACTAACTGGATACCTTTGAATGGTCCGTCCAAGACCAATCCAGGTTGGCTGATCTTTGGCTAGTAAAGCCGAACCAAGCCTTACCAGGTAGGACATATCTGTCTGGGAGCCCTAAGTAACTGTATACCTGAATAGGACTGGTGTTAACTACCCATATGTATCCATCGTCTCTAGGTGGACAATACTGGCCCGGCCGTAATATCCCCACCTACTCGGCAGTGATGGGCTTTTGATACTAATTTCATCTATTAGCACCACCAACTAAATCGACGTAAGTATATAGAAAATATTGACTGCATATATCTTGAATTCGATTTACCCTAATTTCGTCATTTAATATATGTCCCTCGCCACTTTCCTTCTTTTCTTTTTTTTTGCTGTTTCTCTCTCTCTCTCAGCAATTGCCTCAATTCCAATTGGAATAACCTCCTCAATATACCGATCTGGCGAGTATTTTTTCCCCCCCAGGGATTACTTTTACCTCATGCGATAATATAAAGTTATGCCTCCACCACTGTGGTGGATATCCTCAAACAGGAATACATACCTGTAAGGTAGGCAAATTACTAACTATCTATTAAGATATATATATCGCGAGTAACACTATTTCAGTATACATCTGAAAAGATTTTGTGGCTCACTTTCAAGTAACTCTCATTTTTCCTTCTTTAGAAATATATCATAGATATTAAAATTGCTGATCACTGGTTCTGATGAAGCCAAAAGCGAAACGCGTCAACCATCTTCTGACCAGCATTAAAGAACGATCAATGTAACCTGATATGTTTATTTGCATGTTTTATACTCAATGACTAAATCCTTATTGCTTTTCCTTCATTTTGTATATTTTTGTATATTGTTTAAATTTAAAATTTTCTATAATAAAATAACCTTTATATAAATTATTTACTACGGAACATCCGTTTTGTTCAGGTACCGTGATAGTCCGTCAGGTTGGCTAAACCCCCTCTTGTTCCTTTCTTTTCGTATATTCAATAGGACGAGGTACCCCCCATAGCTTATTCTCCTAGATCTATAAATCTTATGTAGAGAAAGAACAGTATATATAAAGAGAGGTAACCTCAAGGAGTTTAAGAAGATGTGGCATCCCTGGCTGGTAAAAATGAGCCCCTTGGAGTAGAGGGCTTAATTATAACGACGCCCCACCCAGGATAGAAGAGGAACTGATAAGATTGGGAATAGGTACATAGGAATCCACGCATGAACATAGGGGGGTGGGGGGGGAGGGAATGGGGAGTAAAAGGTATTGATAAGGGAATAAGATGTAATATATAATAGAGGGAGGGGAGGAGGATGTATAAAGGCCTTTATTATTAATTTTTGGCCATGCTTTCTCTGCCCCCCTCCTTCCCTCTTTCTTTTTCTTTTTTTTTTTTCTTTTTGTCTCTTTTCCGTTTCCCTTGGGATAAAATATATAAGACCTATTTAATGTGCACTTTTATAACAGGATAAGAGCCTACTCACTTATTTTTTACAATGAAGTGTTAAATAAATGTGGATAATAATAAATAAAGATTGAGATTTAAAAAAAAAAGTATAGTAGCATGTCATCGGCATATAAGCTGAGGACTTCTGTCACCGGACCCTTGCGTAGCCCGTGAATGTTTGGGTGAGCCCTAATGGCTATGGCAAGCGGTTCCACCGCCAGTGCATAAAGCATGGGTGAGATTGGGCACCCCTGCCGAGTCCCTCGGGCCAGGGGGAAGGGGGAGGATATTTGGCCATTTACCTGGATTCTTGCAGTGGGGGCTTGGTATAGGAGTTGGAGCCATTTTATAAACTTTGGGCCAAATCCAAATCTCGTCAGACACTCCCATAGGTATCCCCACTCCACCGAAACGAACGCCTTGGCGGCGTCAAGGCTAACCACAACTCGCGTTCCGGCGTTGTTGTGGGTGGCCTGGAGGTTCATGAACAGCCTTCTCAGGTTGAAGGCAGTGTTCTTGTTAGGCATGAAGCCCGTTTGGTCGGGGTGGATAAGGCTGGATATTACTTTGTTCAACCTGAGGGCAAGTATTTTGGCTAGAATTTTTATGTCCAATTGTATCAGGGATATGGGGCGATATGACTCTGGGTATAAGGGGTCCTTGCCGGGCTTCGGGATCAGGACAATCAGGGCTTCCTTCATTGTGTGTGGTAGGGTACTGGTCTCAAAGATGTGTTTATAGAGAGCGGCTAGTTTGGGAACGAGAGTCTCTTGGAATTGGGTATAAAGCTCCAGTGGGAGGCCATCGGAACCCGGGGCTTTGGACGGTGACAGGTTTGCTATAGCTTCAACTATACACTCTTCCGTGATAGGGGCGTCTAGGATTTCTATTTGAAGGTCTGTGAGGGTGGGAATATCCCGCAAGAGATTTTGAAGATCGCTCAGTGGTCGGCTAGAAGTCGAGGTATACAGGTTGGCATAGAAGCGTCGGAATTCTTGGGCCACCTCAGTGGGGTCTGTCAGGATAGAACCGTCACCCGTCGCCAGCTGCACCACCACTGGGGGGCTGTGGTCTAAGTGGGCCATGTATGCTAAGAGCTTTCCTGCCCTCTCACCATGCTCGTACGTCCTTTGTTTGCTGAAAAAGATACCTTTTTTAGCCTTTTCAAAGTGTAGGCTATCCGTGAGCCTGGACTGTAGGCGCAATTTAGCTGAGTTTGAGGCCGTTGGACTAGCCAGAAAAACCTTTTCCAGCGAGTCCAGTGCCTCCTCTGCTTGCTGCAAGGCAAGTTTCGAGGAATTTTTGTGTCTATTTATGCGGTTAGTGAGGATCGCACGAGCATGTATCTTGAAGGTTTCCCAGATCGTTCCTAGTGGGGCCGTGTTGGCGTTTGTCCGAAAGAAGTGAGCCCATTCTAGCTCAACGGTCTCCAAATCAGTGAGCACCGTGAACCAAAAGGGGTTCAGTTTCCAGGGTCGGGCTGGGGTAGTGGATGGCAAGCGGAGCTTGACCCAGTATGGCGAATGGTCCGACAGGACCCTAGTGCTGAAACCTGCATCAAGTAAATGAGGCGTGAGGGTGGGGGATAGTAGGATCATATCTATACGTGACATGGCCGCCTGGGAGGGAGTAAAACAGGAGTATGCCAGTTTGTGAGGGTTTTTCTGTCTCCATGTGTCAGTCATAGCGAATTCCGCAAGGAACTTGCCAAACCTGGTTAGTGTGGGCTGAGTCGGCGGGGTAGGGTCGCCCTGGAGTCTGTCTAGGTGGGAGTCAACGACAGCGTTAAAGTCCCCCAGCCAGACAGCCGGCACTGTGGGGTGTTGTGTCATGAAGTTTATGCCCTCCTGTAGGGCTGCGAATTGAAAAGGTGGAGGAACATAAAAGGCCATTATCAGAAGCTCAAGTCCCCCCACAGTAGCATGCAGAAACAGGAACCTGCCCTGTTGGTCCGCACGCAACGTGTGCAGCTGGAACAGTACAGTTTTAGCAATGAGGAAGAACAGCCCGCAGCAAAAAGCCCAAGTAAATAAGCGTAGGGCTGGCATGAATAAAGTAAACATGCCATTTAGGTGTATGGCCGTTTAAGAGAGTGGGTGGAGCTTGTGTAAAGGAAGGGGAGGTTCAGTCCTCCCCGGAGTCAGTGCTGAAGGAGAAAAGTTACAGGGAGGACGCACCAGGGGGGAGCTGATGGCCCACAGATAGGCAACAGCAAACGGTGAGGTGGGGAGGAGGGCACAGGTCGAGGGGACATTGGGGGGGGAGAGCAGAGAGTCCGGGGGGGGGACCGGTCACGCAAGCCGGGCGCGGCGATCCCGCCGGAGCGCTATTCCCCAGGGGGACACATGGCTGCTGATATGGTGGACAATTGTGAACAGGCGCCGGACCGCCGGAAAAGCGGTCGGCGAGGGGGGGTTCAGCGACTGTGGGGCGGTCAGGTAGTGTGGTGGGGAGCAGTGGGGGGCCCAAAAACCGGATGTATGGCGCCACCGCCATGCGGACAAAAAACCAGGCCTCAGGCCTGTCCAGGCACGCACCGCGCGTGGGGGGGGGGGACGGGCCATCACCTGACCTCAGTACCAGAGTCGAGGAGGCAGAGAGCGGGGGGGGGCTAATGGGGGGGGCCCACACAGCTTCTCAGGGACAGAGCTTGCTGAAAGCATTGGGAGGGAGACAAGCAGCAGCCCAGGTTGGCGGCCTGCCATCTGGGGAGGGGAGGGAGAAAGCCAGGAGCTGGAAGGGAGCATCCATGGGAACCCAGGCATCTGAGGAGGACCAGGCAGAGGCCCAGAATGGCGGCCCGCCTACTGGGGAGGAAAAGCCCAGGCCGCGTTCAGCAACACGGGGGGGTCAGTGAGAGTCGGCCCTGCAGCGACCTTATCTGCCAGCGGGACGAAGGCGGTCCGCCTGCCCGGGCGCAGACAAGGGGGGAGGAGCTACGCATCCAGTGAACAAGGAGCGCAGTCGGCGGGGGTTGGGGGGCGTGCTGCCCAGGCCCGGGAAGTCACCAGGGGGGTACAGAGGCGAGCAGCCTAACCCCAGGACAGCGGCACTGGAAGCGTCAGGGTCCGGTGTCGAGAGCCTGAGGAAGTGGGTCAGCAAGTCGGCTGAGGGGAAGAGGAGGAGCCGGAGCTCGCCTGCATCTGGGGGCGAATCCCCTGGAGGGCAGGCTATGTCGATTGCGGGTGAAGTGGTGGAACTGTCCAAGGGCGAGCTTCAAGATACGAGGTCGAGGTCGGCGGCGGTGGATTCGGGACCATCGGCTGGTGGGAGCGTTTCCAGGCAGCCCGGTAAGTCTTGTTTTGTCTGGGGTTTTGCGGGAGGGACGATTTGGGGGGGAATGTAGAGAGAGGGGGACGGGGCGGGGGGCGGATAAGTGGGGGCGAGCGGGAGGGGTCCTTCTCGGGTGAGGGTTTGGGGGGGGGGGTCAGGTGATTTCGGGCACAAGGGGGGAGGGAACGCCGGCGCAAGCGGGGGAAGCGGTGGTGGCGGATCCGCCCGCGGGGGCCCCGGGGGGAGGGATGCAGGTACGGGGGACTCGGTGGTGGCGTGTCCGCCCGCGGAGCCCGCTGCAGTTGAGGGGGAGATGGGGGGGTAAAAACAAACAACGAAACATTATGCGGCTGGCTGATGCCGCACGTTGCGTGGTTTAGGTATGTTTTGAGGGGCCACTAGGGGCCCATTTGAAACAGGAAGTTAAGGAGAAATGTTGGAAAGGGGAGTGTGTGGAGATATTTTCTCTGCTTCCGCTGAAAAAATTTAACTTGGATAGAGTGAAGCTGCGGGCTGCGTTTCAAGGAGCAGTTTCGTCAGAGGAGGGCAGGGAGGCCGGCTCTTCGTTGGAATCACAAAGACACCAGTCGGGGGATTCGCTTGATGTCGTCGGTGAAACCTACGGGTCAGAAGTTCATGGAGCAGGGGCTTCAGGTCACTCGGCCACAAAGAAAAAGAGAGTCTGCTGGCAATACAATGAGGGAAGTTGTAAGTTCGGAAACGGAGGTAAGTATAAACACTAGTTCGGGGTGCGGAGGCTCGCACCCCGGAGCCCGGTGTTTCAAGCAGGGTAAGGGCAAGGCCAACGAGTCTGCTAGCAAGGGGGCGCCGGGGACAGTGGGAAGAATGCGTCCTTTTCTAGATAAATACCCAGATAAGGCGATGGCCCAGCCGTTGAGTCTGGGTTTTTGTCGGAGGGTTTGCAAGATTCCTGCGGTGTTGAACTCAGCTCCTCCTGTTGCGGTCCGCTCTGCAACACCATGAGGTGGTGTAAGAAAAGTTGCATAAGGAGGTAGCTCCGGGTAGGATGGCGGGCCCCGTTTCCGACAACCCATTCACGACCTGTTGGTTTCTCCGTTGGGGGTGGTCCATAAGGAGGAACCGAACAAATTTTGACTCATTCACCACCTGTCTTATCCAAAAGGGGGGTCGGTGAATGAGGCCATCGATCCCGAAGTTTGTACGGTCTCGTACACGTCGTTCGAGGCAGCGTTTTTTGGGTTCGACGGCTTAGTGGTTAGAGCGGCAGGTTTGCAATGGTGAACTTGTGGGTTCTATCCAGATGAAAGTATATAATTTTGAGGAGCTCGAATGGCAAAGACAGACATTGAAGCGGCGTTTCGTTTGCCGCCTGTTCACCCCGATAGCTTTGGCTTATTGGGTTGCAGGTGGCAAGAGGAATATTACGTGGATAAATGTTTGCTAAGGGGTGGCTCTACCTCGTGTGCATAGTTTGAGTGTTTCAGCTCATTTGTGGAATAGGTGGTGAGGGACGTCGCTGGATTGAACTCGGTGAGCTATTATCTGGACGATTGCTTGGGTGTCGGTCTGCCCGCATAAAAAGTTTGCGCGGTGCTCCTGACAACGCTGGAGAGGATTGCAGGGGAACTCGGCATTCCGCTTGCACCTGACAAGACGGAAGGGCCCACGACGGTGATCAGTTATCGGGGGATTGTCCTTGATTCCGCGGCCAGGGACTATGGGTTGCCAGATGCTAAGTTGGTAGCATTACAGGCGGAGGTGCGGGCAATGGTTGGTCGGCTCAAAGTTCAGCTGAGAGCCCTGCAATCGGTGCTGGGTAAGCCCAATTTTGCGTGCAGGGTCATCCATATAGGTAGGGTTTTGGCAGGAGGTTAGCGGCAAGTACTGGTCGGATTGTGTCGCCCAGGCATTAGGTGACTCTGTCAAGGGAGCATAGGGACGACCTGAGAAGGTAGCATGTGTTCCCGGGCAACTTTAACGGGAGAGCAATGTGGATGACCAGGCCGGTAAGTATTTTGACTGGAATTGCACACAGATGCCACGGGGTTGGCGGGTTAAGGGCCCTTCTGTGCTGGCACTTGGCCGGAAAGCTGGCAAGGTGAAGTGATGCTCAGGAACATGCGGTTACTTGAGTTGTTGCCTGCGGTACTGGCGGTTGAATTGTGGGGAGAATTCTTCAGAGTTCACTCCCACATTGACAACTTAGGGGTGGTACAGGTTATCAACAAGGTATCAGCGGCCTCACCGCCGGTGGTGCGCTGGTTGAGACACTTGGTGCTTCTGTGCATGTAGTGGAACATTGTTATTCATGCAGTGCACTTGCCGGGATTGGACAACGTGATCGCAGACGCCCCTTCTCGTTTTCAGTGGGAGAGATTTCAGGAGGTGGCGCCGGAGGCAGAACAATGCGGGGTCCCGTGTCCATCGTGTCTCTGGAGGATGGCCCTGGAAGGACAGCCGAGTGGTTTCGGCGGTCAGGGAGCGAGGGGACATGGAACGCATACAGGAAAGTATGGGGGGGAATAGGTTGCTTTTCAAGTACAGGCTTTGGTGGGCGAGGGAGAGCTTAGTCTGCTTTTATTTCTGTTCGCCTGGCACATGGAAAATGGTATTTCCGTGTCGAGGCTGGGGAAGGTTCTGGCGGCCATGGCGTTTTGGTTCAAACTTGAAGGGGGGAGAGTTTGGACAAAGATTTCTGGACACACCAGGCAGTAGAGGGTCACAGGAGAGGGTCGAGGGTCCGGGATGAGAGGCGGCCGGTTACCTTTGAGATGTTGGGTAGAATGGTGGACAGTTTGCCGGGGTTTGGTTAACTGGTTACGCGGTAGGGCTTTCCGCACGGCTTTTGTTTTGGCCCCTTTTTTGGGGCATTGAGGATGGGGGAGCTGGTAAGTTCCTCGACGAAGAAGGGAGATGGTTTGGCGGTAGGCGAGGTTCGGCGCTACTCAGAGAGGGTGGTGTTTCAATTACGGAGATCTAAGACGGACTAGGAGGGTCGAGGCAAGGAAGTGGTGGTTTTCGCTATTCCAGACGCCAAGCTCTGCCCCGTCTTAGTCACGAAAGTTTATCTGGAACAGAGGCCGGCTGTCGGGGTCCTCTGTTAGTTCATTCAAATGGGGAGGCGCTGTCGCGTTTCCAAGCTATAGGAGTGTTTCGGAAGTGTTGGTAGAGCTGGGTCTCGGGGATCAGAAATCTTCGTCACATTCCTTTGGGATGGGTGCTGCGACGGAGGTAGTCACGTGGGGCCTAAACGAGGAGGCGGTTAAAAATATTGGGAGGTGGGAATCCGGGCGTTTTCGGTCGTACGTCAGTATTGATTTAGTGGGTTGATAGTGCATGGGGTCGTTTGTGGGTTCATGTGCCGGCACGGGTTCGTGTGGTAAGTCAGGTTTACGTTTGTCGAGGATTTTCCTTGTTGTTTTTCTTTTCAGATTCCCCGCCTAGTCTCGTTTGGATTATGGGACATTCCTATGTTCGTTGGGGGGCCAGGAGGGGTGATGCCAGGCCAGACGGGGGACAGTTAAGGTTTTTCCAGAAGGGAGGCCTACATTAAGTGGCGGGTCTTCCGGGGATTCTCTGGAGTCGTCCGGTTCTGGAAGCGCATAGCTTTGCGCGATGGGATAGGCCCCCTGAGGTTTTAATTATTTCACGTTGGGGGCAACAACTTTGGGCTGAGAACCAAATTGAATATAATTAGGGACATAAAATATAACCTTTGCCGACTTCGGGCGGCTTTCCCAAAAACTATCCTGGCATGGTCTGATATGATAGCTAGGACTTCATGGTGGCTAGCCAGATCAGTTGAGCTTACCAACAAGGTCAGGGAAAAGATACACCAGGAGGCCAGCAGGTTCTTTGTTGAGTACGGAGGCCTTGCTATCAGGCACAGGGAGTTGGAGATAGACACGTGGTGATATCTCTAGGCGGACGGAGTACAGCTGAACGCTGTGGGCACAGATATGTGGGCCATAGGAGTCAGGATGGGATCGAACGAGCGCTGTGGGTGTGGAGGTGCGCTCAAGGTTAAGGTTTTAACCTTGTTTGCTGTGGCGGATGTTGGCTGACGCAGGTAGAGAGAAGATACCCCCTCCCCACAGAGAACTTGATGCGGGACCCATTGGAGATATGGGCCCGTTTGGTATATTCCTTATAGGTGATGTAAGGAATATGGTGGATGACTGCACTGCGGGAATAGTTTTGTCTCTGAGCTAGTATGTCAGCTTGAGGCCTAGTTACAGTTGATATGACCGCAGTGCACGATGTTTTGATTATGGTAAAATGGGTGGGGGGGGGTAAGGTCCTCCTGCAGGCCTACCCACCCCCCCCCACCACCCCACCCACCACCCCCCCACGTTTTCAGTAATATGTTGTTATTTGTTTATAAGATTTGTTTACTATTTTGGTTATTTAATAAAGGGGCTGCTACGGCCTGTTTAGCACTCCAACTACGGTGTGGTCTCCGTTATTGGGAAAGGTAAAGGTGGGAGTGTCACAGCTGGGCAGCACAAAATGAGTTATGTTGTACTTGGTCATGGCGACTCCCCTAGAGTTGTTTGTATGAGGGGCTTGGTAAAGCCACCCCACCCACGGTTTCTTTAGGGACATCTGTAGCTGGCCGGTCATGTGGGTCTCCACCAACACGGAGATGGCCGCCCGCATTTGCTTGAGGTGAGAGAGGACCGCCAGCCGTTTAGGCCTAGCCCTCACCCCCCTCACGTTCCATGTAATCAATTTGAGAGCCGCCATCCCAGTGCTTCCAGCATGTATATTGCAGGATAAATTATTAAACATTCTATTATCATCTTTGGTTGTCGCGAGAGACCAATACAGTAAACTCTCCCCGTCCCCCGGCCCGGAGAGGGGACGCCCGCAGAATATCTACAGCGTCCCCCTCCGGGGGGCGGACAAAAAGGCACGGAGGTCACCACACATGAAAGCATTAGTTGTTCAGTACCAATTGTCAGGTGATGCAGTATAGCAGATCTGTAGCACAGTAAACGCATGAAAACAGATAAAAGCATGTAAACAGAAAAACAAAAAGGGGAAAAAAGGACAAAAAAATGACAGCTTGCAGCTGTAGGGGATATGAGAACTTCGCCTACTCTGGCCCAGCTTGGCGCAAACAACTCAGGACAGCCCTTCACGGCAGTGGGGGCTGAGGCTGGCCAGGGAAACAAATCTTGTGGATAAGATGAGAAGCACAATTGCCTATGTGGAGCAAAAGGGGGATCTGATGGTGAAGGATCCAGTGCGTTCTCAGGTGGCTTTGGGGACGACCAAATGTTAACTGAACTGCACAGTAACGCTAGTGGAGCTAGCATTCAAGGACCACATTGGGGGAGGGTGGTCCGGGAGCATGGCTGCACAAAAGTTAAGTGGGGTTGTAGGGGCGAGAAATGCTGGCAATTGTACGGTCCGGTGAGTTAGTGTCAGTGGCCCGCTTCAGGGGAAGAAGTCACGGAAAGGCAATCACAGGGGTGCCGTGCCAGGCGGCTTTGGGGATTAAGTAGGGGGCAAAGAATTTCAGGGCCTACTCACGGTTCCGTTCAAGGGTGCTGGCATGCTGGCTGAGGTCCGACTCTGGAGCAGGGCAGGGGTGTGCTTCTACGATGGCGCCTGGGGATCCCCAGCTCGTTGTTCCAGCCACGTCAGTACTGCCGTCGGATCTTCGAAAAAGTGAGCTTTACCATCTCGCGTGACTCGCAGCCTTGCGGGGAACAGCATGGCATAGGGAAGATGTTGGTTCCGGAGCTGACGCTTGGCCTCTGAAAACTGGGCTCTCTTCTTCTGGACCTCGGCGGAGAAATCCGGGAAAACCGCAATGTGTTTGTCTCCGAAGGGTATGTTGCCCTTCTCGCGGGTGAGGGGGAGGATCGTGTCCTGGTCCCGGTAATTTAACAGCTTCGCGATGAACGTGCGTGGCGGGGCTCCAGGTGGCGGTGGTCTTGAGGCTAGGCGGTGCGCCCGTTCTACCACGAAGGTGGAGGAGAAGGCCTCCCTTCCAAAGTTGGAAACAAGCAGGCGTTCGAGAAAGGTGGGGGGGTCAGCCCCCTCCGACCGCTCAGGCAGTCCTACAAAACGGAGGTTACATCTGCGAAGCCTGTTTTCCATGTCGTCCTTCTTGCTCAGGACGACATTCAGTTGGTGTTGCAGCCGTTCCGTTGTAATCTGCAGTGGGTGGATATCATCCTCTGTCTGCCCGATCCTGCGTTCCGCCTCGGTGACTCTATCCCTCAATTTGTGCATATCCTGGCGGATGAGGGAGAGGTCAACCTTGACCTCCTCAATTCTGGTGGTAAGGGTGGTTTGGCAGAGGGATACAGCCTCGAGGATACGGGCTGTGTCTCCAGTTGGCGGGGCCTCCTCACCGGTCTGTGAAGTGGCGCCATTTTCCTCCGTGGGATCCGGCTCGTCCACACGATATTTATTGAGCCTGGCTATGGCACCCTGGGCCTTCTTCAGCGGAGACATGGGTGCAGAGTGTTCCTGCAGCGGGGCCGGAGGTCTAGACCGGGAAAACTGGTGGTTTTAGTCCCTAGCTCTCACCCCGTGCGTCCTACTCCATGCGGCTTCTCTATCTGCTGACTTTGCCAAACCCAATACACACTATACCTACCTCTTTTGTGGTCAGATTTATGGATGAATTCACTAAAGCATGTAGTGCAAGGGACTTCCTCAATACTTTCAAATGCTACTGTTTTAAGTTTTTTTTCCTCCTATTACTATCTTGATAGGTAATAGCAGAATGTAAAAATGTGCTTCCATTTGTTCATTTAGTGTTATTTTTTTTTTTTGTATTATGACACTTCTTACCTGTCCGGTGGGCTGCCAATACTGTAAAGAAAGGAGGGTCTGGCCAAACTATCACACATTATTTAGGCATTCAGCTCTCAATGAAGTGGAGAGGGTTACCTGTCCAAAACACCCCCCCCCCTAATTTTTTGCAATGGGCCATCAGATGGGGGGGAATGGGGGGTGAGGAATCTGATAAGGGGACCCTTATATTTTTGGCTTTAAATACTCATTTCCAAAAATGTTATACTGATCTTGGCCAAAAATGTTTGTGTCTAATCTGCTTGCAATGTTGATGTGCAAAATTACAAAAAAAAATTCTTGTTTGACTCCACAGTTTCCTTCAACGTCACAGGAATGGCAGACTGTGGCCTCCCACTTTGCCACAAGTTGGGACTTTCCCAACTGTGGAGGTGCAATTGATGGGAAACATGTCCGTATCATCCCACCCCCCAACTCGGGGTCCTACTATTATAATTACAAGGGGTATAATAGTATCGTGATGTTGGCGGTGGTGTCAGCGACATAGGACTTCCTGTATGTGGACGTGGGAAAAAATGTCCGGATGTCGGATGGTGGAGTCATCGCGCAGACGGAGTCCTACTGGCGTCTCCAGAGTGGCAGTCTGGGCTTGCCACCTCCAGAGGAGAATGTGGAAGGACTCCCCTTTGTCTTCCTCACGGATGAGGCATTTGCGCTGGCAAACCATCTGATGCAGCCTTTCCCGAGGAGGACCCTCACCCCAGACCAGAGGGTCTTTAATTTACGGCTGGCCAGAGTCAGAAGAGTAAGAAACACTCACCGAACT
Organism: Lithobates sylvaticus; assembly: GCA_028564925.1. Lineage (NCBI taxonomy): Eukaryota > Metazoa > Chordata > Amphibia > Anura > Ranidae > Lithobates > Lithobates sylvaticus. Next base: position 141,622,825 of record CM053034.1, read on the forward strand.
ATGTTGTCTCAGTTGGGCCTGACACAGACTTACCTGAAAATGCTAACCTGACAGGCCTTGAAGCTGGCCGTCCTGGCTTGCCCCCCAAAACGCCCACAAAGTCAGAACAAGATATATTAATTACTTTGTGGGTAGGGGGGCCATTGATATGCCAATGTCTGAGAGGCATTTTTTTAAATACATTTTTCTTTTAAACTGAAATATTTGTTTTCATTTACTGCTTGGGTTTGTTTTAGGTGTCTCCTTGCTTTTTTTTTGGGGCCTTTTTCTTCAACAGTGCAAACCCACTTTCTGGGCGAGATGAGGTGACAGTCTTCTTCAGATAATATTCTTTTTATGTTGTGGGTCTGCTACACACACACACACACACACACACACCTTGTTTTTGTTGTTAATGTATGTAGTGCATTACTGGCAAAAAGATTACTCATTTTCAGCACCATGACAGAAATGTGTGGAGTCATGAAAATGGCGTGATTGGTGGAAAATTAAAAAGCACTGTGGGTGTTATTTACTAAAGGCAAATCCATTATGCACTACAAGTGCACTGCAAAAGTGCACCTGAAACTGCACTTGGAGTGCAAAGTGGATTTGCCTTTAGTAAATAACATCCATTGTCAATGAAAACAACAACTTTACTACAAATACTGCTTTTGCACCTTGAAAAAGGAAGCCACACATTGTTGATAATTAAACTTTTTACTCAAAGCACATTCACATGTGCGTTTATAAAAGGGTTTTACAACAAACCAACATATTTGGTGTATATAACATTATTTTTGATAACATTAATATAACTTTCAGTTTTTGTGTAAACAGGCATGTATCAAAGCATAACATACAGAACACAGGAACTTACAAAGTTCAACTTTGAAAAGTGAAGACAATATCAGACATGAGTATGTCCAAACTGTGTTGATAATGCTTTCATCACATGTGGTGTCACCCCTGTAAAAGCCAAATTTGGAAGATGCACACAAATTGGGGATCAAACTGGGCATTTTCTTCCTGAACCCATGCCTATAATGTCAAAATGTGCCATCTCCCATCATGGGGCATCAATGTACGTGTTTTGGGGGTGCAACCCCTTCATCTCATCCACTTTAGTAGCAAGGAAGAGGTTGCACACACAAAACGTGTACATTGATCCCCCATGATGGGAGATAACACATGCTGACACTCTGTGTGCATCTTCCAAATTTGGCTTTTCCAAAAATATTTAAGTATTTTGGGAAAATGGCTGCTAGCTAGTTTTGGGTGTTTCAGATTCTCCCTAAAACATTAATGATGTTCTTCATTTTTTGTTGAACATCATTGATGTTTTTCTTGATATCATCTAAATCACGATTGCACCCCATTATCTCCCCGATGATGATCTGGGCACTTTTACTGGTAAAAAGCGATTCTTCTTCCACAACATCCACCTCACCTAAAAATAAACCCAAAAAAACACTGTGTATTATAAACAGGCATACATTGATTAGCTTACCTAAAGCTGTTGTCTCAGACACTCACCTGTTGTGGTGCCAATTTGGCCAATTTCTACAATCTCTCCTTCCTCCTTCTCCTCTGCTTCTGGTGTTGGTATTGGTATTTCCCCTTATTTGGGAGGTGTGGGGTCCCTGGTGTCCTCAGATGTCTCGAGTCTTCTCTCCCCTATGAGAATGTACAAAAGGAATACTTAGCAAACAGATATTTGAGGGCAGAAATAGGAATATGAAACATTGCTTGGAAGTGTCGTACAATTGTGTTTTTTGGCAGAGTTCCAAGCTGAAAACATTATTTTTGACACGTTCTAAAGCTAGAATACTTACCTGTTTTGTGAAGGTTTGTCAGATGGAGACACCCCTATAGTATCCACTGGAGCACGTGTGTGGGACATCCTAATAAAAAGGGTGTTCTGGTGTCCCACACTAGTGCTCCTGAGCAGTGTTGGTCATCTTACTTTAAAAAAGTAATTAGTTAAGTTACAAAATTACTTCTCCCAAAAAGTAATTGCGTTAGTAACTCAGTTACTACATTGGAAAAGTAATTAGTTACGCAGCAAACTGACTTTTTTTTTTAAATATTCTATACGTGTAACTAAGGGGCGGGTCCAGTATTACTGTAACCAAGGGGCGCATTTATTATTGTATATCGTGTAACCAAGGGGCTGCTCTATTATTACTTTAACCAAGGGGCAGATCTGTTATAACGTGTAAGCAAGGGGCGGGTCTATTATTATTATATCGTGTAAGGGGCGGATTTCTACAGAAGAGGGCGAATGTAAAATTAATGGGCAGAGCTCGATAGATATTATTGTTATATATATATATATATATATATATATATATATATATATATATATATATATATATATATATATATATATATATATATATATATATATATATATATATAATAAATGCGCCCCTTGGTTACAGTGATACTAGACCCGCCCCTTAGTTACACGATAGACGCCCCTTGCAGAGTAGCACGAGCATCAGGAGCATGCGGCATCGCCTCGTACAATTACATGTTAACTGCGCCTGCGCGGTGTAGAGTTCACTCAGAGCTGTTTAGGTTCGGCAATTTTCGGAAGTTCCGTAGTCCTGCGCAGTACAGGGGGTCCTTATCCAGCGGGGGAACTTTTTCGGCAGGACACCGGAATTACACTACTGCCATCTAGTGGCAGTAGATGTAATTGGGGTAACTAAGCCAAAGTAATGGGAACTGAGTTACCATGAGGGGAAAAGTAATCAGTTAGATTACTCGTTACCCTCTAAAGTAACTGCGTTAAGTAACTCAATTTATTTTAACTCAGTTACTTACATCACTGCTCCTGAGTGTCCTCTCCTTTACACTGAATCAAGTTTGCATTTCATTCTATTACCAAGCCCTCTAGACAACAAACTCTGACTAGAGATAGGGCCTGAACAAATGTAGTTAACTGCAACTTGACAAAACATTGTAGTTGAAGTGGGCAAATGATCAATGTTTATTACGAACGATTTAACCCACGAACATGAAAGTGGCCATTTTAAAAACTGTACAACAATAAATAAAAGCACATGGTGCAGTATGCAAGCAATAATAAGAATATGAACACACGACAACTACTTACTTTTTTGAAGAACTCGCTTGATCCTTCTGTACTGATCGTGCTCCCTCAGTTTCAGGTCTGACCAGCATTATCTCAGTTGATCCATGGATCGTCGTACTCCAAAATTCTTCTGCAGACTCTTCACAACTTTAGTCATGATTTTGGCCTTTCTGACATTTGGGTTTGGGTAAGGTCCATACTTCCCATCATAGTCGCTCCTTTTCAATATCTCCAACATCTCTCCAAAAGACATATTTGAGGCCTTAAATCTTCTCCTCCGGGATGTTTTTGGCTCCGGGCTTTCCTCGTCCTCCTCCTCGTTGGTGGAATTATCATGGACCTGCTGTGTCTCCGCCATGTGCTCTCCCCACTGTGCCGAAAGAGAAGGGGCGGGGAATAGACTAGAAAGATTGTCAGGGGCGGGCGGAGTTTCACGCATGCGCAATGTATATAAAACGGAACGTGCGTGCGTCGCACGATCTGTGAGTGGAGGAAGGAGCTGACGCGCCGATCGTTAGGACGAAGGTACAATTTGAATTTGGTACATCACTAGCCTATACTGCTTCTAGATTGAGGCTTATATTGGGACAAGATTAGGAGAGTTTAGCCTGACATTAGGGTTTGTCTTGTGTTGTGTCTTGCACATAATATGGATCCCGTCAAGATACCATTTTTATTTTTTTATTTTATTTTTTTATTTAAGACAGGAAGACTGGTCCACAAGGACCTCAACAACAGAAATAATGCTTAAACAGTGTTACATTCAAAGACAAACTATACAGGTGTGATTCCCGCCCACTCAATATATTAAAAAGGTTTTGGTGTGTGGGATACTTCGTGGGTGTATATTCTTTTTGGGACCTTTATGGTTCCATCTGTGTTAGATATGATTTGGTGTGTCTGGGAGATGGAAGTGTTGAATTTCACTAGTCTTGTGGGTTCAGCCTCCCTTCTAGTTTCCCTTTTTTTATAAAGAAAACAGAGTGTGGAAAAGCACCGTAGTGGGTACGGAGTCCGGGCAATGCCCAGGAGGACAGAAAGATAAGAGAAGAGTATGGGGTGGGGACATAGGGGTTAACAGGGGGGGGGGGTTGGTAACTGAGGTGTGTTCGAACTTATAACCGGGTGTTTATCTCATCTGGGCAGTGTCGCTCCTCTTAGGGGCATATGGAGTCGGTAGCCTGGGTAGCAATCGGGATAGGATGAGTCGATTGGGCAGGCTATTAGTCAGTCCCTCTGAGGTTTTGTCCCTCTTCTGAGTATCTAAAATATATTCCATAGCTGCCACGTCTTGGAATATATGTTTCCTGTCTGTGTTGATTAGTAAGGATCAGGTCCTCCATCCGGCTAGTCTCGTCTACTTTCCGTATCCATTGGGCCACAGTCAGTGGGTGTGGGGACTTCCAGTTTAGCGGGATGCAGGCTTTGGCTGCGTCTAAGAGATGTCGGATCACCGATTTTTTGTACACCCGTGCCGGTATTTCTGTCGCGTGTAGAAGAAAGTAGGCCAGTTCGTCAGGCACCGTCCGGTCTGTGAATGATTGAGTGATACGTCGGACTTCTCCCCAGACAGTCTGTAGTCGGGGGCATCACCAGAACATGTGTAGGATGGTGCCCTCCTCTGTCTGACACCGCCAGCATCGATCTGAGGTTGTTGGGAAAAGTTTGTGTAACAGGGCAGGGGTCCTGTACCAACGTGTAAGGATTTTGTAGTTTGTTTCCTGGGTTTTGGCGCATAGGGAGGATTGGTGGGTAAATTTGATTACGTGTTGTTTATTGTCATCGAAATGGCAGTTTAGGTCTCTTTCCCATTTGATGAGGGATTGGGGTTGGTAGTCTCTCGGTGGTTCGTTCAGGATGGTGTACGTCAGGGAGAGTGTATGTGGGAGCACCCCAGTCTCTGTGCATAGCTCCTCCAGGGTTGTGGGGGGTTGTTGTGATATGTTGGGGGGGACGGGAGGCCACTGAGGAAGTGGCTGAGTTGTAAGGCTCTCATAAAGTCTAGTGTGTATGGGCCGTTGGGGTCTGACAATTCCGTGTACGTCCTCCACCTCCCCAAGGTGCTGAAGTGGGATGTTTGATATAGTCCTGCTATTTGAAGGTTATGGAACCTCTTGTCGTGTAAGCCCGGTTCAAACTGTGGGTGGACTATGATGGGCCTTAAGGGGTAGTTGCGGGTTGCGAGGCATGATTTTGCCATTAGTTGTGAGCATATATTAGCTGTGTTGCCTATCAGGGGGTGACGTTTGATCTTGGGTGGTAGAGTGTTGTGGCACCAGGGGGCTCTGTGGAGGGGTATGTCACTTTGGTCCTGTTCCAGTTGCGTCCACAATTTGGTGTCTTTATGTCGGCACCAGTCCAACAGTCTGCTAAGGTGTGCCGAGTGGTAGTATGTGCGGACTTCTGGCATTGCCAGGCCTCCATGTGCTTTTGGTAGGGAAAGTAATTTTCTACTTAGACGTGGGTGTTTCCCTGCCCAGAGAAATCGGGTAAATGTGGAGTGGACTTGTTTAAAATATTCCCCGGGTATATGAATTGGCAGGGCTTGAAGGAGATAGAGGAATTTAGGGAGTATTGACATCTTGAGGATGTTGCAGCGGCCGAGCCATGAGTGGAGGCCATCTCCCCATTCATCAAGTAGTTTTTGAATTGCTTTCAGCAGGGGGGGGGGGGGGGTTAAGCTTAAACAATTGGGGTACAAGATACCATTTTTTAGGGGTCTCATCATTGATATGCTCAGGGAGCATCCCTGCCTGTGGCAGATGAACAACCCGTTTTATAAAGACATAAGAAAGAGGAAGGCAGCGCTGGAGAAACTCCTTGGTTTTGTGAAGATCATGGTCCCCACGGCAGACATGATCTATGTGATGGCCAAAATTGGTGCCCTGAGGAGCACATATCTGAGGGAGCGCAAGAAGTTCCAGCAGTCCCTGCGATCAGGAGATCCAGATGACATTTATGACCCCAGGATGTTGTACTATGAGAGGCTGCATTTTCTGGCAGACCCGAGGGAACCCAGGCCACCACTCCAGTTTTCCTTCAAGGCTTCCTTCACCCCCAGCTGAGGCTTGCGATGTCCAACCTGGGCCTTCCAGGGAGCAACATGTGGAGGGGCCCAGCTTGAGACAGGTATAGCATTGTTGAACATATTTCTTGTTGTACATTTAATGATGTTAACTAGATGTTATTATTGATCAGTAAGTTGTGATTTAACAAAGTGGTTTACATATCAATAGACAGTAGTGACCAAAAATGACAAGAATGAAAAATGCTGGACTCAGAATGATAATATGTTCTATTTATTAACATTGAATTTGCAACAGTCATCAGCTGAAAATTGTGTGATTGATGACCAAAAAACTAAAACTATGTCCAATTTTCATACACAGGAAGACCTCAGCCGGGAGGGGGCTGTGGCAAGTGGCAGCCGGGAGGTCGACCATTGCCCTCCTCCTCCTCCACCTCCTGCCACAACTACAAGAACAGAGCCACAGCCTGGAAGGAAGCCTGGAGGGAAGTGCCTAAGGAAGACCAGAGAGTGATCGCCTGGGTTCAGTCTGGTCCAGGGGCGGACTGACAACTCATGGGGCCCCGGGCAATAGAAGATCATGGGGCCCCTTGGTCCCCGCACTCAAGGGGACACGCACACACAGGGGGACACTGGAGGGAGAGCGCACACACAGGGGGACACGCACACAGGGGGATACTGGAGGGAGAGCGCACACACAGGGGGACACGCACACAGGGGGACACTGAAGGGAGAGCGCACACACAGGGGGACACTGGAGGGAGAGCACACACACAGGGGGACACTGGAGGGAGAGCACACACACAGGGGGACACTGGAGGGAGAGCACACACACAGGGGGACACTGGAGGGAGAGCACACACACAGGGGGACACTGGAGGGAGAGCACACACACAGGGGGACACTGGAGGGAGAGCACACACACAGGGGGGGGACACGCACACAGGGGGACACTGAAGGGAGAGCGTACACACAGGGGGACACTGGAGGGAGAGCACACACAGGGGGGGGACACGCACACAGGGGGACACTGAAGGGAGAGCTCACACGCAGGGGGGGGGGCATGCACACACAGGGGGACACTGGAGGGAGAGCGCACACACGGGGGGACACACACACAGGGGGACACTGGAGGGAGAGCTCACACGCAGGGGGGGCATGCACACACAGGGGGACACTGGAGGGAGAGCGCACATGCAAGGGGGGGCACGCACACACAGGGGGACACTGGAGGGACAGCGCACACACAGGGGGACACTGGAGGGAGAGCACACACACAGGGGGGGACACGCACACAGGGGGACACTGGAGGGAGAGCTCACACGCAGGGGGGGGGGGGCAAGCACACACAGGGGGACACTGGAGGGAGAGCGCACACACAGGGGGCACACACACACACACACAGGGGGACACTGGAGGGAGAGCGCACACGCAGGGGGGCACACACACACACAGGGGGACACTGGAGGGAGAGCGCACACACAGGGGGGACACTGGAGGGAGAGCGCACACACAGGGGGGACACTGGGAGAGCGCACACACAGGGGGGACACTGGAGGGAGAGCGCACACACAGGGGGGACACTGGAGGGAGAGCGCACACACAGGGGGGGACACTGGAGGGAGAGCGCACACACAGGGGGGGACACTGGAGGGAGAGCGCACACACAGGGGGGGACATGCACACAGGGGGAAACTGTGGGGTGGGGGTGACACTGTGGGCTGGGGGTGACACTGTGGGCTGGGGGGGGTGACACTGTGGGCTGGGGGTGACACTATGGGCTGGGGGTGACACTGTGGGCTGAGGGTGACACTGTGGGCTGGGGGTGGGCTGGGGGCGACACTGTGGGGTAGGGGGGGTGACACTGTGGGGTAGGGGGGGGGTGACACTGTGGGGTAGGGGGGGTGACTCTGTACCACCCCCCCCCCATCACTTGTGGCGGTCCTGGTAAATTAACTCACCGATGCCAATGCTCCCCGCCGGCCCCTCCACTCTTCTCTTCAATAGGGACCCGGACTCGGCAGGTTGAAGCGGCTGTATTGCATGCCGCGAATACTGCTAACGGCGCGCGGCTCCCCGCCGGCCCCTTCTTCCCTCCCGTCCGTCCCAGGTGACGTCACGACGCATACAGTAGAAGCACCTGGGACGGACGGTAGGGAAGAAGGGGCCGCTGGGGAGCCGCACGCCGTTAGCAGTATTGTTAGCGGCATCGCGGCATGTAATACAGCTGTTTCAAGTGGCCCCTCATGTGGCCGAGTCCGGGCCCCTAATGGCCCCGGGCCTCGGGCGGCGCCCGAGTCACCGACCTGTCAGTCCGCCCCTGGTCTGGTCTGACAGAAGATGCAGCCTCTTGTATGACCACAGCCTGGGGACATAGATGTCATCTGCTCTTCCTGATCTCTTGGACTTCTGGACCAGACTGTTCTCCCTTTAGATATGTACTCCTCAGGCCACTTGCCAATTTTGCATTTAAATAATTGATGTCTGAAAAGGCTTTGCCAAATTGACCAGTTACTCCAGCTTTGCCTTCCTGTTTGTTTATGACACACTTTTTTTGGTTCAAGAAATACCTGCCTATGTGTTTTACTTCAAAAAGGACAGTTTATTTGTGAGTAGGCAGGTACATTTCAAAAAATACAAAGTCAAATTAACAAGGGTCACCAACACCAAACAACCTCCCAGAGATTAAAAAAATAAACCAATAAAATATAAAGCTAATAATGGTGTTGTGGTAAGCTGACACAACACACCAAAAAAATTGCGAAGATGAGCAAAATGTCAAAAAAGAAGAAGAAGAAGATCTTGGTTAAAAAAGCAACCACAAAAAAAAAAAAAAAAAAAAGATTCGGGAGATCTGACGAATAAAAATATTATATTCATGAAATCAGGAAAAAGAATAAAGAAATATGTTTTGGAGAAGTCTGTGTGAATATGGAGCAGAAAAAGAACTTCATTCTTCTAGCATTATAAAGAAAAAGAGAATGCGCTGCATTAAACAATTTTTAACATTGCAGCGTGACGAATGTGCTATAATCGATTACGAATGCTAGTTTTACCTGACAGATCGTTTCCGTCTCAGAATTTATTGTGAGCATGCGTGGCACTTTGTCCGTCGGACTAGGCTACACATGATTGGAATTGACGTGATCGGATTTTGTTGTCGAAAAATTTGAGATCCAGCTCTCAAACTTTGTTGGTCGTAAATTCTGCCGGAAAAAGTCCAATGGAGACCACACACGGTTGAAATTTCCGACAACATGGTCTGATCGGACATTTTCCGTCGGAATTTCCGACCGTGTGTACAAGGCATTAGTCCGTAGGGTTCAATATTGAGTTGGCCACTCTTTTGCAGCTATAACAGCTTCAACTCTTCTGGGAAGGCTGTCCACAAGGTTTAGGAGTGTGTCTTTGGGAATGTTTGACCATTCTTCCAGAAGCACATTTGTGAGGTCAGGCACTGATGTGGACGAGAAGGCCTGACTTGCAAGGGGGCACTGATGGAAAAGGGCATTGATGTAAGGGGGAACACTGATGTAAAATGGGGAATTGATATAAGAGAGGACACTGATATAAAGGGGGAACTGACGTAGGGGGGCTCTTAACTAAGAGGGGACACTGATGTAAGGGGGAACTGATGTAAGGAGGGCTCTGAAGTAGGCGGTGATACTGATGTAAGGGGACATACCGATTTAAGAAAGAACTCTGATGTAAAGGGGGAACTGATGTAAAGGGAGACTCTGAAGTAAGAGGGGACACTGATGTAAGGAAGGATTCAGATGTAAGGGAGGGGGCTCTGAATATACACAGGTGTATGTGAGGACTCTGATGCAAGGAAGACACTATTGTAAGAGAGGCATTGATGTGAGAGGGGACATTAATATAAGGTGTGTATATTATATATATATATATATATATATATATATATATATATATATATATATATTATATATATATATATATTTATTTATTAATATAAGGATGTGAGGTCACATGACAAAAGACACATTTTCTTTTTTTATAAATTGTATTAATTTTATCTGCCCTGGCCAAGTGTACACTGGCAGGGATGGCAAAGCAAACTGAGTGAAGAAAAAAAAAATGTCAGCTGGAAGGGGAGACCCAATTGGAATTTGTGGGGTCACCACATTTGGTGTGAGTTTTTATCAATCCCCTTTGGTTCCCATTAATCTTTCTCCATGAACAAGACAGGACCAAAAAATACAAACCTATGGCCATAGGCTGCCTGCCCGTGCAGGTCGTGAGCAGGAATGGCAATGCTGTAAATAAAACACTTACAAGCAATGATATTAAAGGAGGAAATCAATGGAGTGTCAAGGTTATACCACTGGATGGAGATGGCCCAATATGCACTTGAGGTACTAGCCTGTCCAGCTGCACATATGATATCAAAAAGAACCTTCAGCACAAAGGGGATTTGTGAGTACGAAGCTGACTTTTGATTTAGACTTCAATCACAACGCACTACCAAACATCCACTGCAAGTGACAAAGCCAATACATTTATTTAAAGCTACTACAAATATGTCACAAAAAAGCAAAAAAAGTTACCTAAATGAATTTTCTTTAAATTTTTTTTTTTAGATTTTTAGTATTTATTTTTTCTCTGTACTATTTTGGGTGGTTAAGTGCTTTAATTTTAGATTATTTATATACAAATTTCTACCGTATAACCATTGGGAGCTTTCTGTATACTGTCTTAGTATAGAGTACCCCCAGATGCTGTATATGGTTTCCTATTCCTATAATCAGATTACTGCTTTTTCCAGACATTAGCCTGCAAGGTCAGTTTTCACAACATAGCAACAAACTAAAGCCTGCAATAAAATGTGCCATAATTCTTGCAATACATGTTTAATAGCATATTGTATGTCATCAGCTGAATAAGACAGAGAGTAACTGTAACTTGCAGTTTACTGCACTGGTGCAAAGTTAGAGGCAACAATGCAAGACTGGTTTGAGATGGCAAAACATTCATGCACTGTAATAATACAAAACAGACTGTGAAAGCTGCACAAACATCCACTCCTCACTGCAATGTCTATGTGCCCAGTAAAGCCCCATACACACGCTCGGACAATCCGCGGACAAGGTCGGTCGGACTTTGTCCGACGTACTTTGTCCGATGTTGTCGTTGCGTACACACGGTCGGACTACGTTGTCGGAATATCCGGTCCGGAAGAACGTCGTGACGTAAGTCGTCGTCCACGAGATTACAAAAGGGAAGTTCAGCACCACGTCAGGCACCCGTTGGGCTCCTTCTGCTGATCCCGTGTTTATCGAGAGTTAGTGGAAGTTTGGTGACTTAAGATTCGCGCTTCTCAGTTTTCTGACTCAGATCGTTACTGCTCTTCAGTTTGTGCTTGTCGTGCGTATCTGTTTATTAGTGCGTGTAGTCAGTTCGCATTTGTTGGTCATTGCGGCCTATATCTTGATATAGGACGCTTTGATTTGCACTGCTTATTGTCTGCTCGTTGCTGCTATTCACTTCGTTCTTTCAGGCCTTGCTGTTTATCGGTGCTTTCTGTTTGTCCGTTCTGACCAGCCGACCTTTTGTGACCTTCTGAGCGATGTTTCCCGTGCGTACTCGTCGCCGAGTTCGTGCTGTACGCGGAATTGGTGTCGGGCTTTTAGCTTTGACCCAAGACCTGTCCATGAACAGAGTGATGAGGAGTATGTGGACCAAGAATTGGTTGCTTCAGCGTGACCAGTTCTCGCACATGCCTTTGCTTCGTGAGATCCGGGAGAATAATCCTGATGATTTCAGGAACTTTCTCAGGATGACGGACCCCGATTTTCACCGTCTTTTGGCTTTGCTGACCCCCTTTATCAGCCGGCAGGATACCTGCATGAGACAAGCCATTACTCCGGAGCAGAGGCTTGTTGCCACGTTGAGGTACTTGGCGACAGGGAGAAGTCTTCAGGATTTGAAGTTCTCTTCAGGTATCTCTCCCCAGGCCCTGGGAATCATTATTCCAGAGACCTGTTCTGCCATCATTCAGGTCCTGCAGGAGGACTATATTAAGGTAACATTTCTACTTTACTATTCCCTTCTATGTATGCTCTGTTTGCGAATGACTTGTATTTTTGACCTCCTTCCCTAATTACCATGATTGCAATATGTTCTAATATGCTGTGCCCCTTTTCTCCTTCATGCATTTTTCCCTTCACTTACCTCACCAGCATGCTCTTCTGCCCCAATAGACACCTATGGCCTACTCACTTAAGCAATGTCTTTTGTCTGCTGCATAGTATTGTTTGCCCCAAAACACCCCCTAAAATATGCACAAATGTTTGCTGTGTGGTTTACTTCATGTAGAGCCCCCTTTTTTTGTTCTTTTGGTGGGGGGGGGGGGGGGCAAACTCATTAGGAACCCCCTCCCCCAACTGCTCTGTCAGATGGTACCAATCCTTTATCTGCTGGCTTTCCCAAGGTCCATACACACTATATACCTACCTCTTTATAGTGCGCATCTTTAGGGATGAATTCAGCAAAGCATGTAGTGCAAGGGACTGCCTCCATACATTCCATTTCCTATTTTTTTGTCTTCTTTCCCTCCTATTAGCTTGCTTGGTAATTTAATAATGTCACACTGTGCCTGCCTTTTTTGGGGGGGGGGGGGGGAATGTTATTTGATCTTTCCTGTGGCCTGCCAATAGTGTTAAGTACAGAGGGTCTGGCCAAACTAGGCCACATTATTGAGCCATTTGCCAATCAATGAAGTGCAGAGGGTTACCTGTCCACCACCCCCCCCCCCCAAAACCATAGTTATTGCCAATGTCCCATCAGAAGGGGGGGGATTGATGGGGGGGTGAGTAATCTGTGAAGGGGAGCCTCTACTTTTCTGTGTAAATACTTTCCAGCCTCCAATTTTATACAATGCTCTTGTTCCAAGATGTTGATTGTCTAATCTGCTTGCAATGTTTAGGTGCAAAGTGACTAATTTTTTTTTCTTGTTTCACTCCACAGTTCCCTTCCACGCCACAGGAATGGCAGACTGTGGCCTCCCACTTTGCCAGCCGTTGGGACTTTCCTAACTGCGGAGGGGCAATTGATGGGAAACACGTCCGCATCGTCCCACCGCCCAACTCGGGGTCCTACTATTATAATTATAAAGGGTTTAATAGTGTAGTGATGTTGGCGGTGGTGTCGGCAACATACGAGTTTATGTATGTGGACGTGGGGATGAACGGCCGGATATCGGATGGTGGGGCCATTACGCACACGGAGTTCTACTGGCGTCTCCAAAGTGGCAGTCTGTGCTTGCCACCTCCAGAGGAGAATGCCGAAGGACTCCCCTTCGTCTTTGTCGCAGATGAAGCGTTTGCGCTGACTCCCCATGTGATGAGGCCGTTCCCGATGAGGACCCTCACCCCGGACCAGAGGGTCTTCAACTACAGGCTGTCCAGAGCCAGAAGAGTGGTGGAGAACGCTTTTGGCATCCTGGCCAGCCGCTTCCGCCTGTTCCTGACGGCATTTAACTTGGCGGAATACAAACTGAACCACATAGTTCTTGCCTGTTGCATATTGCACAACTTCCTCAAAAGACATAACAGGAACTATGTGGTGCCCGTTGGCCCAGATGTGGAGGGCCCTCCAAATGCGGACCTCACAGCCCTTCGAGTGGCACGTCCAGGCTTGCCCCTCTCAATGCCCGCGTGGTCCGGGACCAATATATGGAATACTTTGTGGGTAGGGGGGCCATTGCTCTGCCTGACGATGTGTGAGAGGCATTTTTTAATAAATCTGATATTTTAACCAACCTCTGATTTCTTGTCATTTCAGTCTTCTTTTTAGCTTATTTTACTTTGTCATTTTTTCCCTTTGCCTTCGACAGTGGTAATGCACTTTCTGGGCAAAAGGAGGTAACAGTCTCTTCTTCCCAAAAAGATTATTCTCATGTGTGTTTGCTACCTAATCTTTGGTCTAGAGAAGGTTTCTCCTGCATAACTGACACCCAAAATACTCCTTTTCAGCACCAGGTCTGACATGTGTGTATTCTCCAAAATGCTGTGCTCCGTGTTTTCGTACAAAGCACTGTGGGTGTCATTTACATAAGTCAAATCCGCTATGCTCTACAAGTGCATTGAAAAAGTTCCCTGGGAAAGGAAATTGCAGTGCAAAGTGGATTTGCCTTTAGTAAATAACACCCATTGCCCCCCATATCCTTTACATTTTACATACATAATGCATTGTTTTATTTAAATAAGGAAGCCACACATTTGGAAAAATAAAAAAGTTTACTTGGAAAACATTCACAAGTGCGTTTACAATCTTCACGCCAAAACTGACAACATCTTGGTTATTTACAACATTATTTACAAAGATTACGCAATTTGTAAAACCAGGCATGGAGCTAAGCAGAACCTATGAAGTAGGAAAGTTCAACTTTGTAAAGTGAAGACAAGATCAGACATGACTATATGTTCAAAGTGTGTTTGATCTTGCCTTCATCACATGGGGGGGTCACCCCCGAAAAGTGGAAATTTGGAACATGCACACAATTTGGTTCTGAAAATGGTCATTAGATGGTAAAACACATGCCTAGAAGCTTCAAAAGTGCCATTTTCCATCATGGGATGAATGGACGTTTTTTGGGGGTGCAACCCCTTCACCACAACCACTTTCGTAGTTCGTAAAGTGTTTGCACCCCCAAAAAAACGTTGCCATTCACCCACCATGATGGGAGCTAGCACATGTGGACACAATGTGTGCATGTTCCAAATTTCACACAGTTTTTAAGTTGCAAATGTGTTCAGAAGCTGGCACAAATGTGTGTAAATTACTTGTTGCTTTTTCATATTTTTCCTAAAACATCAATGATGTTCTTCAATTTTTGTTGAACATCATTGATGTTTTGCTTTATGTAATCTAGATCTCGATTGCAGACCATTATCTCTCCGATGAGTACGTGGGCACTCTCTGTGGTAAAGTGCGATTTTTCTTCCACAACATCCACGTCACCTAAAAACCACAAACAAACAAAAATGGGGTGTTGGAAATGAGGCAGCCATACATGGATTAGCTTACCAGTAGCTGTGTTCTCCCACACTCACCTGTTGTGGTGACAATTTCTCCAAGTTCGATGATCTCTCCTTCCTCCTCCTCCTCCTCCTCCTCCTCTGCTTCTGCTCTTTCCCCTTTTTTGGTAGGTGTTGGTTTGGGGGTTTCCTCAGACGGGCCAAGTTTTCGCTCCCCTATGAGAATGTCCAAAAGGAAGATTTAGCAACACAAGCTATTGAGGGCAGAACTAGGAAATGACAAACATTGCTTGAAAGTGACGGACACTATTTTAGTTTGGCCAGTTACAAATGTCAACTACATGAATGAAGTCACTTTGTAAAGGTGCTAAACTGACTAGCTTTTTGGTAGAAGTTTGTGTGATGGAGACCCCCCTCTAGTATCCACTGGAGCACATGTGTGGAAAAGCATAATAAAAAGGGGGTTTGGGTGTCCCAGCACTAGTGCTCTAGAGTCCAGATGGGTAAACAGCTACTGAGTGACCTCTCCTTTACATTGAATAAATTGGCTTTACATTCTTGATGACATTTCTAGTGAGAACAAACTTCCTTTCCCAAAAAAACACCAAACATCGTATTATAAGTGGCCGAACGATCGAGGTTGCGTACGATCGAATGCACACACACACGACCATGACAGTGGCAGAAAGATCGAGGCTGAGTACGATCGAATGCACAGACGAACCTGAAAGTGGCCATTTTGGAATGTACAACTTGGTAAAAATCAAAACACAATGGAGCAGTATGCAAGCAAGAAATCAAACACAAAACACAACTACTTACTTTTTTGAAGAATTCTCTTGATCTTTCTGTACTGATCGGCCTCCCTCAGTTTCAGGTCTGACCAGCGTTTCCTGAGTTGCTCCTTGGATCGTTGTACCCCAAAATTATTGTACAGCCTTCTCACAACTTTAGACATGATCTTGGCCTTGCGGACATTGGGGTTGAGGTAAGGCCCATACTTCCCATCATAGTCGCTCCTCTTTAATATGTCCACCATCTCCAACATTTCTCCAAATGACATATTGGAGGCCTTGAATTTCAGGTTCCGGGATCGGGACGTTTCTGCCTCCGGACTTTCCTCGTCCTCCTCCTCGTTGGTGGGATATTTGTGGCGCACCTGCTGTGTCCCCGCCATGTGCTCTCCCCACTACGCCGTAAAGAGAAGGGGTGGGGAATAGACGAGAAAGATCGTCAGGGGCGGGCGGAGTTTGAAGCATGCGCAGTGTATATAAAACGTCACACGCCTGTGTCGTAGCCACGATCTGGGAGACGAGGGGAGAGAAAACTCACACGAGACGATCGCTACAAACGAAGGTACAATTTAACGTTGGTACATAACTAGCCTAGACTGATTTGAACTTGAGGCTTCTTTATGGAGAAGATTAGGAGAGTTTAGCCTGACATAATTTTGAGGGTTTTGTGTGTTGTTGTGTCTTGCAGAGATTGATATGAAGGGATTCAACGACATGAGTTTTCTCCCCCTCTTCATTGCCAAATACAGGGATTTTCCCATATTGTGGCAGGGTATACACCCACATTACACCAACAAACCAAAGAGGCACGCAGCCCTGGAGGAACTTGTGGAATTTGTCAAGCCAAGGTTCCCCACGGCAACTGTTGATGATATTAGAAAGAAAATTGGCAGCCTGAGGAGTGCGTATATCAGGGAGAGGAAGAAGGTCGTGAAGTCTGAGGAAACTGCAACTTCAGCAGATGAGGTCTATGTCCCCAAGCTCTGGTACTATCAGAGTCTCCATTTTCTGAAGGACCAGGCTGATGTCACGGAGCCAACCTCAACTCCTCCTTCCACGCTTCCTTGCGCACAGCCCACCCCTGATGAGGCTTCCGAGGAGCAACCTGGGCCTTCCAGTCTGGAAGAGGTGGAGGAGCCCAGCTTGTTCCAGGTATAGTAGTTTTGCTACCATTTAGGGGAATAATGAATGATGTTCACTTAATTCAGGATCGCCAATTGCTTAGTTCCTAACGTGTTTGACATATCAACAGACAGTGGTGTTGGAGACATTTGGGGCCAGAATCTAAACTGCTGGGCTGAGAATTGTATGGTTTTCTATTTGTAAACATTTTGCAACAGTCACTAGATGAGAATTGTGTGTGTTTGATGAACAAATAACTGAAACTATGTCCCTTTTTCCTACACAGGAAGACCTCAGCCAGGAGGTGGCTGTGGAAGGTGGCAGTCAGGAGGAGGCAGGGGTTAGTGGCAGCCACCAGCTGGGTAGTGGCAGCCAAGAGGGGGCTAGGCCTCGGAGCCTGACTGACACCCAAACCCCTCCCTCCGCCCTCCGTACAAAAGGGCGAGAAGGGGGGGTTATGCGGCACAGTCAGCGCTCCGGATGATAAGAGAGGCTTCAGACTCCCTACATGCCACACCCGCCGACGAGGAGACCTTTGGCTCGGTGGTTGTCACAAAAATGATGGGTATGGAGGTGAGGCAACGCAACATGTGTGAGGGGCTCATCCTCCATGTCCTAAATAAGGGTAGGGCTGGGGAGATGACCCCAGTCACACATGTTTGCCATAGCTACCATGCTCCACCTCCTCCTCCTCCTCCTCCTCCTTCTGCCACCCCACCAGCACGACAGCCACAGCGTGCAAGGAAGCGTGGAAGGAAGACCTGAGAGTGACGACCTGCAATCAGTCTGGTCTGAGAGAAGATGGAGCCTCTCGTAGTACCAGAGCCTGGGGACCTAGATGGCATCTGCTGCAGTTCCGGATACTTTGGACTTCACGACCAGATTGCACTCCCCTTAATATACGTACTCCTCAGGCCCCCAATTTTCTACGCTTGAACAATGATGGTTGCCGTGGGGGGGCCAAGACTTTGCAAATTCCCCAAGTTTCACCATGGCTGCGTTCCTCTTTGGTTTGTTGGTGTGACCTAAATAAAGGTTTTTTTGATTTGAAATAATCATTGACTATTGTGTTTTACTTTGCTACAATGACAGTTTTTCTTTGAGTAGGCTGGTACATTTCACTAATCCTAAAGTAGAATTAACAAGGGGCAACAACAACAAACAACCTCCTAGTAAATTTAAGCAAGAAATACAAATGTAAATAATGTGTTTTTGGTAATTTGAGACACACAACCCCCCTCCAAAAAAAAAAAAAAAAAAACATTCAAATATGTATTCCCCAAAAAAAAAAAAAAAAGACAAATCATGGTAAAAAAATAACAAAGATTCTTTTCCGTTCAGAGTAAAAATAAACATGTAGTGTATAAATGCTGCAAAGTAATAAAGAAGTAAGTTTGTGAGAAGTGCGGGTGAATAGGAGCAGCTAAAAGATGTCATTCTTGTTGCATTGTAAAGAAAAAGAGAATGCGCTGCATTAAAGACATTTTAACATTGCAGCGTGACGAATGTGCTGTGTCGATTAGGAAAGGTAGTTTTACCTGACCGAGCGCTTCCGTCACAGAATTTCTTCTGAGCATGCGTAGCACTTTGTCCGTCGGACAAGCGTACACACGCTCGGATTTGGTGTGATCGGACCGGGTTGACGGGAAATCTTTCCAGCAGGAGATAAGACTTTGTCCGACGGACAAACCGACGAACACTGTCCGATGGTGCATACACACGGTCTGATTTTTCAACAACCTTGTCCGATCGGACCAAATTGATGAAAAAGTCCGACCGTGTGTATGGGGCTTTAGGGTAACATGTGCCTTGCATACTGTAGTATAATCTTTATATGACTGACAACAGAAAGTCAAGCTTGGATGAAGAGGATTTTGTTGTTCCCACAAAAGTGAGACTGGTCTTGAAACCTAATATCTGCAGTATCGCTAAACTAAAAGAAGGTATACTGCACTTGAAAATGCTGCTCTTCTAGTGCTGCAAGGATTCAACCCTTTTGGTGAATCCTAGTCAGGAACCACAACATGCAGCGGTGGAGGAGGCATTTTACACACCTCAAGTGTTGAATACCTGCAGAAGCCAGAGAGTAGTGAAGCAATAGCAATTCATCAGAAAGGTCATCATAAAAGTAAGTATATATCCTTTTCTTTTCCAAATATGTCTTTTCAGGTTTGACCCTGTAGTGACAGGGAACTTTAAAATCACAAACTACTATATAACAATTTAGTAAAAAAAAAATGAATCAGTTCTTACTGCCAAATATGGGAACAGCAATGTTTTCTGCTCTGGAAACAGTCGAGGGCATCCCTGATGCAATCACTGCAATCCCATCAAAGAATGAAGAGTGTGGAGCAACTACAAAGATTGGAGATTCAGAGAAGCTTGCAGGCTTTCCAAAGATGCGAACATGGAATCCCATCGAGAAAAAAAGGAGACGTCCAAGGCAACTTAAAACATACTTTGATACATTTCTGCCAGAAACATTAGAAAAATATAATGAATCAGAATTTGTGATTAACAAATAATTAAATAAAAATTAAATAGGACAAATGTCAAATAACCTACATTCATACTTACATTGTATCTGCTATTTAGATGTATGTGCTAAACAGAGAAATGTAAGCATATAGCAATGTTTTTTTAAGTGGAAATATAAAAAGTGCCCAAACCTCCTGGACACAGAGGGTTTTTACCTTAATGCAGAGAACGCATTAAGGAAAAAAAAAAAAAAAAACCTTAAGGCTTTACAACCACTTTAAGGGAAATACAGTTGCAAAAAAGTATGTGAACCCTTTTGGAATGATATGGATTTCTGCACAAATTGGTTATAAAATGTGATCTGATGTTCATCTAAGTCACAACAATAGACAATCACAGTCTGCCTAAACTAATAAACACAAAAAGAATTAAATGTTACCATGTTTTTATTGAGCACACCATGTAAACATTCACAGTGCAGGTGGAAAAAGTATGTGAACCCCCTAGACTAATGAGATCTCCAAGAGCTAATTGGCGTGAGGTGTCAGCCAACTGGAGTCCAATCAATGAGATGAGATTGGAGGTGTTGGTTACAGCTGCCCTGCCCTATAAAAAAAAAAAAAAACACACCAGTTCTGGGTTTGCTTTTCACAAGAAGCATTGCCTGATGTGAATGATGCCTCGCACAAAAGAGCTCTCAGAAGACCTGCTATTAAGAATTTTTGACTTGCATAAAGCTGGAATAGGTTATAAAAATATCTCCAAAAGCTTTCCCGTTTATCAGTCCATGGTAAGACAAATTGTCTATAAAATGGAGAAAGTTCAGCACTGCTGCTAATCTCCCTAGGAGTGGGCATCCTGTAAAGATGACTGCAAGAGCACAGCGCAGACTGCTCAATGAGGTAAAGAAGAATCCTAGAGTGTCAGCTAAAGACTTACAAAAGTTTCTGGCATATGCTAGCATCCCTGTTAGTGAATCTACGATACGTAAAACACTAAACAAGAATGGATTTTATGGGAGGATACCACAGAGGAAGCCACTGCTGTCCAAAAAAACATTGCTGCACGTTTACAGTTTGCACAAGAGCACCTGGATGTTCCACAGCAGTACTGGCAAAATATTCTGCGGACAGATGAAACCAAAGTTGAGTTGTTTTGAAGAAACACACAACACTATGTGTGGATAAAAAGAGGCACAGCACACCAACATCAAAACCTCATCCCAACTGTGAAGTATCGTCGTGGGGACATCATGGTTTGGGCTGCTTTGCTGCGTCAGGGCCTGGACGGATTGCTATCCGGGCCAGACATCCCAAAAATATTGCTGAACTGAAACAGTTCTCTAAAGAGGAATGGTCAAGAATTATTCCTGACCGTTGTGCATGTCTGATCTGCAACTACAGGAAACGTTTGGTTGAAGTTATTGCTGCCAAAAGGAGGTTCAACCAGTTATTAAATCCAAGGGTTCACATACTTTTTCAACCTGCACTGTGAATGTTTACATGGTGTGTTCAATAAAAACATGGTAACATTTAATTCTTTGTGTGTTATTAGTTTAAGCAGACTGTGATTGTCTATTGTTGTGACTTAGATGAAGATCAGATCACATTTTATGACCAATTTGTACAGAAATCCATATCATTCCAAAAGGGTTCACATTCTTTTTTTTGCAACTGTAGACTTGTTTACTTTGCAAGGAAAGTTTAACTTTTTAAGGGAATCTTCCCCAGATCCTAATGAAGGCAGAGATGAAAGTTTTTTTTTTCTGATATTCATTATCCAATCCTGTGCAAGCAAAAATGCTGTTCATTTGTTTTTGTTTTTTTGTAATCAGCCTATTTGCCTTTAGTAAATGAACCCCCATAAGTACATTTTTTCATCTATGAAAGGAATGGCCAAAAGAAGTCTAAACAAAAGAAGAAATGGCAGTTGGCTCAGATGGCAACAGTTCCCAGGATATTACAGGTATTGATAGGGCATTATGGGTTATTGTTTTTTTAACAGCCTCTGTTTTTTTATCTTTAACAGCCTCTGTTCTAAAAGACCGGTATACGGCTCATGTTGTACCATTAATGTTAATGTAATTATTTGATGTCAAACATTTTCTAAAGCATTTAACATGGTTCTTCATAGTAGGCTGATACAGAAGTACATAAGGCTTAGATAAAAATGTAAGTGTGTAAATTGTAAAAATCCTGGAGGGACCTAAGCTCGAGTCTTTAATATCTTATTTTAGCCAGTAAAGTTTATCACTTCAACAATTGCCAACGTTCAGCATGAAAATGTATTAACTGCAGAAGAACACCATGCTTGGTTGTCAATAGGACCTATTCCAAATGCATCATAGTTTGCAGAAGTGTTTCACAGGGTTAATTTTTTGGTCCAGTTAGAATTTGCACGTTTTTGGTAGTTTTCAAACATTCTGCCCTATATAGAATTAATGTGCAGTTTGTAACAGCGGTTAAATTGTATGCATTTTACAGAAGCTTGCATGCCAAGTCCAATTCCCATTGAAGTCAACAGGAGCTGAATCTTAGAAAATCAGTAATGACCATTTTGTAGGCTAATAGACAAGGAAGGGGGTGAGGGCACAACCAACAAAGCAACTGGGGATTCTCTTCACATATACCAAACACTTTTCGATGAGGGTCTAGTAAATGTAGATAAGGGACCCCAAAAAAACAAAAAATGCTGAAGGATCCCCCCTTTAAAAAAAAAAACCCTTATCTTTGAATTTTAAGGGTGCTTGAAAAAAAAAAAAAAAAAAGAAGAAAAGCGTGGATCCCCACAAGCTCCATACTCATCCATGGGTTGGATGAGTATGTACCCCCACTCCTCTTGAACCATACTAGGCCACATGTCCCCAACAAGGGAAGGGCACTTTGCAAGGACATACACCTCTACCCCACAAACCTAGCCTGGTGATTGTGGGGGTTTGCATATTGGAAACTGTACCCCCCTTAAAAACTAGGGGACTCTAGATACTACACCACCCCATATGAATACTTAGTACCCCTACTCATTCACAAAAAATGTAAACAGTACATAAACAAACATACACAGTTTAGACTTATCATTTGTTAAAAAAAGCCCCAAGCTGTAAATCCATCATCAATTAAATCATCCAGCAATGCACATCCTCTTCGATTATGATGAATGACGCCTGCCAACCTACTTTAAGAAAATAAAACCCCAACTCTTCAGCACGTCCAATCCCATTTTTTTTTTAACACAAGTTAATACAGTTATCAGGCTCCACAGAAGGGGCAGGGTATCTCAAGTAAGATCAGTTACATAGTTACATACTAGGTGAGGTTGAAAAAAGACACAAGTCCAATCTATGTGTGTGATTATATGTCAGTATTACCGTGTATATCCCTGTATCTTGTGGTCGTTCAGGTTCTCCCCGCTGAGATCACCGCCTGTGGAAAGGAATTCCACATCCTTGCCGCTTTTACAGTAAAGAACCCTCTACGTAGTTTAAGTTTAAACCTTTTTTCTTCTAATTTTAATGAGTGGCCGCGAGTCTTGTTAAACTCCCTTCTGCAAAAAAGTTTTATCCCTATTGTGGGGTCACCAGTACGGTATTTGTAAATTTAAATCATATCCCCTCTCAAGCGTCTCTTCTCCAGAGAGAATAAGTTCAGTGCTCGCAACCTTTCCTCATAACCAATATCCTCCAGACCCTTTATTAGCTTTGTTGCCCTTCTTTGTACTCACTCCATTTCCAGTACATCCTTCCTGAGGACTGGTTCCTAGAACTGGACAGCATACTCTAGGTGCGGCCAGACCAGAGTCTTGTAGAGCAGAATTATTGTTTTATCTATGGAACAAATCCCCTTTTTAATGCATGCCAAAATTCGGTTTCCTTTGTTAGCAGCAGCTTGGCATTGCATGCCATTGCTGAGCCTATCTACTAGACTCCCAGTTCCATCTCCATCCTGGATTCCCCCAGAGGTTCTCCCCCCAGTGTATAGATTGCATTCATATTTTTGCCACCCAAATGCATTTTACATTTTTCTACATTGAACCTCATTTGCCATGTAGTTGCCCACCCAATTAATTTGTTCAGATCTTTTTGCAAGGTTTCCACATCCTGCGGAGAAGTTATTGCCCTGCTTAGATTAATACCATCCACAAATACAGAGATTGAACTGTTTACCCCATCCTCCAGGTCGTTTATGAACAAATTAAACAGGATTGGTCCCAGCACAGAACCCTGGGGGATCCCACTACCCACCCCTGACCATTCCGAGTACTCCCCATTTATCACCACCCTCTGAACTCGCCCTTGAAGCCAGTTTTCAATCCATGTATTCACCCTATGGTCCATGTCAATGGACCTTCTTTTGTACAGTAAAGGTTTATGGGTGCTCTTGCAAAATCCAGCTACACCATGTCTACGGGCCTTCCTTTATCTAGATGGCAACTCACCTCCTCATAGAATGTTAATAGATTGGTTTGACAAGAACGATTCTTCATGAATCCATGCTGATTACTGCTAATGATACCGTTCTCATTACTAAAATCTTGTATATAGTCCCTTATCACCCCCTCCAAGAGTTTAGATACTATTGATGTTAGGCTAACTGGTCTGTATTTTGGGCCATTTTTTAAATATTGGTGCTACATTGGCTTTTCTCCAATCAGCTGGTACCATTCCAGTCAGTATACAGTCAGTAAAAATTAAGAACAATGGTCTGGCAATTACTTGACTGAGTTCCCCAAGTACTCTCGAATGCAAGCCATCTGGTCCCGGTGATTTATTAACCACTTCCCGACCGCCCCCTGTATATATACGTCGGCAGAATGGCACGTACAGGCAGAATCACGTACCTGTACGTGACATTCTTCCGGCGGTTGGGGGGTCCGATCGGACCCCCCTCCGCCGGCGGGGACAGTCGGGATGGCTTCAGAAGCGATGCGGGACGAGGTAACGGCCAGTCGTTTCTGGCCACCCCCTCCCGATCGCTCTGGCCAATGAGATTCGTCCGCTTCCTTCCCCTTCCTGTGTAATTGTAAACACAGGCAAGGGGAAGTGATGTCACGCTCCTCGTGTCGGTCTTTCTGACCGGGACGCCGAGCGGAGAAGACATCAGGTTAGTGCACCAACACTACACTGACACCAGGCACACATAGGCACATAATTCACCCCCCTGTCACCCCCTGATCACCCCCCAGATCACCCCCTGCCCCCCAGTCACAGTGTCACTGATTGCAGTGATCATTTATTTTACTGATCACTGCATTTAGTGTCAGTGTGACTGCAATAACTGTCAGGGCAGTTAGTTTTAGGCCCCTTTAGGTCCAAGGTAGCCCCCTACCCCCCCCCCCAATAAAGGTTTAACCCCTTGATTGCCCCCTAGGTAACCCTTTCACCCCCTTTTGCCAGTGTCACTAAGCGATCGTTTTTTTTGATCGCTCTATTAGTGTCACTGGTGCCGCTAGGTAGCCAGTTTTTTTTTTAGGTAACCGCCAGGTTTATATAGGATTATAAATAGGTTTATAGGTCAGGTACCCCCATATTACAACCTAAATAAAGGTTTTAACCCCTTGATTGCCCCTAGAGTTAACTCTTTCACCAGTGATCACAGTATAAGTGTCACTGGTGACGCTGGTTAGCCAGTTAGTTATTTAGTTATTTAGGTTCCCCGTCAGGTTTTTATATAGTGTCAGGTACCCCCATATATTACCTAATAAAGGTTTTAACCCCCTGATTGCCCCTAGTTAACCCTTTCACCAGTGATCACCGTATAACTGTTACGGGTGACGCTGGTTAGCTTGTTTTTTTATACTGTCAGGGCACCCGCCATTTATTACCCAACTATCGGTTTAACCCCCTGATCGCCCGGCGGGTGATATCAATTAGGTTTTAGGGTCAAATAAGGTCTGCGTCGCCCCAGGTTAGTGCCAGTACCGCAAACACCCACGCGCAAAGCATACACCTCCCTTAGTGGTATAGTATCTGAACAGATCAATATCTGATCTGATCAGATCTATACTAGCGTCCCAGCAGTTTAGGGTTCCAAAAAACGCATTGTTAGCGGGATCAGCCCAGATACCTGCTAGCACCTGCGTTTTCCCCCTCCGCCCAGCCCAGCCCAGCCCACCCAAGTGCAGTATCGATCGATCACTGTCACTTCCAAAACACTAAGCACACATAACTGCAGCGTTCGCAGAGTCAGGCCTGATCCCTGCGATCGCTAACAGTTTTTTTGGTAGCGTTTTGATTCAGTTGCCAGCAGCCTAGGAGCTTTTTTTCCTGTGAATCTCACTAGTGTACTACTAAATTTAGAGCCCAAAATGGCAAATCGCAAGTACACTAGTGAACAGGCCTACTTGTTTCTGAGTATGTCAGATAGTGAAGAGGAGGTCACTCATCTGTCACAATCAGGCTCAGAATACGATCCAGTAGACGACAGCGGCTCCATGACAGATAGCTCTGGCGACGAAGGTGTGGTCCCTGCTAAGGTCAGGCGTACCCGATCCCGATCTTCTGATGTTGTTGAGGTGCAGGAACCGCAGGTCTCTCGTATGGAGCAGAGAAGTACTAGCGCCGCTATTCCTTCTGGTGAACTGGCAAGCACCAGCGGCCTAGTACACCCTGGACGTAGTCAAACCAGCACTGCAGTAACACTTGGTGACGTGGCGAGTCCCATAAGTGCAGTTCAAGCTGGCGAGGTGGCAAGCACAAGTAGTGTCCCGCTGCCACCAAGAAGAAGACAAAGGCAGGTCCGTCGATCAGATAGTGTCCTTCCTGCAGAATTCGCCAATCCTGATTGGGTGCCCACCACTTCTGCAGAACCCGTACTTCCCCCATTCACTGGCCAACCCGGTATTCAGGTGGAAACAGCTGATTTTAAGCCATCCGATTTTTATTCGCTGTTTTTCACGGAAGATCTCTATAGATCTATTGTGGACCAAAGTAATATATACGCTGGTCAACACATCGCCGCTAATCCCCAAGTGCCTTCCCTTGCCAGAGATTGGAAACCAATTACGGTTTCCGAATTTAAGACCTTTCTGGGCCTTTCCCTCAACATGGGCATACACAAATTCCCGACTCTGAGGTCTTATTGGTCCACCTCACCGCACCACCATATGCCCGTGTTCTCTGCCTCCATGTCCAGGGCACGATACGAACAGATCTTGCGGTTCATGCACTTCAGTGACAATGAACTTTGTCGTCCTCGTGGAGACCCTGAATTTGATCGGCTCTACAAAATTCGGCCCCTCATAAACCACTTCAACCAACGTTTTGCAGCCTTGTTTAATCCCAATCAAGTTGTCTGCGTTGACGAGTCCCTGATTAAGTTTTCTGGCCGCTTGTCTTTCAAACAGTTCCTTCCCAGCAAGCGTGCCAGATACGGGGTCAAGCTCTACAAGCTCTGTGACAGGGCAACAGGCTATACGTGGAGCTTTTCGGTTTATGAGGGAAAAGATAGTCACGTAGAGCCGGAGAACTGTCCAGATTACATAGGGAGCGCTGGCAAGATAGTGTGGAACTTGGTGTCACCCTTATTCGGAAAGGGGTACCACTTGTACGTGGACAATTATTACACGAGCGTGCCACTGTTTAGTCACTTGTTTGATCATCAGATTGGAGCATGTGGCACCGTGCGACCTAATCGCCGGGGCTTTCCCCAGCGGCTTGTAGATTCCCCTCTTAGGCTGGGGGAGAGAGCCTGCTTCAAGTGTAATAATTTGCTCGCTGTGAAGTGGAGGGATAATAGGAATGTTTTCGTTCGTACCTCCCTTCATGCAGACACGACAGTCCAAATTCGTACGGCGGCTGGTGTTGTGAGGAAACCCCTCTGTGTCCACGAATACAACCTTAATATGGGGGGGGTGGACCTCAACGACCAGTTGTTGGCGCCGTACCTAGTTGTCCGTAAGGCTAGACGCTGGTACAAAAAAGTGTCTATTTATTTATTCCAATTGGCTTTGCTGAATGCTCATGTGCTATACGGAGCTTCAGGCGGGACGTTACCCTTCCTTGAATTCCAGGGAGCGGTTGTCATGGAACTCCTGTATCCAGGCGATTCCACACCTCACCATCCCCTACCAAATGCAGTAAGCCGGCTGCATGAGAGGCATTATCCTCATGTCCTCCAGAGTACCCCTACCCAACGAGCCCCCCAAAGAAGATGTCGTGTCTGTAGCAAGCGCGGATTTAGGCGTGACACCCGTTATTATTGTCCACGCTGTCCTGACAATCCTGGTCTCTGCGTTGGTGAATGCTTTGAACGCTACCACGAACTAGTGAGGTATTAGCGTAGGGTACAGCATTTCACAGGCTAGGATACACTTTCACAGGGTCTCAAGAATGCCATCGCATTTTGAGACCCGACCGTTGCAGTTAAAATTATAGTTACAGGGTCTCAAGAATGCCATCGCATTTTGAGACCCGACCGTTACAGTTAAAATTATAGTTATAGTTTAAAAAAAAAAGTGTAAAAAAATAAAAATAAAAAAAAAAAGTACAAAAAAAAAAAACCCCCCCAAAAAAAATATAAAATAAAAAACCAAAAATAGTTGTCGTTTTATTGTTCTCTCTCTATTGTTGCTCTTTTTTACTCTATTCTATTCTGCAATGTTTTATTATGTTTTATCATGCTTGCTTTTCAGGTATGTTTTATTGTTAACCATTTTTTTGTTTTCAGGTGCGCCATTCAGTTGCAGCGCGGATTTATTTATCTTGACAGCAACAGCGTTTGCTCCCACGATACATAAAGCCGCGACTCCAACACTGTAGGAGGTGATTTCACCACCACAGTTAAAGAAAAGAGCATATATGCCGAAGCATGGGGGCAGCAGAGGGCGGAGGAGCGATTTTGCTCCTAATGCCACGTACATACGGTCGAAAAAAGTCCGACCATGTGTACGTGGCATAACTTTTTTGCGGGAGGATGCCCCCATGCTTCGGCATATATATATTTTAGGCACCGGTTGCGTTAACAAAATGTTTTATTTTTTACTATGTTTTTTTTTTGGTATTTGCTTTGCAGGTATGGTATGGTAAGGTCTTACTGTTATACTGTAATGTTACTTTGTTTTAATGTTAACCATTATTTGCTTAGCAGGTACGCCATTCAGTTGCAGCGTGGATTTATTTATCTTGACAGCAACAGCGTTTGCTCCCACGATACATAAAGCCGCGACTCCAATGCTGTAGGAGGTGATTTCACCACCACAGTTAAAAAAAAGAGCATATATGCCGAAGCATGGGGGCAGCAGAGGGCGGAGGAGCGATTTTGCTCCTAATGCCACGTACATACGGTCGAAAAAAGTCCGACCATGTGTACGTGGCATAACTTTTTTTGCGGGAGGATGCCCCCATGCTTCGGCATATATAAATGGTGCATGTATGCCCATCATTAGAAGTGGGTGGATGAAGGGAGGTATTCTAATGGTGGGCATACCCACCGCGCCATTGGGAAATTGGGAAAGCATTTTATCACACCGATCTTGGTGTGGTCAGATGTTTTGAGGGCACAGGAAAGATCTAGGGTCTAATAGACCCCAATTTTTTCAAAAAAAGAGTACCTGTCACTGCCTATTGCTATCATAGGGGATATTTACATTCCCTGCGATAACAATAAAAATGACAACTAAGAAAAAAAAAAATGGAAGGAACATTTTAAAAATAAAATAAAAAAGCTAAATAAAAAGAAAAACTAAAAAAAAAAAAAAAAAAGCACCCCTGCCCCCCCTTCTCTTGCGCAAAGGCGAACACAAGCGTTGGTCTGGCGTCATATGTAAACAGCAATTGCACCATGCATGTGAGGTATCACCGCGAAGGTCAGATCGAGGGCAGTAATTTTAGCAGTAGACCTCCTCCGTGAATCTAATGTGGTAACCTGTAAAGGCTTTTAAAGGCTTTTAAAAATGTATGTAGTTTGTCGCCACTGCGTGTTTGTGCGCAATTTTAAAGCATGTCGTGTTTGGTATCCATGTACTCGGCCTAAGATCATATTTTTTATTTCATCAAAAATTTGAGCAATATAGTGTGTTTAAGTGCATTAAAATAAAAAAAAAGTGTATTTTTTCCACAAAAAATGCGTTTGAAAAATCGCTGCGCAAATACTGTGTGGAAAAAAAAAATGCAACACCCACCATTTTAATCTGTAGGGCCTTTGCTTTAACAATATATATAGTGTTTGGGGGTTCAACGTAATTTTCTTGCAAAAAAAAAATATGTTTTCATGTAAACAAAAAGTGTCAGAAAGGGCTTTATCTTCAAGTGGTTAGAAGAGTGGGTGACGTGTGACATAGGCTTCTAAATGTTGTGCATAAAATGCCAGGACAGTTCAAACCCCCCCCAAATGACCCCATTTTGGAAAGTAGACACCCCAAGCTATTTGCTGAGAGCAATGTTGAGCCCATTAAATATTTTTTTTTTTTGGTCCCAAGAGATTGAATAATGAAAAAAAAAAAAAAATAATATTTTTTTTTACAAAAACTTGTCACTAAATGATATATTGTTCAAACATGCCATGGGCATATGTGGAGATACACCCCAAAATACATTCTGTTGCTTCTCCTGAGTACGGGGATACCACATGTGTGGGACTTTTTGGGAGCCTAGCCGCGTACGGGACCCCAAAATCCAAGCACCGCTTTCAGGCTTTCTAAGGGTGTAATTTTTTTATTTCACTCCTCACTGCCAATCACAGTTTCGGAGGCCATGGAATGCCCAGATGGCACAAACCACCCCCAAATGACCCCATTTTGGAAAGTAGACACCCCAAGCTATTTGCTGAGAGGTATGGTGAGTATTTTGCAGATCTCGCTTTTTGTCACAATGTTTTGAAAATTGAAAAAAAAGAAAAAAAAAATGTTTTTTTCTTTACTTTCTTCATTTTCAAAAACACATGAGAGCTGTAAAATACTCACCATGCCTCTCAACAAATAGCTTGGGGTGTCTACTTTCCAAAATGGGGTCATTTGGGGGGGTTTTGTGCTATTTTGGCATTTTATGGCCTTCGAAACTGTGATAGGTAGTGAGGAGTGAAATCAAAAATTTGCACCCTTAGAAATCCTGAAGGCGGTGCTTGGGTTTCGGGGCCCCGTACGCGGCTAGGCTCCAAAAAGTCCCACACATGTGGTATCCCCATACTCAGGAGAAGCAGCAAAATGTATTTTGGGGTGCAATTCCACATATAACCATGGCATGTGTGAGCAATATATCATTTAGTGACAACTTTTTGAATAAATTTTTTTTATTTTATTTTTTTGTCTTTATTCAATCACTTGGGGCTAAAAAAAAAAAATATTCAACGGGCTCAACATGCCTCTCAGCAAATAGCTTGGGTGTCTACTTTCCAAAATGGGGTCATTTGGGGGGGTTTTGTGCCATCTTGGCATTTTATGGTCTTCAAAACTGTGATAGGTAGTGATAGGTAGTGAGGAGTGAAATCAAAAATTTATGCCCTTAGAAATCCTGAAAGCGGTGCTTGGTTTTCGGGGTCCCGTATGCGGATAGGCTCCCAAAAAGTCCCACACATGTGGTATCCCCGTACTCAGGAGAAGCAGCAGAATGTATTTTGGGGTGTAATTCCACATATGCCCATGGCATGTGTGGGCAATATATCATTTAGTGACAACTTTGGGCAAAAAAAAAAAAGTTTGTAATATTCCCGCAACTTGTGGCAAAATATAAAATATTCCATGTACTCAACATGCCTCTCAGCAAATAGCTTGGGGTGTCTACTTTCCAAAATGGGGTCATTTGGGGGGGTTTTGTGCAATTTTGGCATTTTATGGCCTTCGAAACTGTGATAGGTAGTGAGGAGTGAAATCAAAAATTTACACCCTTAGAAATGCTGAAGGTGGTGCTTGGGTTTCGGGGCCCCGTACGCGGCTAGGCTCCCAAAAAGTCCCACACATGTGGTATCCCCGTACTCAGGAGAAGTGGCAAAATGTATTTTGGGGTGCAATTCCACATATAACCATGGCATGTGTGAGCAATATATCATTTAGTGACAACTTTTTGAATACATTTTTTTTTTTTTTTTTTTTTTGTCTTTATTCAATCACTTGGGACTAAAAAAAAAAATATTCAATGGGCTCAACATGCCTCTCAGCAAATAGCTTGGGGTGTCTACTTTCCAAAATGGGGTCATTTGGGGGGGGTTTTGTGCCATCTTGGCATTTTATGGCCTTCAAAACTGTGATAGGTAGTGATAGGTAGTGAGGAGTGAAATCAAAAATTTATGCCCTTAGAAATCCTGAAGGCGGTGCTTGGTTTTCGGGGTCCCGTATGCGGATAGGCTCCAAAAAGTCCCACACATGTGGTATCCTCGTACTCAGGAGAAGCAGCAGAATGTATTTTGGGGTGTAATTCCACATATGCCCATGGCATGTGTGGGCAATATATCATTTAGTGACAACTTTGGGCAAAAAAAAAAAAAGTTTGTAATATTCCCTCAACTTGTGGCAAAATATAAAATATTCCATGTACTCAACATGCCTCTCAGCAAATAGCTTGGGGTGTCTACTTTCCAAAATGGGGTCATTTGGGGGGGTTTTGTGCTATTTTGGCATTTTATGGCCTTCAAAACTGTGATAGGTAGTGAGGAGTGAAATCAAAAATTTGCACCCTTAGAAACCCTGAAGGCGTTGATTGGGTTTCGGGGCCCCGTGCGCGGCTAGGCTCCCAAAAAGTCCCACACATGTGGTATCCCCATACTCGGGAGAAGCAGCAAAATGTATTTTGGGGTGCATCTCCACATATAACCATGGCATGTGTGAGCAATATATCATTTAGTGACAACTTTATGAAAAAAAAATTTTTTTTTTTTTTTTTGTCTTTATTCAATCCCTTGGGACTAAAAAAAAAAATATTCAATGGGCTCAACATGCCTCTCAGCAAATAGCTTGGGGTGTCTACTTTCCAAAATGGGGTCATTTGGGGGGGTTTTGTACTTCCCTGC
The DNA here is from genome assembly GCA_028564925.1 of Lithobates sylvaticus. Classification (NCBI taxonomy): domain Eukaryota; kingdom Metazoa; phylum Chordata; class Amphibia; order Anura; family Ranidae; genus Lithobates; species Lithobates sylvaticus. The sequence continues at coordinate 141,655,263 of CM053034.1, forward strand.
CATTTTTAGCACCTCAAGAAATGAGATAGGCAGTCATAAATTAAAAGCGGTGTAAATTCCAGAAAATGTACTCTAGTTTGTAGACGCTATAACTTTTGCGCAAACCAATAAATATACGCTTATTGGCATTTTTTTTTACTAAAGACATGTGGCTGAATACATTTTGGCCCAAATGTTTGACTAAAATTGAGTTTATTAGATTTTTTTTATAACAAAAAGTAGAAAATCTCTTTTTTTTTCAAAATTTTCGCTCCTTTTCCGTTTATATCGCAAAAAATAAAAATCACAGAGGCAATCAAATACCATCAAAAGAAAGCTCTATTTGTGGGAAGAAAAGGACGCAAATTTCGTTTGGTTACAAAATTGCATGACCGCGCAATTACCAGTTAAAGTAGTGCAGTGCGAAATTGAAAAAAGACCTCTGGTCCTTTGGCTGCCAAATGGTCCGGGGCTGAAGTGGTTAATGTTAAGTTTCACAAGTCTAATTTTAATTCTGTCCTCTGTTAACCATGGAGGTGCTTCCTGTGATGTGTCATGAGGATAAACACTGCAGTTTTGGTTACTGAAGCCTCCCGATTCCATCGAAAAAGGAAAAGATAAATAAAAATTAAACCTGAGGGGTTTGGTATGTTTTTATTTTCCTTTTTTTGCATGAGGTCCCCCTAAAAATCATACCAGACCTACAGGGTCTGATGTAAATTGTGGCCTTTTTGTTTACATTCACCTGTCAGTCAGGAATCTCTGACTGAGAGCTGAATAGAGCAGGCAGGGATCTGTCACTGGTAGTTAGGACACCAGTGACTGCTGGCTCCCTAACAACCCGCCCAGGCATGAAGCTGTCACATTTAGCAATAATGATATTAAATGTTTTGCTTCCCACTGCAGCCTGAGGTTTGGCAGGACACATATATACAATGCTGTGAAAAAGTATTTGCCCCCTTTCGGATTTTTTTTTTTTTTTGCATATTTGTCACACTTAAATGACTCAGATCAAACAAATTGTATTATTACACAAAGATAACCTGAGTAAATACAAAATGCAGTTTTTGAATGATGGTTTCATTTATTAAGGCAAAAAAGCTGTCCAAACCTTCCTGGCTTTACGTGAAGAAGTAATTGCCCCCAAACTGAATTACTGGTTTTGCCACCCCAACTGCAATCAAGCGTTTGCAATAACTGGCAATAAGCCTTCCACATTGCTGTGGAGTCATTTTGGCCTACTCTTTGCAGAATTGTTTTAATTCTGGAAGGTTTTCCAGCATGAACGGTCTGCATAACTGACTAGACCACTCCAAAACCTAAATTTTGCTTTGTTTGAACCATGTGGAGGTGAATTTGCTGTTGTGTTTCGGATCATTGTCCTGCTGCATAACCCAAGTGCACTTGAGCTTGAGTTCACAAACTGATGGCCGGATATTCTCCTTTAGGATTTTTTAGTAGAGCTCAGAATTTATGGTTCCATCAATTATGGTAGGTTGTCAAGGTCCTGAAGCTACAAAGCAGCCCCAGACCATCATGCTACCAGCACCATGTCTGACTGTTGGTATGATGTTCTTGTTATGAAATGCTGTATTCGTTTTATGCCAGATGTAACGGGACGCTCATCTTCCAAAAAGTTAATTTGTTGTCTCAGTCCACAGAATATTTGCCTAAAAGTCTTGGGATAATCAAGATGTTTTTTGGTAAATGTGAGATGAAGCCTTTGTGTTTTTGGTCAGCAGTGGCTTTGGCCTTTGAACTCTCTTTCTTATTGTTGAATCATGAACACTGATCTTACCTGAGGCAAGTGAGACCTGCAGTTCTTTAGATGTTGTTCTGGGTTCTTTTATGACCTCCTGAATGAGTCATGCTGTCATTTTTGTAGGCCGGCCAATCCTTGGAAAGTTCACCACTGTTCCATGTTATCTCCATTTGTGGATAATGGCTCTCCCCATGGTTCACTGGAGTTCCAAAGCCTTGAAACCCTTCCTAGACAGATGCATGAACATTACTTTGTTTCTAATCTGTTCTTGACTTTTTAGATTTTGGCATGATGTCTGGCTTTTTGTGATCTGTTAGCATGCTTCACTTTGTCAGACAGCTTCTATTTATGCAATTTCTTGATTCAACAGGTCTGGCAGTAATCAGGCCTGGGTGTGGCAAGTAAAATTTAACTCAGCTTTCCAAAAAATTGTGGTTCACAGTTCATTCATGATTCAGCATGGGAGGGGGCAATTACTTTTTCACATAGGGCCAGGTAGGTTTGAACAGCTTTTTTCCCTTAATAAATTAAATAATAATTTAAAAACTGCATCTTGGATTTACTTGGGTTATCTTTGTGTAATATTAAAATTAGTTTGATGATCTGAAATTATTTAAGTATTTAATTATTTAATTATGCAAAAAAAATAAAAAACAGGAAGGAGGCAAATACTTTCACAGCACTGTAGTTTTGCCATTTGTCGATCCCCAGCAGTGGCGGCTGGTGCTCAAAATTTTTGGGGGGGGCGCAAACAAACAGCCTCACTGTGCCATCAAACGCTGCCACTGTGCCCATTAAATGCTGCCACTGTGCCCATTAAATGCTGCCACTGGGCCCCTCCAAGTGCTGCCACTGGGCCCCTCCAAGTGCTGCCACTGGGCCCCTCCAAGTGCTGCCACTGGGCCCCTCCAAGTGCTGCCACTGTGTCCCTCCAAGTGCTGCCACTGTGCCCCTCCAAGTGCTGCCACTGTGCCCCTCCAAGTGCTGCCACTGTGCCCCTTCAAGTGCCCCCTGCCTGCCCTCTGCACTTACCTTGTCTCGGTGTGCAGCTGGTGACGGCATCAGGCGGCGAGCGGTGTCTCATCGTCCGATGTCTTCTCCCGCGCTCCTCCTGTCTTCTGCTATGATTGGACGCCTAGCGTCCAATCACAGCGCCTGTGACTTCAGCCAATCAGGTTACAGGTAACAGACCTGGCAACCTGATTGGCTGAGAGGCGGGTCTGTGTTAGGGAAGCGATGTATTCGCTTCTCTAACACAATACTGTGTAATCAGCGAACGCACAGCAGTGCGCCCGCTGTTTACACTTAGGGAAGCCTATTAGAGCCCACCGCTCTAATCGGGTCCCCCATTAGAGCTTTACAGCTCTAATAGGGCGCTTCCAGAAACACCCTCCCCGCTGTAATTCAGATGCCAGGCGCCCGATCAGGGGCCGGACACCTGAATAGGGGGCGGCAGCGGTGACAATAGATAGATTCATGCAATGCATGAATCTATCTATTGGTGATAGAGCGGTGGGGAATTGGATAAAGCTGCGCCAATGAGTGATAGAGCGGTGCAGGAGAGGGGGGGCGGCGCTCCTGCGCCCTCTATGCACGCACCGCCACTGATCCCCAGAACAAGTAAAATTCAGTCCAAAACATGGGTTCAAACAAAACCATTCCTACTCCATCACACTGGAATACACTTATATTACCATTTTTTTTACTTTAGTTTTATACATTAACTATAGGCATTTTGCAAGCAACATTGTCTGGAATTCAGCCTTGAATATCTATTAGAGTTCTCTATATTTTAGTACAATCTAGGACAGCATTATTTTAAGAATGCATCTATATTATTTTTAATATGCAAGTGTTATTCAGATATACAGGGGGATTATCAACCCTGTTTTTGTTTGATCTCTGTGCTTTGATTAATGGGTTTCTACATAGGTGGACAGTTCTTTTGTTCAATTTAACAGAACTTTCAAGCTTTCACAGCTTTAACCCAGTTTTGTACTGTGCAAATTTTTTTTTTTTTTTTTTTTAGTCAGTTACTAACCATTTTTATGATTCTTTTATTACACCTAGCTCTTTATTATATCTTTGGGTATTGAAGGATATTGCATATATAATATAGATATGTGTAACTTTCTAGATTGTCAGCCTTGGGATTAGGATATGAGGAGGTTTCCTTCAACCCTGATCTCCCATTCTCCCTTCTCATCGGAGGTTTATATCCCTTGCTCTTTCTAAGCCCTAAATAGCAGGAGCTGGTGACTTGAGTTCCTACTCTCAGGATACAGTACATGCCTGTATGTTTAAATTAAATGTATGTTGAGTTATTTATTGCTGTTTATTGCGTGTTATTATGCAATTATGTGCATCTGAACACCAATTATTATTTAAACTTTTTTTGATGTTGTAGAACAAAAACTCAAAAGGTACTCTAGTTTCCCGATGAAGGAGGCTGAAAGCCTATCAAACACATTGAATATCAATACACCCTCACCACAGGGTCAAATTGGCAACTATGTATGGGAGGAATAGTCAATCATTTTATTAAGAATGTATGTGTTTATACGCTGAGGTTATTCAGCACAGGTAGAGTGTGTAGGTCAGCATATGTTATGTTAACTAATGTGAAAACATTGAATTATAGGGTTAATACTCATGTTCAGCTCTTTTGCAAAAAACACTTTAATATGAAGAGGTTTTTTTTTTTTTTTTTTTTAAATAAGGATTGTGTGATAATACAATTAAGATTATACAAAAATATTTGGATTTGTACATTGCATTTTTTACTTTGATATATAGGAAAAATTACATTCATAGTATATCCCTGCTTACAAATACGTTAGGTTTGTTTGTTTTGCTTCTTCACTTAAGCAGCCTGTGTGGCTTATTTAAATCGGTTCTGCACCCATCCCATAATCTTAGTCTCTATCTCTTCTCTAGCATGTTAGATGACAGAATGGATGGTTCAATTCTGCATCTTTTCAGCCTACCTTTAATGCTGGCTTCTGGCTGTGTTCTTCTCCCTGCGGCGGTGAGCGGGCTCTGAGCGGGGATCAGCTTCATTTCGCTGTGTCTCCTGGGATCTCGTGTAATCAATCCCAGGAGACATTGCAGGGGTTCCGATGCGAAATCTCGCGTGATTTCCTACGCCGCTCGTAGCTGTGAAGCTACTGAGCATGCGCGGGAACCGGCAATGAATGCTGGTACGGGAAAACTAAGGGAACCAGGAAGTGTTTGCTTGTGGGCTTCAAATGCCCGCAAGCAAAATTACATCGGTCAGGAGATCTTTTTATAACTAATCTTTAAACAGAAAAACGGACGTAGGAAAGGCGCAGCACTGAAAGAAGTAAGTTTATTATGAGATCAATACTTTTCAGATAGACCTAAAAAAAATGTTTTACTTTGTCAGTGTAGAACCACTTTAAGCTAACCTACGGTGCAAGAAAAACTTGGTACTTTTACTATGCTAATACATGTTACCAAAATTACTCTTCTCTACTGCCGAGTATATAGACCCACATGCAAGTACCATATTAGTATGCATGCCATACTAAGTAGGTAAAAGATGCAGAGGGCATAAAACATAAAAATTGCACCAACATTGTAAACCATAAATTCATAACATTATATAAAAAGTTTGAATAAAAAAGTAATAGTAAATTGAAGAGTGTGCAAATCAAAATTTGTGCAAATCAAAAATGAAAAAAATAAAATAAAAAAATAAGCCTCTGGATAGGGAAATATATAAAAAAATATGAAATTACATACTCATAAAACGAATTATCAAAAACCCATAGTGTTCGGTTGGATTAGAAAGAACTAATATGAAGGAGCTAGCTATGTGTCATACCCCAAACAGACCACAAGATGGGGTCAACAGTCAGTCATAAGACATACAGTACTTGTCCATTATCACGTACTGTATGTACAGTATATCTATTTTTATTTTTAACACCTATATTGTTCTTGTTATTTGTAACAAATATGTCCACTTCTTAAATGAAATAACTGGAAAACATTGTAAATAAGAGCTGAAATAATTATCATAAATTAAACTCATTAATAAAATGCAGCTAAATAAAAAATTATACTCAATTGTTATAAATAATACATTACATAGTTATATAGTTAGTAAGGTTGAATAAAGTCACCAGTCCATCCAGTTCAACCAGAGTGAGTATCTACAATTGTCCCTATCCCTGTGCATTGTACATTGCACACTCACATTGGTCCCTACACCCTCAAGGAGCCCACAATCCAAGGTCCCCATTCATATACTAGGGCCAATTTTGGACAGAAGCCAATTAACCTACCAGCATGTCTTTGGAGTGTGGGAGGTAACCGGAGTACCCGGAGAACATGCTTAAAAATAATAAATAATAATATTGAAAAATAGGTAACTGATGA
>CM053034.1:141666407-141681604 GCA_028564925.1 Lithobates sylvaticus
TATAGGAGGACAGAGGATGCTATAGGGTGGAGGACAGAAGACGCTATAGGGGGAGGACAGAGGACGTTATGGCAGGGGACAGAGGATGCTAAAGTGGGTACAGAGGACACTACAGTGGTGGGGGGGGGGTGCAGGGGACACATCTTTGGAGTCACAGGGACCCCATCACCCCTAGGGACAGGGACCCCATCACCCCTTGGGACAGGGACCCCTTCTCCAGACCGTGCTGGCTGGCAGGGCTGGCATCAGCCACCCTTGGGTGCCAGGATGGGGGAGCGGGTAGTAAAATCTGAATTCCCAGCCACATGCTTCCTTAGGGTGAACTGGCTTTGTATTAGTGAAGCACCTTAAAGTGAGGTAAACCTGTACGCTTATTATTACTATGGTAGGATTGTTATCTTCATTTATTAGCAGGTAAATGCGGCCCTCCATGCATTCACATACATTGAATCCGGCCCCTAAGTGGAAAAAGGTTGCTGACCCCTGCTTTAGCTGCACTCTTTCAGTATACCATTGCATCTCTTTCAGCAATTTCCTTCATTCCTAACAGCATGCATATAACATTCGCTATTCTTGCTTTCTTTCCTTTCTTAGATGATATTATGGTTTATTTCTATGATATTATTTTTAACATCATGTTGCTTTGCTAAATTATTAAATTGATGAATCAATACATCTTCTGCACAAGTGTTAAAAGTGATACAGGCATGTTTAAGAAAATGTTCACAACCTCCATTGGTATGCGAATTACAGTCACACTGAAAGTTGCCTGATCAGTGTGCAAGCAGCTGCTGACACAATTAACACAACAGACACACAGACACACAGACACACAGACACAGCTAAAGCCTAGCACACATGGGCCGAATGTCGGGTGACATCAGCCAGTTTCTATTGACATTTGGCCCATGTGTGCTGCAGTCAGCCGGATTCTGTGAAAGGGGCGCTACTGAAAGGTCTACCAACTGGCTCCCGATCAGCACTGATGGCTGAGAGCATTGACTGGAGTGTTCTGGCAGGGGCGGCCGCCCCCTGTTAGAACACAAAAGAACAGCAAGGAAGATCGCTGTAATAACTTTGCATCGTTAGTATAGCGGCTCCGATCTGTGCTGTCAGTTTTTTTTTCATTCAGCTCGCTGTGGGTTCAACTAAAAATAGTGTGTACTAGGCATAAACTGATATTTACAGACCCACAAGGAGAACCAAACTATCAAACTAGTGTTCTAATCTTTCCTTACCACTACTGACTGCAGCCCCTCACACTCTAATCCCCACCAGACCTTAGGCCACATTGATCTTTTGGAGCAGAAGGCTACTTTCATTTTCACATGGATAAAAAAAAAAAAAAAAAAAAAAAAAGTATATATAAAAAAGTGGAGAAAATTATTTGATCCTCTGCAGATTTTGTAAGTTTGCCCACTTACAAATAAATGAAGGGTCTATAATTTTTATCATAGGTGTATTTTAAATGAAAGAATATCAACCAAAAATTCAGACAAAACACGCAATACAAATGTTATAAATTGAGTTGCAGTTCAGTAAGTAAAATAAATATTTGATCCCCTACCAACCAACAATACTTCTGTCTCCCCCAGACTGGCTACAGTATGTGCTCATGTGGTACAAAGATTAGTCCTGTCAATTTATAAAAGGTGCTTCTAACAACAACTCGTTATGTGTATAAAAGACACCTTTCCACAGAGTCTCTTTCTTGCATTTAAACCTCACCATCATGGGCAAGACCAAAGAGCTGTCAAAGGATGTCAGGGACAACATTGTAGACCTGCACAAGGCAGGAATGGGCTACCAGACCATAAGCAAGAAGCTTGGTGAGAAGGAGACAACTGTTGGAGCGATTATTCGCAAACGGAAGAAATAAATACAAAAAAAAAAAAAAAAACTTTAGTTAGACTTACCGGTGACGGTATTTCTACGAGCCTTTCAGGACAGCACCTTGAAGAGAGCGCAGCTCCGCCTCTTCACAGGGAACACTGCGTGACAGCGCCCCTTTAAAAGCAGCTGCTTCCACCATGCCATCAGTTGTTACCAAGAAATCCTCCGACATGCTGGAAAATATAAGCAGACAGTTACCATGCCCTATAATTATACATTATAACCTATGGAGGGAAGTAGGCTGCTGTCCTGAAAGGCTCGTAGAAATACTGTCACCGGTAAGTCTAACTAAGGTTTTCTCCCTTCGCCTTTCAGGACAGCACCTTGGAGAGGATAACCGAGAAACTTACTTCAGGGTGGGACCTCTGCCTGCAAAACCTTCCTACCAAAGGATTGATCTGAGGCTGAGAGCAGATCCAAGCGGTACTGCTTTATAAAAGTTGAAAAACTGGACCATGTGGCGGCCTTGCAAATTTGCTCAGGCAATGCCCCGGCCTTCTCTGCCCATGATGCTGCTACTGCTCGGGTCGAATGAGGTAAGATTCCTTCTGGAGGCTCCAAACCTAAAAAGGTGTATGCTTCTTTAACCACTTCAGCCCCGGACCAATTGGCAGCCAAAGGACCAGGCCCCTTTTTGCAATTCGGCACTGCGTCGCTTTAACTAACAATTGCGCGGTCATGCGACGTGGCTCCAAAACAAAATTGGCGTCCTTTTTTTTCCACAAATAGAGCTTTCTTTTGGTGGTATTTGATCGCCCCTGCGGTTTTTATTTTTTTTGCGCTATAAACAAAAATAGAGCGACAATTTTGAAAAAATGCAATATTTTTTACTTTTTGCTATAATAAATATCCCCAAAAAATATATAAAAAAACATTTTTTTCCTCAGTTTAGGCCGATACGTATTCTTCTACATATTTTTGGTAAAAAAAAATCGCAATTAGCGATTATTGATTAGTTTGCGCAAAAGTTATAGCGTTTACAAAATAGGGGATAGTTTTATAGCATTTTTATTAATATTTTTTTTTTTTATTAGTAATGGCGGCGATCAGCGATTTTTATTGTGACTGCGACATTTTGGCGGACACATCGGACATTTTTGACACATTTTTGGGACATTTGTCATTTATACAGCAATCACTGCTATTTAAATAGCACTGATTCCTATGTAAATGACAGTTGTAGTTAGGGGGTTAACCACTAGGGGGCGGGGAGGAGTCAGTGTGACGTGTTGTGTTTTTTTTTACAGTAGGGGGGCGTGGCTGTACGTCTGACGTCATTGATCGGCGTTCCCGATGACAGGGAACCGCCGATCACTGACAGTCAGTGTAGGAAGCGCGGGGAGAGGTTTACATAGACCTCTCCCCGTTCTTCCGCTCCGTAACCCGATCGCGGGATACCAGCGGCGATCGGGTCCGCTGGTCCCGCGGCCGTGGTCACGGAGCTCCCGACCGGGTCGCGCGCGCGGCCCCCGGGCAGGCAAATTAAAGGGGACGTACAGGTACGTCCTTTTGCCTGCCCGCGCCATTCTGTTGACGTATATCTACAGGAGGCGGTCGGGAAGCGGTTAATGGCTTGCTTTAACAATCTCCCAAGGGTGTTTTTGGAAGCTTTACATCCCTTGTGAGTGCCTTCCATTAATACAAAGAGTGAGGATGATTTTCTAAAGTCCTTTGTTATTTCCAGATATTTAAGAAGACATCTCCTGACATCAAGAGTATGAAAGGCTTCTTCTCCTGGCCCCGAAGGTGAAGGACAAAATGTAGGGAGAATAATCTCCTGTGCCCGATGAAATGCAGAGCTCACTTTCGGTAAGAAGGCTGGATCTGTCTTTAGGACTAACCCATCTGGTAGGCATCTCATGAAGGGCTCTTTGATTGATAGAGCTTGTAACTCGCTGACATACGAGCTGATGTTACTGCCACTAACAACACAGTTTTAAATGTCAAAAACTTTAATTATGATCCTTCTATAGGTTCAAACAGCAACTTTGTCAATCCCTGAAGGACCAAAGATAAATCCCACTTGGGAAAAATAACCATAGGTCTAGGCTTTACTTTAGCCAGAGCCCTAAAAAATCTAATTATCAAAAGGTTCCCCGACAGGGTTCTTTCCAAAAAAAAAAACTGATAAAGCCGCTACCTGCGTCTTGAGCGTACTTGCTAAAACTGAAATTGTACTAGACAAACTAAATTTGTTTCTGGAACACCACGTATTATACACCTTCCAGACTTTAAAATAAATGTCTCTTGTCGCCTTCTTCCTACTTGCAAGAAGAGTAGTAACAAGCTTTTCTGAAAGGCCCTTCTGTCTTAAGATTTGTTCTTCAGAAACCAGGCTGTTGGATTGAGATACGCTGGATCTGGATGAACAATATGGCCCTGACTCAACAGATCTGACCTGTTCGGTAACTTCCAAGGAGGTTTCACTGAGAGATTCATCAAGGTTGAAAACCAGGGTTTTTTTGGTCAATAAGGAGCTTTTAGAATTAGTTCTGTGGATTCCAGCCTGAATTTGGCTAATACCCTTGGAATCAGTTGAAATGGGGGGAAAGCGTAGGACAGCTGGAAGTCCCATTTGTGGGCCAAAGCATCTATTCCAGAGGCGTATCTAGTGAAAATGGCGCCTATGGCAAGAACTCAAACTGCGCCCCTGTCAAAACATTTGAAACCCATCTTTTAGATAACCTTAAAAAAAAACAGCTAACAAAACTACAAGTCAAACTCTTTAATCTTCCAATTAACAAATTGCAAATGCAGTAACATCAGCAGCCATAAATGTGGCCTTGCCAGCACCCAAAAAATCAGTAACATCAGCACCCATAAATGCAGTAACATCAGCACCCATAAAAGCGGCCTCACCAGCATCCATAAATGCGGCCCCATCAGCACCCATAAATGCAGTCACATCAGCACCCATAAATGCGGCCTCACCAGCACCCATAAATACAGTAACATCAGCACCAAAAAATGCCTCTGACACTGTACAGAGTTAGAGAGGGAGTAGGATCACCAGTGGCCGGGTGCCCAAGGCTGCCTAGTTTGCCTAGTGGTAGCACTGGACCTGTCTGCTTGGCACACACGCAGAATCACACATGATGACTTTAAGACCCCTTTCACACTGGAGGCGTTTTTCAGGCGCTACAGCGCTAAAAATAGCGCCTGCATTGCGCTTGAAAAAAGCCTCAGCTGCAAACCCAGTGTGAAAGCCTGAGTGCTTTCACACTGGGGCGCTGCACTGGCAGGGCGTCACAAAAAGTCCTGCCAGCAGCTTCTTTGCAGCGCTGTAGGAGTGGTGAATACACCGCTCCTCCACAGCTCCTGCCCATTGAAATCAATGGTGCAGCGCTGCCATACCGCTGGCAAACCGCCTCTGCAGCGGATTTAACCCCTTTTTGGCCGCTAGCGGGGGTAAAATCGCCCTGCTAGTGGACGAATAGCGCCGCTAAAACGACGGTAAAAGCAGCGCTAAAAATAGCTTTACCGCTGACACCCGGGGCGGATCAGAGTGAAAGGGGTCCAAGTGATCATGATGTGCGATTGTGTGTCAGACAGAAGCAAGTAGCCAATCAAATATAGTGCTCAATATGGATTAAATAAATATGCATAGCCATTGATATCATAAATAAAGAGTAAAAAAAGTGATTCGTGCAAATCACTTTATTACACTTTAAGATATCAATGGCTAAGCATATTTATTTAATCCAAATAGTTTGAGCACTATATTTAATTGCTTTTCTTTGCAGTTGGCACTGGTTACTGGTACACTGTACACATGCTGCATGCACATGATGATCAAGATCATGGTGACATGTACTGTACTAGTACCTGCTGCTGCTGCCTGGGGGGTTACAATCTCTCTAGTGACGTCTCTCTCTTCTGGTCTCCAGTCTCCATGTTCCCATTCAGAGTCCTCACCGGCGTCACCGACCATCACGGCACGTCACACATACCCAGGAGACCCCCTGGGAGGGGAGGATATGAAGCATACAGCAGTTGCTCAGAGGAGGGTAGGCGGAGCTTTAGGCTCCGCCTCCGCCACTTACCCTATGGCTACGGGCGGTCACTCTGGCCAGAGCCAACTTATCGGCCGTCATGGGGGCGCCTGTTGCTTCCCTCCTCACTAAGCTCACTTACTAATGAAGTGCTGTGCCGGCGCCGCGCTCCAGCAAGCCGGCCCTTTGCGCTGGGGACTAGATTGTGCGGGAGGCGGCCGCAAGAGGACGGTGGGACTTTTTTTTTGTGCGGGACGGCTTTTTTGCCGCCCCCCCCCCCCCCATGGCGCCCATGGCACTTGCCATGGCTGCCATACCCTAGATACGCCTCTAATTCCTAGAGATTGATCCTGTCTCTGAAGGGAGAAGAAAACTGGTACTTTTGTGTTTTCTTGTTTTGCGAATCTCGAATAGATCCTGATTCAGAGACCACTACTTCTCTCCTGCTGAGGAGATCTGCCAAGGTGTTTTCCTCCCTTTTAAGTGGACTGCTGATAGAGGCCAACTTGCTCTCTGCCCATCTCAGTATTTGAAAGGCTAGCTCCATCAAAGTTCTGCTTTTTGTGCCCCCTTGTTTTGTTAGGCATAACACTGCCATCATATTGTCCGTCAAAATTTGGACATGTTGATCTTCTAGAAGTTCCTGGAAGGATAGAAGGCTTAGATGAATAGCCTTCAACTCTCTCCAGTTCGACTACCTTCTTGCCTCTGGCTTGGACCAAACCCCCTGAATAGTTTGTTCTTCCAGGTGGGCTACCCACCCCCATGCGCTGGCATCTGTGGTCAGTCTTCGAGTTACTGGAAAGAACCAGAGAAGTCCTTTTGAGTGATCTTTTTGCTCTTGCCTATGACAAATTTTTTCTCCAGAGATTCCTGGTAAGACCAATTCGTCAAAAAGTCTGCCTGAAGCGGTCGAGCATGAAATCTGGCCCACTGTACTGCAGGAATTGCTGCCGTCAATAGGCCCAGAGCCGACATGGCTTGCCTTACTGAAAACCTTGAGTTGGATTGACGTGCCTTCAGAACTGACTGCATCTTTTCTATTTTCTCCTGAGGTAGAAATATTCTCTGTTCTAGTGAGTCTACTTCATACCCCAGAAACCTTACTCTTTGAGATGGTATTATATTTGACTTCTGTTGAGAAGCCAACCTAAACTTTTTAGATGTGTCTGAGTTACTTGAAGGTTGACTTCCACTTGACTTTTTGAGTCGGCAAAAAGTAGCAGATCGTCCAAGTAGGGCACTATTGGAATCCCTTTCAGACTCAGTGGTTCCAAAGCTTCTGCCATCATCTTCGTGAATACTCTGGGCGAGGAGGAGAGGCCGAATGGCAGGGCTCTGAACTGTAGATGCCAAATCCCCCCCCCCCCCCCAGATTGACTGCAAGACGCAGAAATTTCTGTGATGGGGTGCTATTGGAATATGGAGATATGCATCTCTCAAATCGATTAAGGCCATGTGACACCTGGGGTCACCAAGTTCTTCACTGAAAAAATCGTGTCCATGCTGAATTTTTTGTATTTTATGTACCGATTCAATAACTTCAAATTGAGGATCAGGCGGAATTTTCCTGATGGTTTCTTGACCAAAAATATATGGAAATAAAACCCTTTCCCTTCTTGCCCTTCTGGAACCTGGGAGATGACCTTCTGTTGCATCAGTTCTGTAAAACCGACTTGGGGGGTTTTGTGAGAACTCCAGATGATAACCCTGCTGGATTATCCCTAGGACAAATGGACTTCTTGTTGTTTCTCCTCAAACTGACAAGAAATCCTGAAGCCTCCCGCCTACTGGGAGATGGTCATTGTTTTTTAGGGGATTGCTCAGGATTTCTGAACAATACCCCACCTCTACCTCTTCCTCTCTGAGGATTCCAAGGTCTTTTCTTTGTTTGGTCTTTTTCCTTATCGGCTTGTCGAAAAGGACGACATTTTTTCCTCTGCTGTACCACTTTCTTTTTATGAAAAAAAGTATTTTTGTCTGCTGTCCTATCAAGTACAGTCTCTAGTTCTGGACCAAACATCAAGTCCCCTGAAAAAGGGTATTCCGCACAGTTTCACTTTAGAAGCTGAATCCCCTGACCAGGTCCTAAGCCAGAGGGCTCTTTTTGCGGAATTAACAAGTGCTGATGATCTGGCAGACATCCTGATGGACTCTGCTGAAGAATCTGCCATGTATTTGATGGCTTTAAGCAGTGTAGGGATAACTCAAATAACACTTTCCTGGAGGTACTTGCTACCACATGGTTCTTGAATTGGTCTAACCAACATTCCAAGTTTCTAGCCACAACTGTAGCTGCCATTGCGGGTTTCAGATTGGCTAAGGAAGACTCCCATGCTTTCTTCAGTAGCCCATCTGCTCTTCTGTCCATAGCATCTTTGAGAATTCCCATATCCTCAAAGGCCAAGTTCGTCTTTCTAGATACTTGTGAGAAAGCAGCATCTATCTTTGTTTTTTTATTCCAAACACACTCCTCTTTTTCCTCAAAAGGGAACCTCCTTTTAAGAGCTTTAGAGAAGAACTGCTTTTTAATAGTGTCCGTTAACACTTTATGTACAAGAAAGACTCTGTTTCACTTCCTCCAGCCCCTGGTACATCTTGTCATGTACTGATAGCAGAGTTTTTTCTTCCTGGATCTCCTGTGTAGTATACATTGCCTTGAGTAATTCATGTACTTCCTCAAGTGAAAGTTTACAGTGGTGTGAAAAAGTGTTTGCCCCCTTCCTCATTTCCTGTTCCTTTGCATGTTTGTCACACTTAAGTGTTTCGGAACATCAAACCAATTTAAACAATAGTCAAGGACAACACAAGTAAACACAAAATGCAATTTGTAAATGAAGGTGTTTATTATTAAAGGTGAAAAAAAATCCAAACCATCGAGGCCCTGTGTGAAAAAGTGATTGCCCCCCTTGTTAAAACATACTATAACTGTGGTTGTCCACACCTGAGTTCAATTTCTGTAGCCAAACCCAGGCCTGATTATTGCCACACCTGTTCACAATCAAGGCATCACTTAAATAGGAGCTGCTTGACACAGTAAGGTCCACCAGAAGATCCTTAAAAGCTACACATCATGCCGAGACCCAAAGAAATTCAGGAACAATTGAGAAAGAAAGTAATTGAGATCTATCAGTCTGGAAAGGGTTATAAAGCCATTTCCAAAGCTTTGGGAATCCAGCGAACCACAGTGAGAGCCATTATCCACAAATGGCGAAGACATGGAACAGTGGTGAACCTTCCCAGGAGTGGCCGGCCGCCCAAAATTACCCCAAGAGCGCAGCGACGACTCATCCAAGAGGTCACAAAAGACCCCACAACAACGTCCCAAGGAACTGCAGGCCTCACTTGCCTCAGTTAAGGTCAGCGTTCATGCCTCCACCATCAGGAAAAGACTGGGCAAAAATGGCCTGCATGGCAGAGTTCCAAGGAGAAAACCACTGCTGAGCAAAAAGAACATCAAAGCTCGTCTCAATTTCTCCACAACACATCTTGATGATCCCCAAGACTTTTGGGACAACATTCTGTGGACCGATGAGACAAAAGTGGAACTCTTTGGAAGGTGTGTGTCCAAGTATATCTGGCGTAGAAGGAACACTGCATTTCAGAAAAAGAACATTATACCAACCGTAAAATATGGTGGTGGTAGTGTGATGGTCTGGGGCTGTTTTGCTGCTTCAGGACCTGGAAGATTTGCCGTGATAAAAGGAACTATGAATTCTGCTGTCTACCAAGAGATCCTGAAGGAGAATGTCCGACCATCTGTTCGTGTACTCAAGCTGAAACGAACTTGGGTTCTGCAGCAGGACAATGATCCTAAACACACCATCAAGTCCACCACCGAATGGCTGAAGAAAAACAAAATGAAGACTTTGGAGTGGCCTAGCCAAAGCCCTGACCTGAATCCTATTGAGATGTTGTGGTATGACCTTAAAAAGGCCGTTCATGCTCGAAAACCCTCTAATGTAACTGAATTAGGACAATTCTGCAAAGATGAGTGGGCCAAAATTCCTCCAGGACGCTGTAAAAGCCTCATTGCACGTTATCGCAAACGCTTGGTTGCAGTTGTTGCTGCTAAGGGTGGCCCAACCAGTTATTAGGTTTAGGGGGCAATCACTTTTTCACACAGGGCCATGATGGTTTGGATTTTTTTTCACCTTTAATAAACACCTTCATTTACAAATTGCATTTTGTGTTTACTTGTGTTGTCCTTGACTATTGTTTAAATTGGTTTGATGTTCCGAAACACTTAAGTGTGACAAACATGCAAAGGAACAGGAAATGAGGAAGGGGGCAAACACTTTTTCACACCACTGTATATCTAGAAGCTCTGGCTTCTTCTTCCTCTTCCTCATCCTCTGAATCAAACGTTGAGGGAGGAATGCTTTCCCTTTCTTCCTCAGACTTTCTTCCTTCTACTTGTATGGAAGTGGACGGAGGGAGACTGGATTGAGAACTCTGTTCTTGGCTGGAACTCTGACCACGTTTTTTCACAAGGGAACGTACTGTCCCTAGGGCCTCTGCTAGTTCTCTCCTTACAGAAGATAAGAGTTCCTTGCACACCCGCGAGGAGGACTCCTTCACTAAATCCGCAATGCAGGATCTGCACAGGGGTTTGGGCCAAGAGTCCCTTAAAGGATTTTTGCATGAGGGGCATTTCTTTGATGTTCTCTCTGATTTAGCAGTAGCTTTCTGAAACAACAGAAACAAAATAACCCCAGAGGTCCTCTTTAGCTATAGCCTCTAAAGAGCAGAACAGATAGCACCCATAGCCAACACCCTAAGTGCCCAGATTCTCACTCCCTGCTGAACTGCTCATGGGCCTTTACACCAAAGCAGACAGTTGCAGGTTACTACTTAACACATAAACAAAACACACCCAGTGATATGTAAAGCAAAGGAGGTACCACTGTTCCTCTCCTACCTGGGACTGTCCGGGAGCCTGGGCGCCTGCATCCGCCATTGCTGCTGACGATTCCTCCTCCATACCGATCGTTGCAGCCGCTGTCCGTGCGCTTTTGAATGGCTTACCTTCCATGCCAAACAAAAAGAAATCCCGGCCAGAGGACCCGCCCCTTCCTCCTGCATTCCAGCAGCTGGAACCAATTGCTGCTACGCCCTGCTGGAAGTCTCCGCCCACCGGAACTGACGCCACCTGCCGTCCGGGATTCGACACCGCCATGCCGAGGCCTGCTCGTTCTGAGCACACCCGCGGCCCCCCGAACACAACGGGCAAACGACCTCCGGCAGTCCATTACTCCTGTGAGCCGATGAAAGAAGGGACACCGGAACACCCCCCTCTTCGTTCGGGGGGGTGCTGGGCTGGTTTGAGCACAGAAAAAAAGCACAAGGTACTGCCAAAACCCTCTCTAGAGAGAGCGCAGCTCCTCTGGTTCCCCAGCAGTGCTTCCACCATGGCGGAGGAAACACTAAAACTGATGGCATGGTGGAAGCAGCTGCTTTTAAAGGGGCATTGTCACGCAGTGTTTCCTGTGAAGAGGCGGAGCTGCGCTCTCTCCAAGGTGCTGTTCTAAAAGGCAAAGGGAGAAAAAAACATCAGTCGCCCTCGGTCTGGAGCTCAATGCAAGATTTTACCTCATGGGGTAAGGTTGATCATGAGAAAAGTGAGGGATCAGCCCACAACTACACAGGAGGAGCTTAAGAATGATCTCAAGGCAATTGGGACCACAGTCACCAAACAAACTATTGGTAACACAATACGCGGCCATGGATTGAAATTCCGTGCACACAGCCCATATAACGAGGGTCTGCTGAGAGCAGAAGGTGGAGTTGGAGCAGCGGCAGCTATTGAGAGAATCTCTGTGTGAGGATAGACTATGTGTGCGCCCAAGGAGCCCAAAGCTGTGTGCGTCCAAGAAGCCCAAAGCTGTGTGCGTGGAAAGGCCTGAAGCTGTGTGTGTCCAAGAAGCCAGAAGCTGTGTGCATCCAAGACTGTGGGCCTGGAAGAGCTGGTGGTTTGAGGGACCAGTATCTATAGAAGCAGTGCTGCTGAAGAGTAGCCAGGTGGGCTAGCATTTTCAGTTATGTCTGAACGATGTTTAAACCCTGGCATGGTATTTCTGAGTGGACATTTGTTCTGTTTTTCTGTTTAATAAATATGGGCTACCAGGCCCTTAACTATAGATGCCTGTCTAATGTGGTTTTGCTGCACAAAAATGCATTTATCACTGAGCTAATGATTCCCAATGTCACAAGTGGTTGTCAGATGCGGATACAGACTGTAAAATCTGGGTCTCTGCGCCAGTGTTGAGTAGTGTCCGGAACTGCTGCTAGCTGTGTGGCAGCTAGGCGAACATAATTGTCCAGAAGTTATTTGATGGACTGTGTTGCATGCAGGTGGTGTACCTGTGGAAGTGAGAGCACAGCGTGTCCTGAGAAGATGTCTCCACCTAGGAGGGCAAGTCCAGAGGGCCTAGTGATGTACAAGACAGTGAATGAATGGTTTAAGCGGAACCGCAAAGGAGTGGGGCGCAGTGCAAGGGGGCTGGGATCTTTGCCTCTGACTATATGCAACCTATTGCTGCCTACAGAGGAGGTTAGGGGCTTCCTTGTGAAATTTGAAAAAGTTGCTGCAAGGAGAAAATGGCCTAGGGACCGGTGGCCAAAATTGCTGCAACCCTTATTACGGATAGAGTTCCGGTCAGTTTACCATTTGAAGGATGGGGCCAGGATGACTACCTCAAGTTTAAAGAGAAAATCCTCCTTAGAGGAGTGTTCCAGCCTATCATGGTCCACCAGCAATGCTCCAGGATGGGAGAGGTGTCACCGGAAGACCAAGGTTTTGGAAATCCAGAGAAACGCAAAGTTTTGTGTCATGGCCGCTTTGGGAAAGTGGTCCGACCAGAAAGGTAGGAGCAACAGCCAGCATCCTGCGTGAGGTATAGCCCACCATCTTTGGAGTGTAAGTCTGCTTTTACCCCTAGCAACAGGGATCTTGTGTTACCTGCAGGGGGCTTCAATGGGTCCAGAAAAAAGGGTGCAGTGTTGCTCCATTACCACATGGAGGAGTCAGCCTGTGGAGACCCAACACCTGTGAGACCTCGCACTCAAGTGAAGGCTATGACACCAGCTGCAGGAACTGGTAAAACTATTTTGTGGAGCTGAACCCAATGAAGTGGGAGTGTGTCCAGCGGAGCAATCCGTGGTGCAGATGGACATAGACTTGCTGCTATGTTCTACCTTGAGCAATGAGAAGGCACAGGGTGAAGCCCAGCTGACAGCAAGGTTAAAGACTCAAAACGGACATGGGGATTATGAATGTGCCTGCTATAGCCCAGCAGAGAGCTGGAGAAGTTAAACTAGGGGTGACCAAAACTGTCCTTGTGCCAGGTTCCCTAGTGACAGATGCTGCAAGATTGCCCAGGGAAACTTCCAAGGAGCTCGCAATGACGGAGCAGAGAGTTTCCCAGGTCAGCAATGGAGCTGCCCAAGGAGGAAAGGGTTCCCCTTTAAAGAGAGAAGGTGCTGTGAATAGCATCTCACAGGCTGTGGTGGGCAGGGCAGCCATCACAAATTGTTGGGCCCTTACACAGCTTTAGGCCTCCCTCCCCCCCCAGCCTGACCATCAACATTCCCCAGGGCTTGCCCATGGGCCATCCTACAGAATCCACACACCGGCCACCCCACCTGTATGCACCTAGCCCCCCTCAATCCTGTATATATGTCAGCCTTCCTCACACTTGTATATATGTCAGCCCCCCACCCACACACCTGTATATATGCTAGCCCCCCCCCCCACACACACACACACACACATATATATATATATATATCAGCCCCCCCTCACACCTGTATATATGTAAGCCTGTCAGCCCCCCTCACACACACACACACACACACACACACACACACACACACACACCTGCATATATGTCAGCCCCCCTCACCCCTGTATATATGTCAGCCCCCCCACACACCTGTATAAATGGCAGCCCCCCACACACACACCTGTATAAATGCCAGCCCCTACACACACACACACACGTATACAGTGGCGGCTGGTGCTCAACAATTTAAGGGGGGGGGGGCAAAAAAACAAAACAATCATCAATTGCAGCCTCACTGTGCCCATTTAAAAGTTAACACTGTGATCCCCCCCGCCCACTCGCTGGCTGCCCAGCACTTACCCTATCTCGGTGGGGCAGCGGGTGATGGCGGCGAGCTGCGTCCTCCATGTGTCTCCTCTCCTCCTCCTGATTGGCTAAAACGACAGGCGCTGTGATTGGATGCCTATCAGGTGACGGGTAACACACCCGCACTTCCTGATTGGCGGAGAGGCGGTTCAGTGTTAGAAAAGCAAATATTCATACGCTGTTCCAACACACCTTGGTGAACTGCGAGCGCAATGCTATGCTCGCAGTTCACCTTTTTTGAAGCCTATGGCTCTAATCAGGTGCTTTAAAAATATGCGGCCGCCGCTTTAATTTAGGTGCCGAAAAGGGTCTGGACGCCTGAATAGGGGGTGATACAGCGGCCATGGATAGATTCATGCAATGCACACCCCACACACACACACACACCTATATATATAAAATGATGTGAAATTAGTATTCTGTTTGGAGTAAGAATACTTGAGGAATGCCCTAAAAAAGGAGAAGGGAGGGTGGGTATCTCGCACAGGAAACCGACAAAGACCGGCAGCCTGTGGGCTGGTTAAATACCCTCCGGGCTCCTCCCATAAATTTCAGGCCACCATACTGGCCTTCCAATTTATGGTTTAGAGCCCTATGGCCGATATGAGTAAAGATGACATACAGGTTTAAACACAAACCTACCAACATAAAATGGACCTGAAAGTGTACCTTGGTCTATCGTATGGTACACCAAAATAAGGGGGCAAAACCTTCAGGTAGGGAATAGCTTTATTGATGAGACAAGTCACTGGGTGAGCTTGGCAAAAGCCTGGGCCATTTCCACTTGTGGATTGGGTATGTAGCGGGAGAAGCAGGCTGATTTCCATCGACCTAGCTTTTTGATGATATGGTCCGGGACGCCCTGCGGGGACGCTGTTGTGGCTGCCCCGATGCCCCGAGTACTGACTGGGGTTCAGGTGCAAGTTGCCGAGGAGAATCCGGGTATGTTGTATAAACTGAGACGAGTTGAGAGGTTTTACCGGGAAAGGCAGATGAGGGCTGGTGGGTGGACGGTCGGACAGCAGTGTCATCAACCGGTTCAAGGTGGCGACTGGGCACCAGTTATTGTGGGTTTTGAAGAAGTGTATGTCCGTTCCTGCCCCTAGCTGCTGAGTCTTTGACACTGTTAGATGGAGGATGAAATGATCAGGTTATTTTTGCG